>CALYLW010001369.1:0-145802 GCA_944989445.1 Ampullaceana balthica | reverse complement strand
AAAAGACACTGTGAAAACGCAGCTGTTCACTGACAAAGTAAAATAAGTTCTTTTAAAGACGTCCCAATGCTTCACCATTGTCTCTGTCTCCAAATGGATGCATTCCAGAAACACAATCTATACATCAGCCATACATGCCTTTGGCTAAACATCTCACAAAAACACGGACTGGTTTGATGAACATTGGGATGAGATGAAACCCGTCACTGAAGCCAAAAGGAAAGCTCTTATGTCCTACAAGGAAAAGCCTACACCCGAAAAGCTGCAGGCCTTAAAAACAGCCAAGTCGCATGCCCAAAAAGTTGAACGTCAATGTGCCAATACCTACTGACTTAACCTCTGCTCCATCATACAATCAGCTGCAGACATGGGCAATGCCAAAGCCATGTACGAAAATATCCACAAAAAAGCAACTGGCCCCTTAACGTCCAAAGTTTCCCCCCTAAAGTCCATGATTTTTTCATGGGAATGGAATAATAATGTTACCTCTATTTATAATGGTGAAAATACCGTTTTTATACGTCCTATTTTTATATACTTCAAAAGGTCTGGAATGGATTATGGATGTATACCGGGGTACAACTGTATATAAATATATTTTTACATCCCATGACATCGTGGTCGTAAGGGGCTATTATGTTGCCATTAGAAATTTATCGGGGCTTGTTAGACTTGGCTGCGAAAATCTACTCTCCAAGTGAGCGTTGGAGTTTTTAACGATAATCATTTATCAACATTTTTTTTCTAGATCCCAAATTATATTTTAAATAAAAAAGATTAAGATTTATAATTTTTATCTTATAATGTAAGATATGCCTCCTGCAGTGTTTTCACTGGACAATTTGTTTTAAAAAAAAATATATTTCTATAAAAATATTTTTTTTTGGTTTGCTTTCTGTTTTTTTGTGTTTTGTTTTTGTTTTGAGAAACATTAAATTATTTTAAATAAATATATTGTATACAATTTGCTGACAATTAAATTGCGTCTTTTATATTTGAACTTTATAATTGCAACACAAAATATATTTAATCAATTTGTATATGCACATGATTATGTAAAGGAGTTATTTCATTACCACCTTTAATAAAGTTTATATTCAAAGTTATGGTTACAATATATTAGTCAAGTTTCATAATCGTTACCTTGACGTTTTAATATAACATTGTAAAAAGAAAGGATTTACACAAGTGATTTGCTTTTCATAAGTGTCTCTTGTGATAAAAAAAAATATTTATAAAAAATAATTTAGAAAAAAAATAATAATAAAAATATTACGGATAATAAAGTTAAATAAATTATTTTTCAAATAATGCATTATGGCTATTATTACATACTTGAATGCAAATTTTGAAGGTGATGATCAAATTAACTAAAACATTTGGAAGACAGCCCTTGTTCAGTGTAGTAATAGTATACATGTATTTCAATTTTCATGTTGCATTTTGCTATCAATAATTATTTTTTTCCGTGAATTAAAGCTTACTTTGTCACGATAGAAAAATGCTTGATTTTGTGACTACTTTTAAGAAGAAAAATAATCGTGTTTTTTAAAATAATTTTTGTTGTTATTTTGTTATTTTGTTATTTATTTTTTTTTAAAAACAAAAAAAACAAAAAAAAACTCATGTAAGGAATATTAATCAACCAAACAAAAAAAAAGGCAAAAATAAAAAATGTGTTAATGCATTGATTTATGTTTCATTCTGTGTTTCTTTAAGGAGCAAATTAAATTACAGACACTAAAAAACTTATTAAAGAAGGAAATGGAATTAGCTCGGGTGAGATACACTTGATCGTTCAAATTTAATGTTTAAATTATACAATAGTTAATAAGGAAGAACTTTAATAAAATTGTTTTTACATAACACAAAAGTCATAATCTTTTAGTATTTCTTCATTCCATATTAAATTAACCATTAACATTTAAATTTTATTTGTGATTGGTTTTCGTTTAAAATATGTACAATTTACGAAAAGCCATCATAGTTATATTTTTTTAATTAAAAAAAAATAATACTATCCACAAATATATTTAAAACTTATACATTTGGTGGGGTAAGTACGAAAACAGTTTTTGACCTGTAAATTATGTTTTTCATTACAAATACAGGACAAGGATACCGATTTTGGGGAAGATATCGCTGTGCAGGTAAGAAATGTATAAAAATATTTCTGTAAAACAGAGTTTGGCGAATTGAGATCAGCAGCGTAGCTAGAAATTTTCCGCCAATGGCGTCTCCAATTTGACGACCTTTTTTAATTCAATCATTTAATTGTGTTTATAAATTTATAAAAATGGATAAATAATTGTAATTGAAACGATATAAAGGTTTGGAAAATTGTTCACTAGGGCTGCAAAATTTGGCGATTAATTAATCGCTTAATCGTTAATTAACACATTTCACTTTTTTTTTCATTTTGTAAGCGATTAATCAACCTATCAGTGACAGATTTCGAATGGGAGAAGATTTCGAAATATGTCAATGTTTTGGATTTATTCTGTCAGGCCACTCTCAGTGTTTAAAATTATGTTTCACTTTGCTACCTAATTCGGCTGCTATTGTCACTGATAAAACACGAGAGAGTACGTGATGATCCGGGCAACATAGCTAGATTCAAGACAACATCTATTAATGACTTCAATGAATGTGTATCTGCTATGACGAGTATTAAAATACTTCATGTTGCAACACCATTTGATCAACTTTACAAATTCCTGAAATTTTTGTCAGAAGATGCAAATACGAAGAACGAACCTGCTCACGCATTGAACAACAACTAATAGTTGATGTTCACCATGAGTACATGGAGACGGTTGCAACGGATGGTGATGGACATTGACAATTATACTCTATGTGAACCAAAATGAAAAGGGTATTAAGCTGATGGAGTCTGACTCAGGCACATAAAATGATGACACCTCGTCTGATGAATAACTGCGTTACAAAATGGAGATTAAAGTCCCTGAGACCGTTGACCCTCTACAATGGTGGAAACTTAACATACTTGTACGTTTGCGTAGTTTGTTAAGAGATGACATATAATGATGAAAATCCAGTGTTACTTCGATTTTCAAGAAGTACGATAAATAAATGTTACTTACGACAACATAAAATTTAGTTTTTGGCTTAAATCGAAATAAATTATTTATTAAATTTTAATTTTTCCAAAGGTAACTATTGAATTAAAATAACGTTAACAGCCATATATTTCAATATTACATGCCGTACTTATGTGATCAGTAGTTAAAGAGGCCTCATAGGATGACTCACCTATCAATACACATTTTATAAAAATACAATACACTTTTTTTTTCTTTTTTCTTTTTGAGGCCACAAGAAAAGTTACTGGGGTACCCACCCCCCCCCCATGACACAAAACATATTTTACAAACAAATTGCATTCATTTAATTTCTGAACTTTCATAGTTGAGAAATCGTGTATTATGCTTTAATATATATATTTTTTGTTCTACAGACAATATTGCAATATTTTGTATTCTTAAATCACTCATAATGGAACAGAGATACTTTTTTGAGTCAATTTAAGTTTGGAGAAGCTCCTTTCACAAATAGCGACACCGATAGCATTTTTTAAAAAAAATCATGCGAAATTAAAACGTTGGATAGCGAATTTTCAAATCTCTACTTGTTTAATATATCTATAGGGCCTTTTCCCCCCTTTGTTCTAACTCAATGTCTCTTCTTGTTGTGTAGGTACAGCCATATTAACCTATATCTTTTTTATTTAAATGGATCTGCTTTTTATCAATGTCAATAAAGTTATTCAATTTGACATTCAAATCCTTCATTTACTAGGTTGCATGTTATTATACACGAATCGTTTTCTTGCAAGAGCATGCAACGATTTAAAGCGTTTTTTATTATTTTTTTTTAATTCCATCCATGGATGAAAGTATTTATAGTTGTACTTCTTGTTCTCAAGATAGAACCACGTCTTGTGAATTTTCCCCACTCATTTTCTCCTCCTTCTAGCTCGATATTCAGTTGATATATTCACATTACAGGGCATCACTTTGGTAGATATAACAGTGTTATAAATTAACAAATCTCTTTGTTCAATGATTTTGGTTTGCATTCATTTTTAAAAAGTCAGTTTCCTTAAATTTAGATAACATAGAAAAGAAAAAAGATTGCATTTCATTGATTAAAATTCCAGCATCTGGTATCGTTTTACTGTTTACTTCTTCAAATGTGAATTTGTCCAAGGCACTACACCTTTTTGAAGTATGTATTTTAGATATTAGTTATACCCCTTCTGTTTATCAACCCTTCTCTGGTACCATGGTGTCAGTATGAATAGCATCAATTTATAACAAAAGTTGGTTTTATTTGATATAATAGGTTATACCAATGTGTTATAAAATCAGGATAATATTGCACAACACTTCATGTTCGAGTTTCCGCTTTTTTAGCCGATGTAGGCAAAAATGTTACTATTGGCATTGGTTGCACAACCCTTTTGTATGGTCTTGGCATACAACTCTTTTTCACTCATTACAGACTAATTTGGTTTTCTTGCTACTTAATATGTGACAAATATAGTATCTCATGCGTTGTTAAGGATGACCATGTGTGGTTTTCACCGTCGACATCACTTAGCTGCTTTAGCTGATCTAAATACTGCATTCCCCATCGTTTTGCCATTGTTTTACGCTGTGGTTGTCCCAGAATCCCGAAACAAAGGTAAAAGAAATACCTAATTGACATTGAAGGTACTATGGAGTCAACATGACCCCAAGCGCATGTAAACGTCAATAAAACATAAACGGAATTTTGTTTTTTTTAAATTATTACACATTTGTCACATATTTAGAAAAGCTTTACAAGAAAAGACGTGGCAAGCCAGGTCACTAAACGTGAAAGCTTTTTATTTTTAAACACGCTCCAAAGAGGGCTGGGGTTACAAAGATCCCATGATACCAGACAAGGGTAATCGGAGAAATTTTAATATTTTCATATTCTTATAATAAATCTTAATAATTTTCAGTAAAATAGACTAATTCAAAATATTTTAACATTACTTTAATTGGATTGGTGTAATATTTTTAATGAATAACCGTATTTTAGTGAAAAACACAAATTGATTTTGCTATTTTATTGCAGTGAAATCACAATAAATTTAATAATTTACCTTAGAATTATTTTCTGAAAACTGAAACAGTAATATAAATTACGAGACTTGTAAGTCAAACCAAAATTTCAAACCACCATGCCATGTTGGAACTTGTTCGCGCATCATTCTGCGCCTGTCCAAAATTCATGCAACCACTGTCGGGGCGATATTAATAGCGCATATTATTTGGCTCTGCGGTGATGTGTTTTTGTGAAGTTTTCTTATAAAAGCGTCTTCTGTGACGCATACGGTTATGCATTAGTTATAACAACCAGTATGTAATCAAACAAATGTTGTGCGAAAATATTAGAAAGAATAGAAAGTACAAATATTTTGGTATCCTCCGGAGTTTCCCACCCATCAAAAGGGAAAAAAAAGAAAGGCGATTGTTGGAAATGAATGTAATTTTCAAATGTCAACAAATGTTGCCCCCTAAATTTGTGTCGCCCGGAGTGGACTGCACCCCGCCCCCTAGCTACGCCATTGACTGGGATACATTTCCCATTTGGTTGAAATGGAATTTTTAGGGGTAATGTAAAATCAGTGGGTAAATAAAATTCGCTGCATATTCATTTAATATATTTTTATGTTTACGTGTACGCGGGAAACATGAGTCAACTATTAAACCGGTTCCTTCCAAAAAACGCATTTTAAAATTCGATATCTATTTCTTATTTACTTATTTATACAAAGACACTAAATCCCTCTCTGTTTTCATTTATATTGAAATGAATGACTACAATCTTAATCTACAAGACTTAACATATCCAATATCCTCCATGTGACATTTAAAGTTAATGCCTTAAAAAACAGATCTACTACATTGTCACTAATACATATTTTTAAATAATTTAAAGACATTTTTTTTTCATCCTTCTCTAATTTCGATATCAAGGCGTTAATGCATTCAATACAGTTAATGAATACTTTGATCATGTCAATTTAAAATATATTGCTGTGTTTCTTGATATAACTCCAACGATGTTGGTTAGTGTACGTGGTTTTTTGGCTTTCAAAAGAGACATGAATCCAAAAAATGTAAGTTAACCACAGTATAATCAATCATCAGGCTCTGCTTGGAAACATTTGGAACCCGAACGTGAGGTTATCATGCATCATGTTATCAAGATTGTACATTTCCATTAATGGGCGTACACGGCAAACACTTCTTTTTCGTTATTTATGTAAAGATAGTGAGGCTGAATATACGGACCTTCTTTATTACACTGGGGTACGGTGGCCTTCAGACAAAAATGTTCTAAACTTAGTGTGGGGTCTGAAATCGGAACTTAAAACATTTCTGGTGAGTCGTGCCCTGGCAGAGTAATGTACGAACTATTGTTGGTTTGAATATGTTGCATATTAATCTAATATATTTGAGCATGTGCTTGCATATAGCACAAAATCACAGGATTACATTTTGACGATGTCAAGGGTATAGTTATCAGACATATGTGTGCAGTTCACTGTTAAATTTCAAGTTACTGAATTGCATAATGTCAGTTGGGTATTAGATCCCTTTCGATGTGACATTGCGAATGTACCAGTGAAGCCTCAATAGTAATCTGTATAGTAAATTTTGGTTATTCGACTTTATCGATTTACATCCTATTTATTAAAACAAGAAATAAAAATTAGAATGAGTATTTAAACGCAATTTCCAAAAAAGAATTTCCGATTTTTTATCCAGGGAAATAATTCTAGATTACAGGAAAAGTCGATTCAAATAAGTAATTCTGAAACTAAACACAATATGACGTCATATCCCCTCACGCTACATCACACCAAAAATGTGTCAATATAATGCGCACCACACAACAATCTAACATAAGCATTCACAAAGCGGGAAAACCCCATTAACTATCACTCAAGATTACATTAAAAGTCCTTTAAAATCGATATTTTTTTAACTAAACAAAAGAAAATCCTTTCAAAAATTGCTTCTAAAATTAAGGGAGTCAAACGAACATTAATTCTTGAAAAATACCTTCCCCAACATTGTTCTAAATATTTTATTTGACGTTTGCTACAACCCGATAGATGTTATGGTTGGCGAGAAATTGACAAAATACTGATATTTTTTCGGTTTGGTTTTGGATTTTCCAGGAAATCCAGTAAACATTTTCGGTATTTTTTTGGCCATTGCAAAATACCCGAATCCTCCATATTGTATTGTTCAGGAGGAGTTGCTTGTGCAAGAGTCACATACATTTCGAATCTATAAACGCACTTTTTTCCAAGCATAAACTAAGTAACTTTTAATCAATCAGAAACTGGCGTGGTCATTTATCACTTCGTGGGAGACGTGTCTGTGGCTTGCCAGAAATGTTAGGGTTAAATACAGGGTAAGCAACGGGGACAATATAAGGGCAGGGTAATGTTAGCCAGAGAGAGTCACCCGACGCCTAGGTAGAGACAGGGAGTCACTGAGTGCTTAGCTAGGAACAGTGTTAGAGCTTAGCCTTTAGTCAAACTGTATACTTTGGTTCCTGTAGATCATGTACTTAGACATCAGTAACTGAGAGTTGACCTTATTCAAATAAACATCATTCAAAACTATAGTCCTGCGACATACCTGCATTTCATTTACTTGTTTGTGTTAATTGTGAGGTAATTAGCAACAACCAAACTAACAATTCCTAGCCACCACTTGGCTACACTCAGAACAGATGCGGCCCCAGCAATCATTCTTAGAGTGTATGACCCAGCTCTATGTACAACCCCGGAAGAGTAGGACCAATTTTATGGAGCTTTAGACCAGGAAATAGCCAGCATCCAAAAAAACGAGGCAATCTATCTCCTAGGAGATGTCAATGCTAGAGTGGGAAGCTACCAAGAAGCCTGATCCACATGCCTTGGACTCTTTGGAAGAGAAAAGATAAATGAGAATGCATAGAGGCTTCTCGATTTGTGCTGCTCACGAGGCTTGTGTGTGACCAACATTTTCTTCAAGTGCAAGGATATACACCAAGTATCTTGGAGACACCCTTGATCTCATCAATGGCACCAGCTGGACCTCATCATCATCAGGCGTGCATAACTAGCTAGCATCCCACTCACCCGCAGCTATCACAGTGCCGACTGCGACACGGATCGCTCCCTTGTGGCCAGCAAGGTACGAATAACGATGAAAAACTCGTAACACAATCTTCATAAAATAGCTCGGGTTCTATGTTGACAAATCATGCATTTTTGTGCTACAAACACCAAACCTATCACAGATGTTCAGTTTTTTATGCTGAATAAAATGTGATACAGGGCCACAGCAAAATTTTGATTAGTTTCTATTTATAGTAACATTAAAAATGGCCGCTTAAAGATATTCATGTAAGGTGACAAACTCATAATTTTTAAGCTACAAACACCAAACTTGACACACATGTTCAGTTTATAATGCAAATTTAAATGTGAGACAGAAAATGCACAAGTTTGTTAAGTTTCTATTTTTATTTACATAAAAATGGCCACAAAAGTAAATTTTGAGTATGATGATAAATTGACCTTACATTTTTGAATCTGGTTCAATTAGTTCACTTTGTGTTAGATGCTTGAACTGGATGTTGTACTGAAAAGTCGGCTCCACAGACACAGCTGCATAAAGCAGTGCATTTTAATCCGGCCTTGTTGCACTTACAACGATTGGATCTGCATTCTTTTTTACAAGCACATTTCAACAGTTCACGACAAGTCATAGAGGCTTGTGGCAAAACAGTCCAAAAAGGCTGCCATTGTCTGTCCATTAACTGCCAACCCCACTCACTTGGATCAGGAAGCACTGGTTGTCGTTCATGTGCCTGGCTCCAAATATGGCCTCCTTGGTAAATTGCCCGTTTGCAGTGCTGAAACAAGGCCTCACTCGTTGGAGGAATGTTTTCAATTTGGCGGCCAGTGTTTGTAAACAGGTATTTCCTGGCACTGTTGACATCATGGCAGTTGCTACCTCTGTCATACAAAAGCGTCACAAAACGCTCCAGAACTGACATGTCATTAGCTGTTAGTTCACATGGAGCACAACACAGTTTTTGAAATGTGGCTGTAACATGGTCGCATTTGCTCCAGACCTCCCAAGCTGTCTTCTTGCCGATACCATTAAAACAGCTGACGGTGTCACAACCGGTAAAACTGTGAAACAAAGGCAGACACTGGGCTCTGGCAACACCTAAAACTTTGCTTATGTCATGAGCTGCAATGTATCGGAAGTCTTTTCCTGTACCCATGGCAATCCATAATTCCATGTGAGGGTGGCGAGTCATGGCAGCCACAGAAAGAACCACCACATCTGTGTCGACAGTGCGAATCAGAATCCTGCGGCAATATTCAGCTGCATGGGCCAGGTGAAGCATCATCCGTGTGTCTGCTTCACCGTGATTACATGGTGAAAGATTCGTGTGGTCAATGGGTTTATTGGAGAGCACATCTGGACCTTGAGTGGTAACAATAAGCTTCTGTGATTGTACTACATGCTACATACAACCTCGAAAAGAGGTAACAGTCACTTTTCAGGGATGAAATCCTATACTGTGGTGCTGATCGCTTCTTTCTTTTTGCACCAGCGATCAATATGAAATTGTTTCGGTTGATTGGAGCAGAAACTGGGTTGGTCATGTTAACAAGTCTTGGTTGCGTAAATTCGTTGTATTGAGCTACACCAGTCTTGTGTATATTACTCAAGGTCTTGTGTACAGCAGCATCAACAATGTTGTTATCATGAAGAGTGACTAACTCTGCGCTTTTTTCAAGAAATGGGTTGCCAGTTTCCTGTATCACATCAAATAATCTACACACGTAAGCCTTGAATTTTTCTTGGAACCCTTTGTCTTGTTTATGATGCTGGTCTGATTCTTTGCTGTGTTTTATTTCAAAAGATAACTCTAGGTCTTGAAGAACTCTGGAGACCTCTGGCCCTCCAATCATCCAGCGTCTCAATGCCGAGGGGTTTTCAGAGAGTCCCACTGCTCCTCCCTCACCTTTGATGATGGCATTGTTTTGCTCATGTGCTTGGTCTAGTGCCATTTTTGAGAATGGGCAAGATGTCTTTTGCAGAACGAATCGACCTTGCAACAAGTCTTCGTAGCACATTGAACTACCACCCTGCAGTTTCTTCATGTCATGAATGTGCACGGAGAGCCATCTCCCATAATTTTGTTGATCTAGTGCAAAAAACCAAGGCGTTAGCTCTTCTAGAGTTTGAAGATACAGTGTAAAGTTTCCATCTTGCAATGAGGCTACAAACACCAGCAACATCATCTCTAACTGCAGGATCAGTGTCCAGTATTTGAATGTTGGACTTGTTGTGATCATAGACTCTTTCCAGTCCTCAAAGCACAGCACATTCTCTTCCAGTGCAGCACAAGACAATGAGTACTGTTTATAAGCATGTTTTAACAACATGAAGAAGGCGCATGCAGTCAACTGGTGAGCACGGCGAGTCCTTTTGACATGACTTCCAGTAAGGAAAGACTCAGCACATCCAGATGTGGCTACTTTGGCATTAACCAGGGATTCTACCCACCCACTGTCCTTTAGAAGGGTTCCAACTGTCTTCAAAAAAGACATTTCAATATGCAGTCCTCCAAGCAACAATGTTATTTTGCTTTCTCCATAAGATTCCGGGCATTTCCACTGAATTTGCTTAGCAATGGCAAACAAGGGCTGATCAGCAGTGATAACAGGTCTCTGTCCAGGGTTGAGAAATTTGACTGCTTGTATCACCAAGTCCATAGCATGCTTCATCATAGCTGGTGATTTGGAATTTTCAGGGAACAATGGAAGAAGACTAGATATTCCTGGTGTGCGATCCTTTTGTTGACTTTTTGATGCATGGAAGGCCCCCCAGGAAACACAATCTGTATCAGCAGAATGCACAGCCTCCATCCACTCAAGCTCCGATGAGATAGCTTGCTTGAGAACGTCTCCAAGGACACCATTTTCCGTGAACCTGCAATTATTAATTTTCTTAACATGTTTTACATTACCACTTTAACAGCTAGTAAGAATACGATTAAGTGAATATAATGTATGTATAAATACACAAACACACTAAAAAGAAAGAAACTAAACATCTGACTAGTTCCTGAGTCAGTTGACACACTTGCATTGTGGGGCTGGGCAGGATCCACTGGCATTTTCAGCAAGAATGGTGGGATACTTGTGAAGAAATCTGGTAACTCAGCAGCCGATAATGTTTGACTTATAGCTTCAACTTCTAATTCAGGTGACAGCATTCTCTCAGTTCCTTTGCAATGTTCACTAGGATGTTGAAATAGAGATATTGCAGTGCCATGGAATGAATCCTTGGAAGCTGTAGAGCTAGGATTGTGGTCTATATTGTCAACTGCAGCTGTTGTAAAGAGACCATGTCTAAGTTTCATAGGACACACAACTTTGTCATGTTGGAATTGTCTGCAGGCCTTCGCTGCCAATTCTGATGAAATTTCTAACACTCTTTTGTATGAAATGCTCAAGCCTAGACTGTGCATGCGTTCAACTAGTTCCTATTTTCTTGTCTGTGCGTGTATTGTTAAACCAACATAGACTGGGACAGGTGGTTCTCTATTTTTGGAATGTTTATTCGTTGTGGAAGTGTTTGCCCTTGATCTCTTCCCCTCTGTCTTCACAGCATTAAAACTTGCAAGCTGGGCAAGCGACAGTGCTGCTTGGTTCTTCCGTTTGTTTGATGTAATGCATGGGCCCTGCAATATCATCTGCATCAGAGCCAACAGACTCTCTGGAAAGCTTGTGTTCTGAACATCTTCAGTGCATGAAGCATTAAACCTGGCCTGCAAACTAAATAGGTCCCTGCGTACTATCCTCGCTGCCTTTGCTAGATGTACAGCTTGGTCATCTATGGTTTCAGCATAGGCCTCTTGTAAGGTAGTGTTTAAACTGTCTGTGAATGTTAACACAATGTCTCTGCCACTGTTGTGGGCTTGAAGGTCTGGAAAATGTGCTAAAAGCCGTGTTTTCAGTCTGCTACTGTGTAAACAGCCAGTTTCTATACCAACTTCCTGTAGACGACTAAGGTACATTTTAGAAAGATCAGCCAGATTTAACACTTTTAAGTTGTCACCTGTAGATGAATGTTTTACTGCTTCGATGTACTCTGTCAATTCAGCAAAGACCAAAGCTTTTCGAATTTAATCAGATCTCTGATCTGTCCAGTCTACTTTAGGCTGAGCTTTTCTGTATAGGCTAGTGAGACAGGCAGGGTGGTATTTCAGTTCTTGGGCAATCACATCACCTCGACTTAATTTTGCCAAAAGGTGGCTGTCTTGAAGAATCAGAGCACAGTTCCTAATCCTTTCATCCAGCTTAAAAGTAGAAGCATGTCTAAGATCCTTTGCTGGTGCTTTCTTACCACACAAAACACAACTGAGATCCTTAACAACTACTCCATCTCCAGATGATCTCTGTTCCCTGCGAGTAACTTTTTTAGCAGGTACACTTTCCTCACCTGGGTCGGAAGATGCAAGTTTTCTCTTCAGTTTTGTTGTATTATATTTTAAACGACATGACAAATGAAATGAAGCTTTCTTTTTCATGAATGTTTCCTCAACACCATATCCATCATAAAGTCTAGTTAAAAAGCCAGGTGACTGTGCGCCACATTCACCAAACTTAGTCAGATTTTCAGCCAAAGTCACATATGTAGATCCTTGATTTGTTTGTCTGGCATTAGCGGGACACTGTAATTTTTCTTTAGTATTTTTCTGACAAAGAGCACACATATCCCAGTTATTGGGTTGAAAACTAGCAGCATCATGGTTTTCATGGCTTACATTACGATTATCCATGGCTGAATAAAAAGTGGCTGCACAATCTAAAAGAAAGAGAAAAATAAATGTTTAAACAATTTCAAAAATCTCATAGACAGCAATCCAAAATTTTTACTGCAGTTTAGATGCTATGACGAATGATAATGAAATAGGAAAATTTAACGCATGCATAAACCTGACCTTATATAAAGTTAACAAAGATAGAGCACCTAAAAGGCCAAACAGAACAGCCTGTACATCAACAAGCTCCCATAACTACTACTAGACTACATACTACTACTACTACTACTATTAAAGTATTATGATTATCACTACCAGTTAAAATGTGATTACTGATCCAATATAAATTATCCGCATCCTATATCATATTATCATTATCTAACAAAAATGAATGAAAGCACTTTTGCAGCAAAATAAATGCTAGTACATACCCAAATCAATAAATATTTGCCTTTTCGGAGTTTCCCAAGACTCAAGACACTTTCACTTTCTGTTTGTGTTCGGCCATCTTGCGATTCAGTTTGTGCCGCACAGAACTCTCGCGCTGAAGGCTTTATTTTAATTCTAAAAGTATTTGTACTCGGTAACCAATAAAATAATCAAATAGGACAAATCTTTTAGTTAATTTTGGTATAAAACAGGAATTATTTTTTCTATGTTTACTGCTTTAGAGAACGTGTTGCAATATTTGAGTTGGAAATAAATAAATAAATAAATTCCTACGCGTCTTCAAATAGTCCCTACGCTTTATGTTAATTTACGTTAAAAAAAACAAAGATTTGTTTTGGCTCTGTTTCTAAAATTAAAATATTATTTGTGAACACATTTTAACTCATGTCATGTTTGTAGCATGATGATGCACGATCTATACTTATCAATGCAACATAGAACCCGAGCAAAAAGACACTGTGAAAACGCAGCTGTTCACTGACAAAGTAAAATAAGTTCTTTTAAAGACGTCCCAATGCTTCACCATTGTCTCTGTCTCCAAATGGATGCATTCCAGAAACACAATCTATACATCAGCCATACATGCCTTTGGCTAAACATCTCACAAAAACACGGACTGGTTTGATGAACATTGGGATGAGATGAAACCCGTCACTGAAGCCAAAAGGAAAGCTCTTATGTCCTACAAGGAAAAGCCTACACCCGAAAAGCTGCAGGCCTTAAAAACAGCCAAGTCGTATGCCCAAAAAGTTGAACGTCAATGTGCCAATACCTACTGACTTAACCTCTGCTCCATCATACAATCAGCTGCAGACATGGGCAATGCCAAAGCCATGTACGAAAATATCCACAAAAAAGCAACTGGCCCCTTAACGTCCAAAGTTTCCCCCCTAAAGTCCATGATTTTTTCATGGGAATGGAATAATAATGTTACCTCTATTTATAATGGTGAAAATACCGTTTTTATACGTCCTATTTTTATATACTTCAAAAGGTCTGGAATGGATTATGGATGTATACCGGGGTACAACTGTATATAAATATATTTTTACATCCCATGACATCGTGGTCGTAAGGGGCTATTATGTTGCCATTAGAAATTTATCGGGGCTTGTTAGACTTGGCTGCGAAAATCTACTCTCCAAGTGAGCGTTGGAGTTTTTAACGATAATCATTTATCAACATTTTTTTTCTAGATCCCAAATTATATTTTAAATAAAAAAGATTAAGATTTATAATTTTTATCTTATAATGTAAGATATGCCTCCTGCAGTGTTTTCACTGGACAATTTGTTTTAAAAAAAAATATATTTCTATAAAAATATTTTTTTTTGGTTTGCTTTCTGTTTTTTTGTGTTTTGTTTTTGTTTTGAGAAACATTAAATTATTTTAAATAAATATATTGTATACAATTTGCTGACAATTAAATTGCGTCTTTTATATTTGAACTTTATAATTGCAACACAAAATATATTTAATCAATTTGTATATGCACATGATTATGTAAAGGAGTTATTTCATTACCACCTTTAATAAAGTTTATATTCAAAGTTATGGTTACAATATATTAGTCAAGTTTCATAATCGTTACCTTGACGTTTTAATATAACATTGTAAAAAGAAAGGATTTACACAAGTGATTTGCTTTTCATAAGTGTCTCTTGTGATAAAAAAAAATATTTATAAAAAATAATTTAGAAAAAAAATAATAATAAAAATATTACGGATAATAAAGTTAAATAAATTATTTTTCAAATAATGCATTATGGCTATTATTACATACTTGAATGCAAATTTTGAAGGTGATGATCAAATTAACTAAAACATTTGGAAGACAGCCCTTGTTCAGTGTAGTAATAGTATACATGTATTTCAATTTTCATGTTGCATTTTGCTATCAATAATTATTTTTTTCCGTGAATTAAAGCTTACTTTGTCACGATAGAAAAATGCTTGATTTTGTGACTACTTTTAAGAAGAAAAATAATCGTGTTTTTTAAAATAATTTTTGTTGTTATTTTGTTATTTTGTTATTTTTTTTTAAAAACAAAAAAAACAAAAAAAAACTCATGTAAGGAATATTAATCAACCAAACAAAAAAAAAGGCAAAAATAAAAAATGTGTTAATGCATTGATTTATGTTTCATTCTGTGTTTCTTTAAGGAGCAAATTAAATTACAGACACTAAAAAACTTATTAAAGAAGGAAATGGAATTAGCTCGGGTGAGATACACTTGATCGTTCAAATTTAATGTTTAAATTATACAATAGTTAATAAGGAAGAACTTTAATAAAATTGTTTTTACATAACACAAAAGTCATAATCTTTTAGTATTTCTTCATTCCATATTAAATTAACCATTAACATTTAAATTTTATTTGTGATTGGTTTTCGTTTAAAATATGTACAATTTACGAAAAGCCATCATAGTTATATTTTTTTAATTAAAAAAAAATAATACTATCCACAAATATATTTAAAACTTATACATTTGGTGGGGTAAGTACGAAAACAGTTTTTGACCTGTAAATTATGTTTTTCATTACAAATACAGGACAAGGATACCGATTTTGGGGAAGATATCGCTGTGCAGGTAAGAAATGTATAAAAATATTTCTGTAAAACAGAGTTTGGCGAATTGAGATCAGCAGCGTAGCTAGAAATTTTCCGCCAATGGCGTCTCCAATTTGACGACCTTTTTTAATTCAATCATTTAATTGTGTTTATAAATTTATAAAAATGGATAAATAATTGTAATTGAAACGATATAAAGGTTTGGAAAATTGTTCACTAGGGCTGCAAAATTTGGCGATTAATTAATCGCTTAATCGTTAATTAACACATTTCACTTTTTTTTTCATTTTGTAAGCGATTAATCAACCTATCAGTGACAGATTTCGAATGGGAGAAGATTTCGAAATATGTCAATGTTTTGGATTTATTCTGTCAGGCCACTCTCAGTGTTTAAAATTATGTTTCACTTTGCTACCTAATTCGGCTGCTATTGTCACTGATAAAACACGAGAGAGTACGTGATGATCCGGGCAACATAGCTAGATTCAAGACAACATCTATTAATGACTTCAATGAATGTGTATCTGCTATGACGAGTATTAAAATACTTCATGTTGCAACACCATTTGATCAACTTTACAAATTCCTGAAATTTTTGTCAGAAGATGCAAATACGAAGAACGAACCTGCTCACGCATTGAACAACAACTAATAGTTGATGTTCACCATGAGTACATGGAGACGGTTGCAACGGATGGTGATGGACATTGACAATTATACTCTATGTGAACCAAAATGAAAAGGGTATTAAGCTGATGGAGTCTGACTCAGGCACATAAAATGATGACACCTCGTCTGATGAATAACTGCGTTACAAAATGGAGATTAAAGTCCCTGAGACCGTTGACCCTCTACAATGGTGGAAACTTAACATACTTGTACGTTTGCGTAGTTTGTTAAGAGATGACATATAATGATGAAAATCCAGTGTTACTTCGATTTTCAAGAAGTACGATAAATAAATGTTACTTACGACAACATAAAATTTAGTTTTTGGCTTAAATCGAAATAAATTATTTATTAAATTTTAATTTTTCCAAAGGTAACTATTGAATTAAAATAACGTTAACAGCCATATATTTCAATATTACATGCCGTACTTATGTGATCAGTAGTTAAAGAGGCCTCATAGGATGACTCACCTATCAATACACATTTTATAAAAATACAATACACTTTTTTTTTCTTTTTTCTTTTTGAGGCCACAAGAAAAGTTACTGGGGTACCCACCCCCCCCCCATGACACAAAACATATTTTACAAACAAATTGCATTCATTTAATTTCTGAACTTTCATAGTTGAGAAATCGTGTATTATGCTTTAATAATATATATTTTTTGTTCTACAGACAATATTGCAATATTTTGTATTCTTAAATCACTCATAATGGAAACAGAGATACTTTTTTGAGTCAATTTAAGTTTGGAGAAGCTCCTTTCACAAATAGCGACACCGATAGCATTTTTTAAAAAAAATCATGCGAAATTAAAACGTTGGATAGCGAATTTTCAAATCTCTACTTGTTTAATATATCTATAGGGCCTTTTCCCCCCTTTGTTCTAACTCAATGTCTCTTCTTGTTGTGTAGGTACAGCCATATTAACCTATATCTTTTTTATTTAAATGGATCTGCTTTTTATCAATGTCAATAAAGTTATTCAATTTGACATTCAAATCCTTCATTTACTAGGTTGCATGTTATTATACACGAATCGTTTTCTTGCAAGAGCATGCAACGATTTAAAGCGTTTTTTATTATATTTTTTTTAATTCCATCCATGGATGAAAGTATTTATAGTTGTACTTCTTGTTCTCAAGATAGAACCACGTCTTGTGAATTTTCCCCACTCATTTCTCCTCCTTCTAGCTCGATATTCAGTTGATATATTCACATTACAGGGCATCACTTTGGTAGATATAACAGTGTTATAAATTAACAAATCTCTTTGTTCAATGATTTTGGTTTGCATTCATTTTTAAAAAGTCAGTTTCCTTAAATTTAGATAACATAGAAAAGAAAAAAGATTGCATTTCATTGATTAAAATTCCAGCATCTGGTATCGTTTTACTGTTTACTTCTTCAAATGTGAATTTGCCAGCACTACACCTTTTTGAAGTATGTATTTTAGATATTAGTTATACCCCTTCTGTTTATCAACCCTTCTCTGGTACCATGGTGTCAGTATGAATAGCATCAATTATAACAAAAGTTGGTTTTATTTGATATAATAGGTTATACCAATGTGTTATAAAATCAGGATAATATTGCACAACACTTCATGTTCGAGTTTCCGCTTTTTTAGCCGATGTAGGCAAAAATGTTACTATTGGCATTGGTTGCACAACCCTTTTGTATGGTCTTGGCATACAACTCTTTTTCACTCATTACAGACTAATTTGGTTTTCTTGCTACTTAATATGTGACAAATATAGTATCTCATGCGTTGTTAAGGATGACCATGTGTGGTTTTCACCGTCGACATCACTTAGCTGCTTTAGCTGATCTAAATACTGCATTCCCCATCGTTTTGCCATTGTTTTACGCTGTGGTTGTCCCAGAATCCCGAAACAAAGGTAAAAGAAATACCTAATTGACATTGAAGGTACTATGGAGTCAACATGACCCCAAGCGCATGTAAACGTCAATAAAACATAAACGGAATTTTGTTTTTTTTAAATTATTACACATTTGTCACATATTTAGAAAAGCTTTACAAGAAAAGACGTGGCAAGCCAGGTCACTAAACGTGAAAGCTTTTTATTTTTAAACACGCTCCAAAGAGGGCTGGGGTTACAAAGATCCCATGATACCAGACAAGGGTAATCGGAGAAATTTTAATATTTTCATATTCTTATAATAAATCTTAATAATTTTCAGTAAAATAGACTAATTCAAAATATTTTAACATTACTTTAAATTGGATTGGTGTAATATTTTTTAATGAATAACCGTATTTTAGTGAAAAACACAAATTGATTTTGCTATTTTATTGCAGTGAAATCACAATAAATTTAATAATTTACCTTAGAATTATTTTCTGAAAACTGAAACAGTAATATAAATTACGAGACTTGTAAGTCAAACCAAACTTTCAAACCACCATGCCATGTTGGAACTTGTTCGCGCATCATTCTGCGCCTGTCCAAAATTCATGCAACCACTGTCGGGGCGATATTAATAGCGCATATTATTTGGCTCTGCGGTGATGTGTTTTTGTGAAGTTTTCTTATAAAAGCGTCTTCTGTGACGCATACGGTTATGCATTAGTTATAACAACCAGTATGTAATCAAACAAATGTTGTGCGAAACTATTAGAAAGAATAGAAAGTACAAATATTTTGGTATCCTCCGGAGTTTCCCCCATCAAAAGGGAAAAAAAAGAAAGGCGATTGTTGGAAATGAATGTAATTTTCAAATGTCAACAAATGTTGCCCCCTAAATTTGTGTCGCCCGGAGTGGACTGCACCCCGCCCCCTAGCTACGCCATTGACTGGGATACATTTCCCATTTGGTTGAAATGGAATTTTTAGGGGTAATGTAAAATCAGTGGGTAAATAAAATTCGCTGCATATTCATTTAATATATTTTTATGTTTACGTGTACGCGGGAAACATGAGTCAACTATTAAACCGGTTCCTTCCAAAAAACGCATTTTAAAATTCGATATCTATTTCTTATTTACTTATTTATACAAAGACACTAAATCCCTCTCTGTTTTCATTTATATTGAAATGAATGACTACAATCTTAATCTACAAGACTTAACATATCCAATATCCTCCATGTGACATTTAAAGTTAATGCCTTAAAAAACAGATCTACTACATTGTCACTAATACATATTTTTAAATAATTTAAAGACATTTTTTTTTCATCCTTCTCTAATTTCGATATCAAGGCGTTAATGCATTCAATACAGTTAATGAATACTTTGATCATGTCAATTTAAAATATATTGCTGTGTTTCTTGATATAACTCCAACGATGTTGGTTAGTGTACGTGGTTTTTCGGCTTTCAAAAGAGACATGAATCCAAAAAATGTAAGTTAACCACAGTATGATCAATCATCAGGCTCTGCTTGGAAACATTTGGAACCCGAACGTGAGGTTATCATGCATCATGTTATCAAGATTGTACATTTCCATTAATGGGCGTACACGGCAAACACTTCTTTTTCGTTATTTATGTAAAGATAGTGAGGCTGAATATACGGACCTTCTTTATTACACTGGGGTACGGTGGCCTTCAGACAAAAATGTTCTAAACTTAGTGTGGGGTCTGAAATCGGAACTTAAAACATTTCTGGTGAGTCGTGCCCTGGCAGAGTAATGTACGAACTATTGTTGGTTTGAATATGTTGCATATTAATCTAATATATTTGAGCATGTGCTTGCATATAGCACAAAATCACAGGATTACATTTTGACGATGTCAAGGGTATAGTTATCAGACATATGTGTGCGGTTCACTGTTAAATTTCAAGTTACTGAATTGCATAATGTCAGTTGGGTATTAGATCCCTTTCGATGTGACATTGCGAATGTACCAGTGAAGCCTCAATAGTAATCTGTATAGTAAATTTTGGTTATTCGACTTTATCGATTTACATCCTATTTATTAAAACAAGAAATACAAAATTAGAATGAGTATTTTTACGCAATTTCCAAAAAAGAATTTCCGATTTTTTATCCAGGGAAATAATTCTAGATTACAGGAAAAGTCGATTCAAATAAGTAATTATGAAACTAAACACAATATGACGTCATATCCCCTCACGCTACATCACACCAAAAATGTGTCGATATAATGCGCACCACACAACAATCTAACATAAGCATTCACAAAGCGGGAAAACCCCATTAACTATCACTCAAGATTACATTAAAAGTCCTTTAAAATCGATATTTTTTTAACTAAACAAAAGAAAATCCTTTCAAAACATTGCTTCTAAAATTAAGGGAGTCAAACGAACATTCATTCTTGAAAAATACCTTCTCCAACATTGTTCTAAATATTTTATTTGACGTTTGCTACAACCCGATAGATGTTATGGTTGGCGAGAAATTGACAAAATACTGATATTTTTTCGGTTTGGTTTTGGATTTTCCAGGAAATCCAGTAAACATTTTCGGTATTTTTTTGGCCATTGCAAAATACCCGAATCCTCCATCTTGTATTGTTCAGGAGGAGTTGCTTGTGCACGAGTCACATACATTTCGAATCTATAAACGCACTTTTTTCCAAGCATAAACTAAGTAACTTTTAATCAATCAGAAACTGGCGTGGTCATTTATCACTTCGTGGGAGACGTGTCTGTGGCTTGCCAGAAATGTTAGGGTTAAATACAGGGTAAGCAACGGGGACAATATAAGGGCAGGGTAATGTTAGCCAGAGAGAGTCACCCGACGCCTAGGTAGAGACAGGGAGTCACTGAGTGAAGAGCTAGGAACAGTGTTAGAGCTTAGCCTTTAGTCAAACTGTATACTTTGGTTCCTGTAGATCATGTACTTAGACATCAGTAACTGAGAGTTGACCTTATTCAAATAAACATCATTCAAAACTATAGTCCTGCGACATACCTGCATTTCATTTACTTGTTTGTGTTAATTGTGAGGTAATTAGCAACAACCAAACTAACAATTCCTAGCCACCACTTGGCTACACTCAGAACAGATGCGGCCCCAGCAATCATTCTTAGAGTGTATGACCCAGCTCTATGTACAACCCCGGAAGAGTAGGACCAATTTTATGGAGCTTTAGACCAGGAAATAGCCAGCATCCAAAAAAACGAGGCAATCTATCTCCTAGGAGATGTCAATGCTAGAGTGGGAAGCTACCAAGAAGCCTGATCCACATGCCTTGGACTCTTTGGAAGAGAAAAGATAAATGAGAATGGATAGAGGCTTCTCGATTTGTGCTGCTCACGAGACTTGTGTGTGACCAACATTTTCTTCAAGTGCAAGGATATACACCAAGTGTCTTGGAGACACCCTCGATCTCATCAATGGCACCAGCTGGACCTCATCATCATCAGGCGTGCACAACTAGCTAGCATCCCACTCACCCGCAGCTATCACAGTGCCGACTGCGACACGGATCGCTCCCTTGTGGCCAGCAAGGTACGAATAACGATGAAAAACTCGTAACACAATCTTCATAAAATAGCTCGGGTTCTATGTTGACAAATCATGCATTTTTGTGCTACAAACACCAAATCTATCACAGATGTTCAGTTTTTTATGCTGAATAAAATGTGATACAGGGCCACAGCACAATTTTGATTAGTTTCTATTTATAGTAACATTAAAAATGGCCGCTTAAAGATATTCATGTAAGGTGACAAACTCATAATTTTTAAGCTACAAACACCAAACTTGACACACATGTTCAGTTTATAATGCAAGTTTAAATGTGAGACAGAAAATGCACAAGTTTGTTAAGTTTCTATTTTTATTTACATAAAAATGGCCACAAAAGTAAATTTTGAGTATGATGATAAATTGACCTTACATTTTTGAATCTGGTTCAATTAGTTCACTTTGTGTTAGATGCTTGAACTGGATGTTGTACTGAAAAGTCGGCTCCACAGACACAGCTGCATAAAGCAGTGCATTTTAATCCGGCCTTGTTGCACTTACAACGATTGAATCTGCATTCTTTTTTACAAGCACATTTCAACAGTTCACGACAAGTCATAGAGGCTTGTGGCAAAACAGTCCAAAAAGGCTGCCATTGTCTGTCTATTAACTGCCAACCCCACTCACTTGGATCAGGAAGCACTGGTTGTCATTCATGTGCCTTGCTCCAAATATGGCCTCCTTGGTAAATTGCCCGTTTGCAGTGCTGAAACAAGGCCTCACTCGTTGGAGGAATGTTTTCAATTTGGCGGCCAGTCTTTGTAAACAGGTATTTCCTGGCACTGTTGACATCATGGCAGTTGCTACCTCTGTCATACAAAAGCGTCACAAACGCTCCAGAACTGACATGTCATTAGCTGTTAGTTCAAATGGAGCACAACACAGTTTTTGAAATGTGGCTGTAACATGGTCGCATTTGCTCCAGACCTCCCAAGCTGTCTTCTTGCCGATACCATTAAAACAGCTGACGGTGTCACAACCGGTAAAACTGTGAAACAAAGGCAGACACTGGGCTCTGGCAACACCTAAAACTTTGCTTATGTCATGAGCTGCAATGTATCGGAAGTCTTTTCCTGTACCCATGGCAATCCATAATTCCATGTGAGGGTGGCGAGTCATGGCAGCCACAGAAAGAACCACCACATCTGTGTCGACAGTGCGAATCAGAATCCTGCGGCAATGTTCAGCTGCATGGGCCAGGTGAAGCATCATCCGTGTGTCTGCTTCACCGTGATTACATGGTGAAAGATTCGTGTGGTCAATGGGTTTATTGGAGAGCACATCTGGACCTTGAGTGGTAACAATAAGCTTCGGTGATTGTACTACATGCTACATACAACCTCGAAAAGAGGTAACAATCACTTTTCAGGGATGAAATCCTATACTGTGGTGCTGATCGCTTCTTTCTTTTTGCACCAGCGATCAATATGAAATTGTTTCGGTTGATTGGAGCAGAAACTGGGTTGGTCATGTTAACAAGTCTTGGTTGCGTAAATTCGTTGTTTTGAGCTACACCAGTCTTGTGTATATTACTCAAGGTCTTGTGTACAGCAGCATCAACAATGTTGTTATCATGAAGAGTGACTAACTCTGCGCTTTTTTCAAGAAATGGGTTGCCAGTTTCCTGTATCACATCAAATAATCTACACACGTCAGCCTTGAATTTTTCTTGGAACCCTTTGTCTTGTTTATGATGCTGGTCTGATTCTTTGCTGTGTTTTATTTCAAAAGATAACTCTAGGTCTTGAAGAACTCTGGAGACCTCTGGCCCTCCAATCATCCAGCGTCTCAATGCCGAGGGGTTTTCAGAGAGTCCCACTGCTCCTCCCTCACCTTTGATGATGGCATTGTTTTGCTCATGTGCTTGGTCTAGTGCCATTTTTGAGAATGGGCGAGATGTCTTTTGCAGAACGAATCGACCTTGCAACAAGTCTTCGTAGCACATTGAACTACCACCCTGCAGTTTCTTCATGTCATGAATGTGCACGGAGAGCCATCTCCCATAATTTTGTTGATCTAGTGCAAAAAAACAAGGCGTTAGCTCTTCTAGAGTTTGAAGATACAGTGTAAAGTTTCCATCTCGCAATGAGGCTACAAACACCAGCAACATCATCTCTAACTGCAGGATCAGTGTCCAGTATTTGAATGTTGGACTTGTTGTGATCATAGACTCTTTCCAGTCCTCAAAGCACAGCACATTCTCTTCCAGTGCAGCACAAGACAATGAGTACTGTTTATAAGCATGTTTTAACAACATGAAGAGGGCGCATGCAGTCAACTGGTGAGCACGGCGAGTCCTTTTGACATGACTTCCAGTAAGGAAAGACTCAGCACATCCAGATGTGGCTACTTTGGCATTAACCAGGGATTCTACCCACCCACTGTCCTTTAGAAGGGTTCCAACTGTCTTCAAAAAAGACATTTCAATATGCAGTCCTCCAAGCAACAATGTTATTTTGCTTTCTCCATAAGATTCCGGGCATTTCCACTGAATTTGCTTAGCAATGGCAAACAAGGGCTGATCAGCAGTGATAACAGGTCTCTGTCCAGGGTTGAGAAATTTGACTGCTTGTATCACCAAGTCCATAGCATGCTTCATCATAGCTGGTGATTTGGAATTTTCAGGGAACAATGGAAGAAGACTAGATATTCCTGGTGTGCGATCCTTTTGTTGACTTTTTGATGCATGGAAGGCCCCCCAGGAAACACAATCTGTATCAGCAGAATGCACAGCCTCCATCCACTCAAGCTCCGATGAGATAGCTTGCTTGAGAACGTCTCCAAGGACACCATTTTCCGTGAACCTGCAATTATTAGTTTTCTTAACATGTTTTACATTACCACTTTAACAGCTAGTAAGAATACGATTAAGTGAATATAATGTATGTATAAATACACAAACACACTAAAAAGAACGAAACTAAACCTCTGACTAGTTCCTGAGTCAGTTGACACACTTGCATTGTGGGGCTGGGCAGGATCCACTGGCATTTTCAGCAAGAATGGTGGGATACTTGTGAAGAAATCTGGTAACTCAGCAGCCGATAATGTTTGACTTATAGCTTCAACTTCTAATTCAGGTGACAGCATTCTCTCAGTTCCTTTGCAATGTTCACTAGGATGTTGAAATAGAGATATTGCAGTGCCATGGAATGAATCCTTGGAAGCTGTAGAGCTAGGATTGTGGTCTATATTGTCAACTGCAGCTGTTGTAAAGAGACCATGTCTAAGTTTCATAGGACACACAACTTTGTCATGTTGGAATTGTCTGCAGGCCTTCGCTGCCAATTCTGATGAAATTTCTAACACTCTTTTGTATGAAATGCTCAAGCCTAGACTGTGCATGCGTTCAACTAGTTCCTATTTTCTTGTCTGTGCGTGTATTGTTAAACCAACATAGACTGGGACAGGTGGTTCTCTATTTTTGGAATGTTTATTCGTTGTGGAAGTGTTTGCCCTTGATCTCTTCCCCTCTGTCTTCACAGCATTAAAACTTGCAAGCTGGGCAAGCGACAGTGCTGCTTGGTTCTTCCCTTTGTTTGATGTAATGCATGGGCCCTGCAATATCATCTGCATCAGAGCCAACAGACTCTCTGGAAAGCTTGTGTTCTGAACATCTTCAGTGCATGAAGCATTAAACCTGGCCTGCAAACTAAATAGGTCCCTGCGTACTATCCTCGCTGCCTTTGCTAGATGTACAGCTTCGTCATCTATGGTTTCAGCATAGGCCTCTTGTAAGGTAGTGTTTAAACTGTCTGTGAATGTTAACACAATGTCTCTGCCACTGTTGTGGGCTTGAAGGTCTGGAAAATGTGCTAAAAGCCGTGTTTTCAGTCTGCTACTGTGTAAACAGCCAGTTTCTATACCAACTTCCTGTAGACGACTAAGGTACATTTTAGAAAGATCAGCCAGATTTAACACTTTTAAGTTGTCACCTGTAGATGAATGTTTTACTGCTTCGATGTACTCTGTCAATTCAGCAAAGACCAAAGCTTTTCGAATTTAATCAGATCTCTGATCTGTCCAGTCTACTTTAGGCTGAGCTTTTCTGTATAGGCTAGTGAGACAGGCAGGGTGGTATTTCAGTTCTTGGGCAATCACATCACCTCGACTTAATTTTGCCAAAAGGTGGCTGTCTTGAAGAATCAGAGCACAGTTCCTAATCCTTTCATCCAGCTTAAAAGTAGAAGCATGTCTAAGATCCTTTGCTGGTGCTTTCTTACCACACAAAACACAACTGAGATCCTTAACAACTACTCCATCTCCAGATGATCTCTGTTCCCTGCGAGTAACTTTTTTAGCAGGTACACTTTCCTCACCTGGGTCGGAAGATGCAAGTTTTCTCTTCAGTTTTGTTGTATTATATTTTAAACGACATGACAAATGAAATGAAGCTTTCTTTTTCATGAATGTTTCCTCAACACCATATCCATCATAAAGTCTAGTTAAAAAGCCAGGTGACTGTGCGCCACATTCACCAAACTTAGTCAGATTTTCAGCCAAAGTCACATATGTAGATCCTTGATTTGTTTGTCTGGCATTAGCGGGACACTGTAATTTTTCTTTAGTATTTTTCTGACAAAGAGCACACATATCCCAGTTATTGGGTTGAAAACTAGCAGCATCATGGTTTTCATGGCTTACATTACGATTATCCATGGCTGAATAAAAAGTGGCTGCACAATCTAAAAGAAAGAGAAAAATAAATGTTTTAAACAATTTCAAAAATCTCATAGACAGCAATCCAAAATTTTTACTGCAGTTTAGATGCTATGACGAATGATAATGAAATAGGAAAATTTAACGCATGCATAAACCTGACCTTATATAAAGTTAACAAAGATAGAGCACCTAAAAGGCCAAACAGAACAGCCTGTACATCAACAAGCTCCCATAACTACTACTAGACTACATACTACTACTACTACTACTATTAAAGTATTATGATTATCACTACCAGTAAAATGTGATTACTGATCCAATATAAATTATCCGCATCCTATATCATATTATCATTATCTAACAAAAATGAATGAAAGCACTTTTGCAGCAAAATAAATGCTAGTACATACCCAAATCAATAAATATTTGCCTTTTCGGAGTTTCCCAAGACTCAAGACACTTTCACTTTCTGTTTGTGTTCGGCCATCTTGCGATTCAGTTTGTGCCGCACAGAACTCTCGCGCTGAAGGCTTTATTTTAATTCTAAAAGTATTTGTACTCGGTAACCAATAAAATAATCAAATAGGACAAATCTTTTAGTTAATTTTGGTATAAAACAGGAATTATTTTTTCTATGTTTACTGCTTTAGAGAACGTGTTGCAATATTTGAGTTGGAAATAAATAAATAAATAAATTCCTACGCGTCTTCAAATAGTCCCTACGCTTTATGTTAATTTACGTTAAAAAAAACAAAGATTTGTTTTGGCTCTGTTTCTAAAATTAAAATATTATTTGTGAACACATTTTAAACTCATGTCATGTTTGTAGCATGATGATGCACGATCTATACTTATCAATGCAACATAGAACCCGAGCAAAAAGACACTGTGAAAACGCAGCTGTTCACTGACAAAGTAAAATAAGTTCTTTTAAAGACGTCCCAATGCTTCACCATTGTCTCTGTCTCCAAATGGATGCATTCCAGAAACACAATCTATACATCAGCCATACATGCCTTTGGCTAAACATCTCACAAAAACACGGACTGGTTTGATGAACATTGGGATGAGATGAAACCCGTCACTGAAGCCAAAAGGAAAGCTCTTATGTCCTACAAGGAAAAGCCTACACCCGAAAAGCTGCAGGCCTTAAAAACAGCCAAGTCGTATGCCCAAAAAGTTGAACGTCAATGTGCCAATACCTACTGACTTAACCTCTGCTCCATCATACAATCAGCTGCAGACATGGGCAATGCCAAAGCCATGTACGAAAATATCCACAAAAAAGCAACTGGCCCCTTAACGTCCAAAGTTTCCCCCCTAAAGTCCATGATTTTTTCATGGGAATGGAATAATAATGTTACCTCTATTTATAATGGTGAAAATACCGTTTTTATACGTCCTATTTTTATATACTTCAAAAGGTCTGGAATGGATTATGGATGTATACCGGGGTACAACTGTATATAAATATATTTTTACATCCCATGACATCGTGGTCGTAAGGGGCTATTATGTTGCCATTAGAAATTTATCGGGGCTTGTTAGACTTGGCTGCGAAAATCTACTCTCCAAGTGAGCGTTGGAGTTTTTAACGATAATCATTTATCAACATTTTTTTTCTAGATCCCAAATTATATTTTAAATAAAAAAGATTAAGATTTATAATTTTTATCTTATAATGTAAGATATGCCTCCTGCAGTGTTTTCACTGGACAATTTGTTTTAAAAAAAAATATATTTCTATAAAAATATTTTTTTTTGGTTTGCTTTCTGTTTTTTTGTGTTTTGTTTTTGTTTTGAGAAACATTAAATTATTTTAAATAAATATATTGTATACAATTTGCTGACAATTAAATTGCGTCTTTTATATTTGAACTTTATAATTGCAACACAAAATATATTTAATCAATTTGTATATGCACATGATTATGTAAAGGAGTTATTTCATTACCACCTTTAATAAAGTTTATATTCAAAGTTATGGTTACAATATATTAGTCAAGTTTCATAATCGTTACCTTGACGTTTTAATATAACATTGTAAAAAGAAAGGATTTACACAAGTGATTTGCTTTTCATAAGTGTCTCTTGTGATAAAAAAAAATATTTATAAAAAATAATTTAGAAAAAAAATAATAATAAAAATATTACGGATAATAAAGTTAAATAAATTATTTTTCAAATAATGCATTATGGCTATTATTACATACTTGAATGCAAATTTTGAAGGTGATGATCAAATTAACTAAAACATTTGGAAGACAGCCCTTGTTCAGTGTAGTAATAGTATACATGTATTTCAATTTTCATGTTGCATTTTGCTATCAATAATTATTTTTTTCCGTGAATTAAAGCTTACTTTGTCACGATAGAAAAATGCTTGATTTTGTGACTACTTTTAAGAAGAAAAATAATCGTGTTTTTTAAAATAATTTTTGTTGTTATTTTGTTATTTTGTTATAAAAACAAAAAAAACAAAAAAAAACTCATGTAAGGAATATTAATCAACCAAACAAAAAAAAAGGCAAAAATAAAAAATGTGTTAATGCATTGATTTATGTTTCATTCTGTGTTTCTTTAAGGAGCAAATTAAATTACAGACACTAAAAAACTTATTAAAGAAGGAAATGGAATTAGCTCGGGTGAGATACACTTGATCGTTCAAATTTAATGTTTAAATTATACAATAGTTAATAAGGAAGAACTTTAATAAAATTGTTTTTACATAACACAAAAGTCATAATCTTTTAGTATTTCTTCATTCCATATTAAATTAACCATTAACATTTAAATTTTATTTGTGATTGGTTTTCGTTTAAAATATGTACAATTTACGAAAAGCCATCATAGTTATATTTTTTTAATTAAAAAAAAATAATACTATCCACAAATATATTTAAAACTTATACATTTGGTGGGGTAAGTACGAAAACAGTTTTTGACCTGTAAATTATGTTTTTCATTACAAATACAGGACAAGGATACCGATTTTGGGGAAGATATCGCTGTGCAGGTAAGAAATGTATAAAAATATTTCTGTAAAACAGAGTTTGGCGAATTGAGATCAGCAGCGTAGCTAGAAATTTTCCGCCAATGGCGTCTCCAATTTGACGACCTTT
Organism: Ampullaceana balthica; assembly: GCA_944989445.1. Classification (NCBI taxonomy): domain Eukaryota; kingdom Metazoa; phylum Mollusca; class Gastropoda; family Lymnaeidae; genus Ampullaceana; species Ampullaceana balthica. Next base: position 115,942 of record CALYLW010001369.1, on the reverse strand, counting down.
TTTAATTCAATCATTTAATTGTGTTTATAAATTTATAAAAATGGATAAATAATTGTAATTGAAACGATATAAAGGTTTGGAAAATTGTTCACTAGGGCTGCAAAATTTGGCGATTAATTAATCGCTTAATCGTTAATTAACACATTTCACTTTTTTTTTCATTTTGTAAGCGATTAATCAACCTATCAGTGACAGATTTCGAATGGGAGAAGATTTCGAAATATGTCAATGTTTTGGATTTATTCTGTCAGGCCACTCTCAGTGTTTAAAATTATGTTTCACTTTGCTACCTAATTCGGCTGCTATTGTCACTGATAAAACACGAGAGAGTACGTGATGATCCGGGCAACATAGCTAGATTCAAGACAACATCTATTAATGACTTCAATGAATGTGTATCTGCTATGACGAGTATTAAAATACTTCATGTTGCAACACCATTTGATCAACTTTACAAATTCCTGAAATTTTTGTCAGAAGATGCAAATACGAAGAACGAACCTGCTCACGCATTGAACAACAACTAATAGTTGATGTTCACCATGAGTACATGGAGACGGTTGCAACGGATGGTGATGGACATTGACAATTATACTCTATGTGAACCAAAATGAAAAGGGTATTAAGCTGATGGAGTCTGACTCAGGCACATAAAATGATGACACCTCGTCTGATGAATAACTGCGTTACAAAATGGAGATTAAAGTCCCTGAGACCGTTGACCCTCTACAATGGTGGAAACTTAACATACTTGTACGTTTGCGTAGTTTGTTAAGAGATGACATATAATGATGAAAATCCAGTGTTACTTCGATTTTCAAGAAGTACGATAAATAAATGTTACTTACGACAACATAAAATTTAGTTTTTGGCTTAAATCGAAATAAATTATTTATTAAATTTTAATTTTTCCAAAGGTAACTATTGAATTAAAATAACGTTAACAGCCATATATTTCAATATTACATGCCGTACTTATGTGATCAGTAGTTAAAGAGGCCTCATAGGATGACTCACCTATCAATACACATTTTATAAAAATACAATACACTTTTTTTTTCTTTTTTCTTTTTGAGGCCACAAGAAAAGTTACTGGGGTACCCACCCCCCCCCCATGACACAAAACATATTTTACAAACAAATTGCATTCATTTAATTTCTGAACTTTCATAGTTGAGAAATCGTGTATTATGCTTTAATTTTTTTTTAATATATTTTTTGTTCTACAGACAATATTGCAATATTTTGTATTCTTAAATCACTCATAATGAAACAGAGATACTTTTTTGAGTCAATTTAAGTTTGGAGAAGCTCCTTTCACAAATAGCGACACCGATAGCATTTTTTAAAAAAAATCATGCGAAATTAAAACGTTGGATAGCGAATTTTCAAATCTCTACTTGTTTAATATATCTATAGGGCCTTTTCCCCCCTTTGTTCTAACTCAATGTCTCTTCTTGTTGTGTAGGTACAGCCATATTAACCTATATCTTTTTTATTTAAATGGATCTGCTTTTTATCAATGTCAATAAAGTTATTCAATTTGACATTCAAATCCTTCATTTACTAGGTTGCATGTTATTATACACGAATCGTTTTCTTGCAAGAGCATGCAACGATTTAAAGCGTTTTTTATTATATTTTTTTAATTCCATCCATGGATGAAAGTATTTATAGTTGTACTTCTTGTTCTCAAGATAGAACCACGTCTTGTGAATTTTCCCCACTCATTTTCTCCTCCTTCTAGCTCGATATTCAGTTGATATATTCACATTACAGGGCATCACTTTGGTAGATATAACAGTGTTATAAATTAACAAATCTCTTTGTTCAATGATTTTGGTTTGCATTCATTTTTAAAAAGTCAGTTTCCTTAAATTTAGATAACATAGAAAAGAAAAAAGATTGCATTTCATTGATTAAAATTCCAGCATCTGGTATCGTTTTACTGTTTACTTCTTCAAATGTGAATTTGTCCAAGGCACTACACCTTTTTGAAGTATGTATTTTAGATATTAGTTATACCCCTTCTGTTTATCAACCCTTCTCTGGTACCATGGTGTCAGTATGAATAGCATCAATTTATAACAAAAGTTGGTTTTATTTGATATAATAGGTTATACCAATGTGTTATAAAATCAGGATAATATTGCACAACACTTCATGTTCGAGTTTCCGCTTTTTTAGCCGATGTAGGCAAAAATGTTACTATTGGCATTGGTTGCACAACCCTTTTGTATGGTCTTGGCATACAACTCTTTTTCACTCATTACAGACTAATTTGGTTTTCTTGCTACTTAATATGTGACAAATATAGTATCTCATGCGTTGTTAAGGATGACCATGTGTGGTTTTCACCGTCGACATCACTTAGCTGCTTTAGCTGATCTAAATACTGCATTCCCCATCGTTTTGCCATTGTTTTACGCTGTGGTTGTCCCAGAATCCCGAAACAAAGGTAAAAGAAATACCTAATTGACATTGAAGGTACTATGGAGTCAACATGACCCCAAGCGCATGTAAACGTCAATAAAACATAAACGGAATTTTGTTTTTTTTAAATTATTACACATTTGTCACATATTTAGAAAAGCTTTACAAGAAAAGACGTGGCAAGCCAGGTCACTAAACGTGAAAGCTTTTTATTTTTAAACACGCTCCAAAGAGGGCTGGGGTTACAAAGATCCCATGATACCAGACAAGGGTAATCGGAGAAATTTTAATATTTTCATATTCTTATAATAAATCTTAATAATTTTCAGTAAAATAGACTAATTCAAAATATTTTAACATTACTTTAATTGGATTGGTGTAATATTTTTAATGAATAACCGTATTTTAGTGAAAAACACAAATTGATTTTGCTTTTTTATTGCAGTGAAATCACAATAAATTTAATAATTTACCTTAGAATTATTTTCTGAAAACTGAAACAGTAATATAAATTACGAGACTTGTAAGTCAAACCAAACTTTCAAACCACCATGCCATGTTGGAACTTGTTCGCGCATCATTCTGCGCCTGTCCAAAATTCATGCAACCACTGTCGGGGCGATATTAATAGCGCATATTATTTGGCTCTGCGGTGATGTGTTTTTGTGAAGTTTTCTTATAAAAGCGTCTTCTGTGACGCATACGGTTATGCATTAGTTATAACAACCAGTATGTAATCAAACAAATGTTGTGCGAAACTGTTAGAAAGAATAGAAAGTACAAATATTTTGGTATCCTCCGGAGTTTCCCCCATCAAAAGGAAAAAAAAAGAAAGGCGATTGTTGGAAATGAATGTAATTTTCAAATGTCAACAAATGTTGCCCCCTAAATTTGTGTCGCCCGGAGTGGACTGCACCCCGCCCCCTAGCTACGCCATTGACTGGGATACATTTCCCATTTGGTTGAAATGGAATTTTTAGGGGTAATGTAAAATCAGTGGGTAAATAAAATTCGCTGCATATTCATTTAATATATTTTTATGTTTACGTGTACGCGGGAAACATGAGTCAACTATTAAACCGGTTCCTTCCAAAAAACGCATTTTAAAATTGGATATCTATTTCTTATTTACTTATTTATACAAAGACACTAAATCCCTCTCTGTTTTCATTTATATTGAAATGAATGACAACAATCTTAATCTACAAGACTTAACATATCCAATATCCTCCATGTGACATTTAAAGTTAATGCCTTAAAAAACAGATCTACTACATTGTCACTAATACATCTTTTAAAATAATTTAAAGACATTTTTTTTTCATCCTTCTCTAATTTCGATATCAAGGCGTTAATGCATTCAATACAGTTAATGAATACTTTGATCATGTCAATTTAAAATATATTGCTGTGTTTCTTGATATAACTCCAACGATGTTGGTTAGTGTACGTGGTTTTTCGGCTTTCAGAAGAGACATGAATCCAAAAAATGTAAGTTAACCACAGTATGATCAATCATCAGGCTCTGCTTGGAAACATTTGGAACCCGAACGTGAGGTTATCATGCATCATGTTATCAAGATTGTACATTTCCATTAATGGGCGTACACGGCAAACACTTCTTTTTCGTTATTTATGTAAAGATAGTGAGGCTGAATATACGGACCTTCTTTATTACACTGGGGTACGGTGGCCTTCAGAAAAAATGTTCTAAACTTAGTGTGGGGTCTGAAATCGGAACTTAAAACATTTCTGGTGAGTCGTGCCCTGGCAGAGTAATGTACGAACTATTGTTGGTTTGAATATGTTGCATATTAATCTAATATATTTGAGCATGTGCTTGCATATAGCACAAAATCACAGGATTACATTTTGACGATGTCAAGGGTATAGTTATCAGACATATGTGTGCGGTTCACTGTTAAATTTCAAGTTACTGAATTGCATAATGTCAGTTGGGTATTAGATCCCTTTCGATGTGACATTGCGAATGTACCAGTGAAGCCTCAATAGTAATCTGTATAGTAAATTTTGGTTATTCGACTTTATCGATTTACATCCTATTTATTAAAACAAGAAATAAAAATTAGAATGAGTATTTAAACGCAATTTCCAAAAAAGAATTTCCGAATTTTTATCCAGGGAAATAATTCTAGATTACAGGAAAAGTCGATTCAAATAAGTAATTCTGAAACTAAACACAATATGACGTCATATCCCCTCACGCTACATCACACCAAAAATGTGTCAATATAATCCGCACCACACAACAATCTAACATAAGCATTCACAAAGCGGGAAAACCCCATTAACTATCACTCAAGATTACATTAAAAGTCCTTTAAAATCGATATTTTTTTAACTAAACAAAAGAAAATCCTTTCAAAAATTGCTTCTAAAATTAAGGGAGTCAAACGAACATTAATTCTTGAAAAGAAACTTCTCCAACATTGTTCTAAATATTTTATTTGACGTTTGCTACAACCCGATAGATGTTATGGTTGGCGAGAAATTGACAAAATACTGATATTTTTTCGGTTTGGTTTTGGATTTTCCAGGAAATTCAGTAAACATTTTCGGTATTTTTTTGGCCATTGCAAAATACCCGCATCCTCCATCTTGTATTGTTCAGGAGGAGTTGCATGTGCAAGAGTCACATACATTTCGAATCTATAAACGCACTTTTTTCCAAGGCAAATTGCGTTAAAAGTATCTAGGCCTTTAGAACTGTAACATTTATAACAATTATATTCGACTGTAAATGTTTATATTTGTATCAAATAAATTACCTCTGAAATAGTAATCCCCGGTTTTATTTTGAATTTGTTAAACTATCAAATCTTCTTAAGCAAATTACCGGTAACTCTTGGAACCAAATTTAGTAGTATTAGACCATACAAATGCGGCTTTCAATTTTATATTTATTTATTTCTAAAGTCTCTTTTACACATCTACTTATAACATAGTTTTAAAAAAATAGTTAAGTGTTACTTATTTAACTTTAAAGTATATGCTAAAATTAAATTGTAAAACTTATTCACATACACCACTGATCATGTTCTAATCATGAGAGGGTCTGCTCCATTACGTTCTTTACATTTTTTATGACAATGTGCGATGTGCAGGGATGGGTTTTAAAAAAGGAACCAATAAACGTTCAATAAAATAGTCATTCTTTAAAAAAAAATATTGATTTTATTATTTTAACTATGGTGCAAAGTATTCACTGTTTTTCAGTTCCAATAAAATGATTTATTTATGAGATAAGAGTTTATACACATTAAAGAAGAGGCACTAATAACACAATCCATTTTATTTTAATGTTAACGCTCATTTTAGTGGTAGAAAAATATTTTAAAAATTACACTTAGACCTCAAGTTAAAGAAGCATTCTCATAGATGTGTATTTAAGTTTATCTGTAGATTGCATTACGTTCGATAGTTTAACAAGTCACGAAACAACTGCTAAAGAACTCAGTCACTAAAGGCGTTTAAAATACATTTAACTGAACTGTATCTCATTTATTAATTATGTAAACTTTGAAAAAGAAGTACGCATCCTAAGGCTGGTCTGACCACGCTTCACACAGGAAATACGTAACACTATTCTGTAAAATTTGAATGAAATATATTATAAAATATTAATAATCAGAAAAAAGTCAAATACTATGTTTATTTATATGTTTTGGAACCTATAACATGTAGTATTTCCTTATATTATTTGTTGCACTTACATGTGAATCTTGGAAATGTGTATAAAATAACAATATTATGTCGTTGAATTGTATTTATTTTTATTTTTGAATAAAAAATCTACTAAAAACTAGTATCGTCAAGTGACCAGCCAACAATGAAAATTGGTAAACATTATTAACAGATACATCACTTTCTTTCTTAAAATACACGTTTTTTTTTGTTTGTAAACGTGAATATAACATTTATATTCTTTTTTTCAGTTCAAGGGTTCGCAGACGCCTAAAAGTTATTCCTCAAGTCCAATGTCGTCCATTTATAATAGTGCACAGGAATTCCCAAGCATAAGTGGGGGCAATCTGAAATAAAAATATAAAAAAATGATTATTTGCACATGTTATTAAATAATGTTCAAGTGACCTAATCAACCACAATCAACTCTCATGATTGCAAGTTACAATTACATACATGTCGCATGTCAAACTACTGCTTCAAAAATAATAATTCCGTCAAATTAAAAAAAACAAAAAAACATACAATTTGATTAGCATTCAGAGTATTTTTCTAATATTTTAAGACGACTTTAAAATACACTTTTTAACTATTAGAATGTTTTACCCAGAAGGTGTAGTCTCTTGCTTCAAAATTGTTTGTGTTTTTTAGATAATTGTATATATTTTTACTTGTATTTTATAATTTGTTAAAGAAAATATTTTGTATAGGGCTCTTAAAATCATTAAAAAATTGTTTGAGCAGAATGGTGTTGAGTTCATTTATCGTTTAAACTTTACGAAACAAAACCGAATAATGAGCCATTCTGCTCAGTCATAAGTATATAGATAGATATAGAATTATTATGGAAGATAAAACATTTAAGGATACATAATATTTGGCGGTTTTTTTTGTTTTTTGTTTCAGCTTCTTTGAATTAGAAAAAAATGTTACTTATAAATAATTAGACATACGTCATTCTAGTTGAGTTTTCTACAATTTTTAGATTAAAGTTAATAGCCTCTGATTTGACTGAGCTTATTATATATTGTATATCTATTTAAACGTTCAAAAGATGCCTGCGGTCGCGGATTGTTCTGTTAATCAGTGTTTTTTTCCAAAAACCAAGCAAAACGATCCCTGATAAACTTTAACTCAGATCCCAATTACATCAAGGCGTGTCAAACTTTTCCCTCGTGTGATTACTTGCATACTTTGTTGGAAAGAAGAGTTAATCTCGGCTGCTTAATATGTCTTGATTTGGGATAGATGGTTGTACATATATTGGCCGAGATCCCCGAAACGTTCAGAGGATAAGAACATTCAAATTAAGATTTATGTCGAAAATTTCTCGTTTGAAGAGTCTCTGTAATTAATGTGTGAGACATTTTATAGGAGCTCACGTTTGAATTTTGGAAGATAATGAACTATCTCTCCTCTTATCTTATCTTATATATTACCGACGGCAATGCCTTACAGAAAATTGTTGGTTAGGATTAGTTGTTTTAATTGTATTATTTTTTTACCCATTATTTGATTCTTTAAATTAGTTAATCTTAACAGTTGAAACTTTTCTGAATGCAAAGACATTCTCCAATTACTTTAAAATGTTTATTCATTCTTAATTGTTGTTTTTGTTTGTGGTAAAAATGTGCCATCTTGTTCTAATTTAAGTGTTCTATATAGTATTCAATAATCAACACATGACTATTTTTTCTGATAAGATACTGTTGAGTTAATCATTTATACAAATAAGGAAGATTATAAAACCTAAAACAATTCCTTACGGATCTCCTGATGTAATCATCCTTATTGAGGTCCATTGATTATATTATTTTGCCATCTACCTAAAAGGAAATCTTTGATCCAATGGAGGATGAGACCAGATACTCTAAAGTAGTTATGATTTTAGAGATAACTAGAGTGGTGAAATTTATCAAATCCTTTTTTTAATCCTCTAAATGAAATATTTAAATGCTAATCAAAGTGGTTGGCTGGGACCCGTACAACTAAGTGGGCAATCCGCCACCTCTACGTAAATGTTATCAGGAAAGGGCAGAAAAATATAATTAAGATCCTCCATTAGACCGAATTTTAAAAATAAGAATATATAATGTCAACTGTTCAGCAATGAGTACATGAAATGAAATTAATAAAATATAATAAATTACATTTCGCTACCATGTCAGTGCAAGGGAAATAGTTCACCAGCAAAGGAATGATTCCTGAAGGTCCGCCATTTTATAAAGTCTGAGAAGCAATAGCTTATGTGTTATTTAATTATAAGATGATAATGCATTTTAAGGACACCTTTTGGTCTATGAATATGTTTAACTTAATATTATAAGGGTCATGCTCAAATTTTGAAAACAAGAAAGTATCTAGCTATATTTATTAGGATCATTAGTGTCAGGTTATTTAGGATCTCAACTAAAACAACACCGATATTCTAAAAAGTATGACGTTTTTTTTCGTTTTTTTTAAAAATGTTTTTTTTAAATTTTGTGTTCCTTACATGCATGACTTGCAACCGAATAGAGCGTATACTCTTTACTGTATTACATCCTAGATTTTGGTATTTGCGTTTGACGAATTTAGAAAAATTAGCAAAAAAACAAAAAACAAAGTAGTTTCAATTGTTTGTTAACCACAAATCAACGACTCCGTTATTTTATTAAATGCCATTTTTTAAAAAAAATAATGAAACTAATTTGAATAGAAAAACAAATTGTTTTAAGAAAAAAATAATTTAACATCTTATCAAAATGTATGATAATTATTATGAAATAAAAGATTAGAAACAATAATTTAGTTGCATTGCGTGTCTGTAACGCAAAAGGTTATTTCTAACAATTATTGCACAATTAATATGTATTGAAAAATTAATTAGACTTATTGTGATGTAGACATTTTTACTCAAGTATCTAGGAAAACATATTATTTTATTGAATCTCCGAATAATCGATATAGCACTTTTTAAAAGTAAGTTATTTTTAAACAGATTTTGGTTCATAAAGGTCTTTTTCGTTCAACTATTGACATAATAATAAATGTAAATATAAGTACAATAAGAATGTTCTTTGGAAAAAAAACATACTCCCATTTGTAAGATAATATTTGTTGTTTTTAAATTTAAAGCTGTAAATTAATATTTGCTTACGATATTTCTTTATTTTCCGTAGTTGTATTTAAATGTATGTTTTTAATATATTATTGTAATAATTTTTTTTTAAATATATAATTACAGTATACAAGTGAATAATTATTATTGTATTCATTTCAATTATTTCAATTATCTGTCGTAAAGTTACAGTGGCTAAATACAATGTGATATTCTTTTTTATTAAATGGTTTTACAAATTAATGAGTTCTTTATGTGTGTTTTAAAATTATGCACAAGGCACCCATACAACTGTGAGATATGATTGATTTATCTCCTGAATTGTAAAGCTTTTAGTGTTGCTGGAGAGAAAAATGCTACATGATCCCTCTCTTTTACGTCTCCCAGATGTGTGCCGTAGTCTGGTAATCCCTGGCTTTCCAGTTAAGATATCCATGCTGGCTGCGTATATGTCTCTACTGAATGTATCTATATATCTGAGATGTGGCCGTCGAACTGATCTTCACACTATGGCGCAGCTAGATTGTTATATGGACATGTTAAATTCCCCTGACATGCTGAAGACAGTGAGATCGTTTTAGCTTAATATGGCTGGGATGATGATGTGATAAGGACAGGACCTCAATTGTGGTGAATTTCTTATGCAAGTGTATGTCTAGAATGTAGCACAGACATCTAAGCCATTTCCAATTTTTATGTCTCGTATTTGTATCCGATACTCGCATCAACATAGAAGTTAGACCAGTATGCAGACCCAATTTACAAGCATTGTAGTTCTTGCAGATATTTAAGCAAAATATCTGACACTTTCAATTATATCCAAGCCATGATAGTTGCGGTCTGTCCTATCCTGACACATTTTTATATCATCCTTTATAAAGAAGACATCCTGCTCCTGAAAACCCAATGTTGGGCAATGACAAAATTCTTATCATGAGTATATCAACATACGTATTATTAGCAAACGTTGTCAGTGATTATGCTCGAAACATTTCCTCCAGCAAAAAAAAAGATGTATCAGTTGATTTCCTTAATGAAGATATTAATCAAACACTTGCCAGTATCCCAAACAACGAAGCAATTAACCTCTTGGTTGATTTTAATTCCAGAAGGGGAAGGGATGATATGGGCTATGCAACATGCCTCGGTCGTTTTAGAGGAGGCGGCAAAATGTAAACGGGAAGAGATTACTGCAAATGTTCTCATTATATAAAACTAATACCTACTTCAATTTCAAAACTATCCTCTAAAGTAAATTAATGGCAGCATACTAGCTACCAAAACTTAAGCAACATAGATATTTTAATCACAAGACTCTTAAAACTGGTCAGTGTTTTCCTTACACGCATCTATCGCCATCGTATATTATTCCTTAAAGGTTTTAATATAAATTTACAGTCAAATCAACTAAATCACAACAATAAATAAATAAATAATATATACAAAACGTTTAAAAAGAAATTAATAAAGAAAGCGTAAAATACTCCTGCATCGCTAAAACCCTGAAAGTTTTCACAATTATGGGGGCACTATCTAAATTTCATCTATCACGACATTGGGCAAGAGAGAACGCAAAAGTACATATTGTATTGCTGTTCACTGGCAGAAAATTCATGATGACATTTATGCAAAAAGAAAGGCTCGCTTAACTTATATAGCCAGGCCGTGTCAAGCACACTCAAACTCTTAGAAATTCCCTGCAGGCAGCTCGCAGCTACTTGCTTGCCCACACTAAATTTTACAATACAATCTGGCGCTGATAGATGTGATGAAAAGAGAATACAAAACAAAAATCCGGTCCTCTGATCCCCAAAATTGTACTCTTAATATCGAAATCTGTGATACATTTTATTAATCTAGATAAATGGGTAATGTTCCAAACACTACACTATATTATAACATAGATATACCCGTCACGAAGAAGAGCATCGCAGAGCCATTTATTGACTCGCCTGAGGAGAATACCATGAAATGGTGAAATTCAAACAATATTTTTCAAGTGGAGAAAATTAGTGATTGTATGACATTTGCAAGATCTCCTTACTATGTGCTATGAATAGGGACAGCTACCACCAGAGTTGAAAGATGTGAAAATCGTTTCATTTTATAGAAATAAAGGAGATTAGAACTACTGCAAAAAATATCTTGGGATCTCTTTTCTCTTATATTTGGCCATGCCTTCATGTGATTTGCATTAACACGCCTGCCTGCATACCTTAGAATCGCACAAGCGTCCAGAAATCGAAAATGTGGTTTTTGGGCCGTAAGGTTAACCACAGACGTCACCTGCACTCTGTCAAATACTGTCACATACATTCAGCTGGTAATTGAGATTTCCTGGATTGTATAGTTTATCAAATGTTTGCGTTAACTTATAAAGGTAGACTTATCACTTTTGAAAAAAAAAGCTTTGTCCCAAATGTATTAATAACATTTGAATATTAAAACAAAAAACAAATAAATATTTCAAAACAAACGGAAATAATTTTTTACATATTGATATACATCTCTTAAAAGTATAATTTTTTCATCATAACACAATCGTTAATAATTAATATCTTGTTTTGTTTCACACGTACGTTACCAAGAAATGTATATACCCTATGTCAGTGTTACCACATGTTTCATTTTTTAAAAAAAAACAACATCATAAGTATATTGTATAAAACATTTAAAAATTATTAACACATTAATATCATAGTAAAACATTGAAAGATTTGTCCACTGCTAGTACACTACTTTTGTGAAGAAAAAAAATCTGCAGTTTATTTAAGGTTTCTGATTAAGTTAACGTTTCATTGTCTGATTTGAAATGCCGATTTTTATTTTTTTTAAATTTGGGTCAAATTCCTAGACATTTTAAAATATTAGTAACTGTTTTTGGTGTATCTCAAATTCACTCATGGCTCAATAGGACAAAAATTAAATGTTATAAAACACAAATTTGGGTCACCGAGATGAATGACTGAATAACGCATTTTAAAAAATGTGACTTCACCTGTGTTTGTCATGACCTCTATTAAAGTTGCACATGTATTTGAGGTTAAAAAAAAACACTGACAAGTTTAAGGCCCCAATGAGTATGAATTTTAAAATTCGTTTACCCATTTATCGTTACCAGAGGCTACTCAACAACTTCCCAAAGTTCCATGCTTCTAACTACACGGGAAGTTGGAGAATTAGTGATTTTCAATGTTAATAAAGCATATTTAAGGAAAATAAAAGCTATATTTGGGGCCCCAGCCAAACATGAGTGGGAATTTAAACATTCTTTTTCGACAATTATCTTTGGGAGAGTGTGCTCAAAAACGTTCCCAACGTTTCAAGCTTTTAACTACACGGAAAATTGAAGAATTAGTGTTGATTCAGTTTTATACAGCCCATATCAGGAAAAAAACGGTTTTTGACCCCCGCCAGCCCATGAATGGAGATTTTTAAATTCTTTTTCGCCAAATATTGTCATGTACTCAGAAATTTCACAAAATGTCATGCTTCTACCTACACAGGGAGTTAAAGAATTAGTGATGAGTCAGGTGTTTTGGTTTTTTATAGAAGAAAACTACATTTTTGCCCACGGCCCCCAGTAAGTGATATTTTAAATGTTGTTTTCGCCTGTTACCATCCCGAAAGTGTATTTAACAACGACCCAAAATTTCATGCTTCTACCTACACGGGAATTGGAGAATTAGTGATTTTCAGTTTTTATATACCTCATATAAGGAAAACAACTTTTTTTGGGCCCACGGCCCCCAGGAAGTGATATTTAAATATGATTTTTTTGCCTCTTACCATCGCGGAATTGAACTCAACACTCAACAACTTTACAAAGTTTCATGCTTCTGCCTACTCGGGAAAATAGGAAAATTAGTTATTTTCAAATTTTATATAGTCCATATAAGAAAAAAAACGGTTTTTTGGCCCCGGCCCCCATGTGTGTGAATTTTAAAATTCATTTCCGATAATTATCGTCGCGAGAGGCTACTCAACAACTTCCCGAAGTTTCATGCTTCTACCTACACGGGAAGTTGGAGAATTAGTGATGAGTGAGTCAGTGCGGGCTTTGGCTTCTATTAGTATAGATTAGAATGTACTTTATATAAATAGCTACCAGACAGATGGATAGATCAACATAAAACTTAGCAAAAATGAACCTAATGACCATTAGGGAATTCTAAAACGAGTTTCACTCAAGATTTCCACTAGTTCGTGTCCGGGGTACCAAAATACATGCTTCTTCACACTGTAAATAATTGTTTCACATAAGTTTTTAACTGAATAGAAAAATTGTAAGAAAAAGGAGTCTTGAGGGTAAAAAAAATGGGCTTGTGTTACAATTTACACATTTTTAAATATAATCGTAAAGTGAGAATAAACAAAGAATGTCATACGTTAGTGAAACTGCAACATATTATGTGTGAGATTCCCTCGTACACGTGACCATTTCTGATATAATGATTATCAGGATTATTTTTTTTTATAAAATGTCTAAATGTATATATATATATATACTAGCTGACCCGCGGCGTAGCATACGGCGCTAATGATTTAGTGACGAGTGAAGACTTCCTGAAAGACACAGTTGTCAAAATGGGGTGGGTTTGGGCAAAAGACTGTGAGTGAATGAAAAGAAGGAACTCTGGGGAGACCCGCGGCGTATCACCCGTCAAAAATGACGGAAGTTTTCAAAATAAATACACATCATATTAAAAAATAATGTAACACATACTTTCATTTATTTTATTTATTTTTATTTGATTAATTTATTATCATATTGAACAATTTTATGCGGAATGTTCGAAAAGTATTATTTTTGGTGCAGTAATTTGGTGCGCACTATTGAACAAAATCGATCGCAGCGACACCTAACAGCATTATTCCATACATAGATAAATACTGTCGACTGGGAATTATGTATATTGAATATATATATATATATATATATATATATATATATATATATATATATATTATATTTATTTATTTTTTTACTTGGTATGTATATATGTATATAAGACAATATTTTCAATTAAAAATGTTGTTTGTGTTTTTTTTTACAGAATTTTTAACATTTTTATTTAATAAATAGTATTTTTAATTTATTTTTAAAAATTTATTTATGTGTATGTGTAAGTATGTATATTATATACATAATCTTAAGCGAGATAATGTAATTTGTTGTAGAAATTTTCACTTTATTTAATTGGGCGGGGTACTTATATAAATTCATTATATTAAACACATCCATACAGCGTTTCTTTTGTAATATAATAAGCTATTACAAAATAGGAAAGATTAGCGTAAAAGAAGTAATGGTTTTAATTAGATCTCTAGAAGTTTATATTAATAGTATACTATGTGGAATGTTAACATGCTAAAATATTAGATAACATGCGCGGTGGTCGAGTGGCAGCGCACTGGACTGTCGTACCGATGGTCACGGGTTCGAATCCGTGTGAAGGCAAGGGTTTGTTCCCGGGGCCTAGGGCGCCCCTGAGTCACCCCGCTCCGAATGGGTACCTAACACTACATGTAGTTAGGCGGCTGGGTAATGCGTGGAACCCACAAAGCCGTGGCCTGTGAGCGCTGCATCACTTGCCAAACAGATCATCTCTCATGGTCTGTGGACGCCACTATCTTCTGCATAGAAGGAGCGTCTGTATAGATAAGACAATAAGTTTCATTTTTTTCTAAAAGAGTAGTCACATTTATATCGACAAAATAATTTCTCATAACTTTAGTTATAGACAGCAAAAAAACAGCATCTGAGGAACACCTAATTTTAGTTATAATAACATTTTTATCAGTTGTTATGTATCATGCTGTAATTCACTCCTGATGATCAAGGTAGTCATATGGCGGATTAAAGGGGTTGCTGATTGGGCTAAAGTCCCCAAACTTATTATATTGTATAATAAAGGCGGCTGGACTGGACCCCTAGTTAGTATTACAGAGGCCCCTTGCAATCTTGATCCACCCCTGAGGTAACAAAATAAGTTTGTGTTGATAAATGCTTGTTTCTATTATTATTATTCTAAAATAAAAAATATATATATTCAGTCATATAACTATGTATATATATAAATACTAGAGCTGTTATCGGTTAATTTAAATTTAATCGTTAACTTTGAAAAAAAAATCAACGATTAATTAATCGTTAATTTCAGTTAAAGCCAAAAATTAAAATGTATGATGTCATAAGTGACACCTATTAAACGTTCTTGTTTTAAAGTCAAAATAACACTGGAATGTGTCTTTTGTATGTCATCTTTTAACCAACTCGGCACACAAAAAAACAACAAGTGTTTTGACATCATTTGGTGATGAGAGGGTCTAATTGACAATATAACCAGCCGAGCTGAACAATCATTCACATGGAACTGAGGTAACTGGTATGAGCAAAACTGTCTTGGCAAGGAATGACATTATCGGAAATCGGTGTCTCCACAATTGTAGAGGGTTAATGGATTCAGGAACTTTCATCTCCATTTTGTAATGCAGTAATTCATCAGAAGAGCTGTCATCATTTTCTGTCTCTGAATCAAACTCCATGGCTCCCATAAGCTTAATACGCTTTTCATTTGGTTTGATATGTAGAAGAAGTGTTAGAACCATGGTAGGCAAACTTTATCATCATTTTGAACATTCCCGTCAGTCAATAGCTTAAAACCAAGTAATCGTGTAATCGTCAGGAAATTTATTTGTATCGGCCGCTATTTTAAAAATTGTATTTTTTTTACTTTTTGATCTTCAATAATTTGTAAGTGATTGGTCGACTAATCGTTAAAAAATAATGTAATCTTTAAAAATGTTTACGATTAATCGAACAATTAATCGTTAATTACCGCAGCCCTACAAATGAGCTTTTTTCATAACCCTATATAGAAATGTTAAAACATGTGCAATACAATTAAAGTACCTTTATCATTGTAAATCGTGTAATTATTTTCAAATGTGATATCGACAATTGGAAATTGAGTAAACAATTTGAAAATATTTGAGTGCATTAATTAAATTTTAAATTCCATACTTAGATATTACTAGCTAACTAATCCGGGTTCTCGGTCCTAAATTGTTGATCCCATTCTGTATCCCATCTATTGTAATCCCGTTGCAAAATTTCATCATGAGCTTGGTCTAATCTTTTTTTTTCATTCATTATATTGTACTTCCCCAGTATTGTCCCGTCTATTATTTAGATATTGTCTTTTTATCGAAAACATTTTCCCCGTTTTGATTCCAAACGTCGATTTGATTTTAAAAAAACAACAAATAGGAAGATCCATTTAGATAAATGAATCCCTCTCTAGTTTGAATCGCTTTCCCAAATAAGACTCAGTTTTCATCGTGAAATCTTCTACCAATCCTTGTAGCATTGATGCAATTGAATCATATTCTAGTTGGTTTCCCGTTCCCGGTAAGATCTCATTTTGGCTTCTCTTGCATTTTTTGTTTCGATCCCGTTCCAGGTTAATTTATGAAGTAGCTTCAAATTAGATATATAAGCTACATCAGCACACAAAGCTACGCTCTCTTGTAGACCAAAGAGTGTATGTATGTTTGGTGAATAGCTTAGAACATAGGTACTTGTGTGTGTGTGTGACGATGACTATATTTTCAAAGTTAGGCCAAAATCGATCAATCCATGTAGAAACGAATAAATGTGACACAAAGCCTGCTGGCTACATCATTTGGTTTTCATACATTAATACGAATTTTATATTTACCATTTTATATTTATTTGTATCTAACAGAGAAGCAATTCTTATTATAATATTGGAGCAAGAGTCTACATTTTTTTTAAATTTTCATGTTTGACAAAAAGGCTGATAAAAATAAATAGCGCGGGCATATAACATCTTAAATGAAGTTCCCATAATTGAAATAATTTCCTCATTTGCTGTGTTAAGCACAATTTATTAACGTATACGAGTGATAGATTCATTTTTTCTGACAAAAATTCTCGGCAACTGATTTTTAAAGTATTTTTGAACTACCGGTAAGTTTATTGATTTATATTTCTAAGCTTCCACGAAAACTTTGAAAATGTTGATATATGTTTTGTTTGACTGATACGGTTAAGATGGTAGTCTTTCAAATCAAAAACATTTTTTATGCATATTGCGTAACTATTTTTATGGTCCCTTGATTCTATAAAGAAGCATTTTAATTTCTATTATTCTTTGACAATGCAACTCTGAGCTTTAATTTTTAATTTTTTGTTTGTTTGTTTGTTTGTTTGTTTGTAGTTGTTTTTTTTTGCCACAATGAAGTGTGAAGTAAAACAGTAAATAGAACACCGGAAAAGCGGAGTCTTAGGTGTCAATGATAAAGCTATAAAACACCAATGAAACAAAACAAAGTATAGAGTCTTTAGTAATAGAATGTCTCACTTAACAAGTTTGTAATATTTAATAAGGCGGGTCTAAACAAAGCCAAAAATCAGCGTCTTTAAACAGTGGTTCCGCATATGCCAACTATTGGTTCAATCGAAACAAATCGAAGTGCATATAAGCATTATCTCTAAACATATAAGCAATATTTCTGAACATATAAGCAATATTTCTGAACATATAAGCAATATTTCTGAACATATAAGCAATATTTTTTAACATAAATCAATATTTCTAAAACATATAAGCAATATTTCTGAACATATAAGCAATATTTCTGAACATATAAGAATTATTTCTGAACATATGGTATAATTCATACATTAGACAAAAACAAAACACTTTTCCAACTAAAATAATAACGATATTAGCTGCCCGTGTCCGAATATTCTGAAAAATTAAACGTTAATTACTTTAAACGTGTAAGAAGAATAATTATAGTAAATTTCCACAGATAGAATCAATGAAAATACTGGTTCTATTGATAGCGAGAGAGCTGGGACCCTATAAGTAGTTCAGGAAAATAAACTTTTGATTGATTGATTTATTTATTTACTTTATTTATTTATTTATATTAATAGTCACTTTACACCATTTTAGTAATGAAAAATTAGTATTTAATTTAATAAAACTGATATTATATATTTTTAGACACGAAGAACCCAGGATTTCTCCTTACGTGTCATGAACTTCTAGCATTATAAAATCAATTTTTAGACTGCATTAAAACGTCTCGTGTTACATTTGTTCTACAAGCACATTCGTCAGTCAAGTAAAGTTGGCGGTTCGAATGCAATGGCTTCACGGGCCGAATGAATTGCACTAGCTTGGGACCACTCATACAGATTAATGTTTTATTCAGCTTTATACAGTTAAAATTCCATAAAGATAATAGCCGTATATTTGTTAGTAATTATAAAATGAAAAATGTAATATTATTTTTTTCTTTTTAATACTCACCATTCATGTTTCGCTTTGCAAGAAACGAAATAGTTTGAGATCCATGCAAGATGTCTTTATCATTATGTACATCATACCAGGTGAGGTTAACATAGATGGGGATCCTGTCTAAACGCTCACAGTAACAACTTACATTTAAATGCTCTTTGACAACGGGTAGGACATTTCATAAGCTTTACTTGTGGATACTCTTTTGTTGTAATACATATATTTAAAATATAAACCAAACATTAAATATTTAAAGAATAAATATAAGTAAATCATGTATTTTAATGACCAAGCAAATTAGAAAAGTTTCGAAAACCCTGTCAGAAATGTAATTGAAAAATAATTTTTAAAATAAAATAAATTAAACTGATGCATTGACTCGTTCAAACTGTTTTGCAAATAAATGAACAAAAATGTTTTAGCTGTATATACGGTATTGACTTGACAAGATTTAATGTGCAGAAAGAATAAAAATCAACAACATAAATTGAATAAGACGTTAAAGGGGGGCAAACGAGTTAGAAATGCATTTTTTAAAAATATTTTATTGTTGCAATTGACGCATATTTCAAATTTTAAAAAAAAATAGCCAATTACCCATATGCGTCAATTGCAACAATAAAATATTTTTAAAAAATGTTTTTAATTATTTTCAAAATAGTGCACTAAAAATTTAAGACAATTACTTACAATATATGAGCAATGTGCAGCTGCTTATTTTCTTATTGGATGAAATCACCTGCACTTCCTCCTTGTGAGGAATGATTTCTCTGGATATATTAAAGATTTTCAAACTAAGATGTATACTACCATCATACTCACTCATTTCAGTGCTATTTTGAAACAAATGTATGAAGAAAATCTACACACATGTTCGATATGTTACAATTGGATATTGTTTGATCACTTGTCTCGATTTTAATAGTGTTATACTTGTAACTTGATGACAGGGACCAAACGATAGGTGATGTTTTTTCCTACCTCTAGTGGTAAACATGATGAAGAATGTAGATGATACTACTGTAGAAAAACAATTATTTAAAAGTGACCTATATATATATATACATATATATATATATATATATATATAATATATATATATATATATATATATATATATATATATATATATTAGTGCTGCGGAAATTATCGATTAATCTCTCGATTAATCGTTAAAAATTTTATCGATTAAATATCGATTAAAATAATTTTAATCGATAGAAATTCGATTAATATTTAAGAAAATATTTATAATATTTTTTTAAAATTTTAGTAATAAATAATAAATTATAAATAATTAATAATAATGTATATATATTTTTTTTACGTACAAACATCTCCCGCGTAATATTAAAATTTATTTTATTAATCTATGTTGACTGGCAGACGTCAATTATAAAATGTCTGACAGCCAGAGCCGTCTTTACACCATTTTGGGCCCCCGGGCAAAAAATATAATGTTGGGCCCTTCCCCCGCTGGAATAAAAAAGGAATATACATGTACATAATATATATAAATAAACATATTCCCATGGGACCCATATGCTCGTGGGTCCCCGGGCAAATGCCCAACGGGCCTATGCGTTAAGACGGCCCTGCTGACAGCATCAGCGCAGTTAAATTTAAACATATAACTAGAAAGTTGAGCAAATATGTTATTTTTAAGCTAACTGCGGATGGCAAAGTCGAAGATGGTGAAAACATTTTCTGTGTCCACTGCCATAAACAATTCTCTTTTAAAGGATCAAATACATCGCTGACATACTACCTTCAGCACAAATCAAGTATCAACACATTGTCATGAAATTTAGTTCAAAATATTCTTAATTTTCAATGTCCTTGAGAAATGTTCAGTTTAATGACGTCATAAATTTCTATTTTTGGTTTTTATCGAAATTATCGATTAATTAATCGATAATTTTTCAAAAAATAACGATTAAATTTAAATTAATCGATAACAGCCCTAATATATATATATATATATATATATATATATATATATATATATAAAGTTTAAAAATATATATTTCAATGAAAACGTATTGTTTAGCTTGAAAAACATATTGAATATGTATGCAATAAAAATATATTTATACTTTACTGTTAATATTAATGTTATAAGATGAATTGTTATATAAACCCAGAAAAATTATTCAGAAATAATGAACATCCATAAGCTTACCATGATGATATATGTAATCCATGTTCAAAATAAGTAATTGAAAAACAATAAATTTCCACTTGCACATTTTATATTTTTTAAAACAAAATCAATTTTAAAAGTGTATAGCATACTCAACAATGAACTATTTAAGTTATCGTGTTCAGAATTTTGCTTTTTCGCAAAATACAAATTTCTTATAACATATTATTTTTTCTTAAAAGTTTCCAATAAAAACCGGGTAATTGATTATATGTGGATTTCTTTATTGTAAAATGTTAAAAGTGTGTTACTTATATTATGAAGTATTAATGTATTTACTAATACACAAACATCTAACTTTATATCAAGGCTATCTGTTAGGCACTTAGTAAAATACAATGATTCAATTTTCAAGAGAGTGATTTAGAAAAAAACACAATTTTTTTTTAAATTAAAAAAAAATAATTAAAAATTTTTTTTTAAATTAAAAATTATTTTTAAAATCGTATACTTTACATGTCGTTTAAAAGTATGTATAATTGTTTGGATTACAACGTTAAATATATGCATGATTCATTTCTTTTGATATAAACTACTTACCGCCTCTTCAAAATGTTGTCCATAATTTTTTATATAAGGAGACGAGAAGAATCAAACAAACATGTGGTTATGATAAAAATTAAAGTTGTTTTGAATGTGATATACCCATGATAAAATAATTGTTATAAAACTTTATATATGAAATTTTAGTAATGTAATTATGCTTTAGTTTGATTTCACGTATTTTGTTCTAGGTCTTATGTCATTTTTCCATAAGTGTAATTTACTTTAATACTATTTTATTTGTAAAGAGGTACTTTAAATTGTGTATCACATTATGTTAGTCAGATTAAATCAAATAGTGAAATATTTATTCAGTTGACTTTAAAAAAAAATACATTCAGAGCATTTAACCTATTCACAGCTTCTCTTATATTAAAGAATAAAATAAAAATGACGAGTCTAAAAATTAGAAATGTAACCACATGATTTATATTTTATCTATGATTTATAAATTCTTATTTCCAAATGTTTGCATAAATGGCGATATTGTTTATTCAACTTCAGTTATCTATTGATTGTAAAAGCGCATTTATATACATATATATATATACATAAGTATATATAAATATAAAGCGCTTTTTCTCTAACTGAAAGCACAAGAACGGCGTTCCAGACCTATTTTCCAAAAAAAAACGTTTTAAATTAAATTTTTTTTCTTAAAAATACATTCTATAAATAGACCAGTTTCCATACACATATTTTTCGCTGGAAAACAAGCAATGTTCCTTCTAACATTCGTTGGCAACTGTGCTAATTCAAAAATAAGTGTGCAAAGCAACACAGCTTATAGTTTGTTTTTTTTTAAGAGGGGGATACATGGGGCAAATTGTCGCTCTATAAAACTGATGGTTTTCATCCTTATCGAAATTTCCTACACGTTAAATATAAAATGAAGCGAAACGTCGCGGCCGCGCAGCTAAAGGCAAACACTGTATATGTTACCGTAAATTTGATTATTCAGGGATTTTTTCATAATGATTTTCCATTATAAATAATGAACAATTAAATTTGGCTTTTTGTAATATTGTATTTTTCTACTATAATTTAGGATAATGTGATACATTGCGCGATCATTATAAATTCTGCAAATATTTCTCTGATCATTTTAAAAAAATTGACATCATTTTGGACTAATTTCCACATCAATGAAAGACAACAAAATGTCACCTGGCCATCTGCTTTTCAAATTTCTGGTCATGAATAAACGCGAGTATGAAGGTTATGAAAATTCACCAGAGGATACCAATGTAAAAAAATAAAAAGAAAAGCCAACATATGAGATATAGAAAATCTAAAAAAGACAAGCTAAAACATGCTTCAAACATCAAATTTCAAAAACCCTGCCGCTAAATAGGGTGACACAGATAATGTCCAGTCCCAGATGCCCACAAAGCTCGCAACGATGGAATAAATAGTTTGTCAATTGTTCTTGAAATACAAGATGCCGATATTTATAAAATAGACACAAAATAAATACTTTATTTACTAGAAACCGATAGTCAATATGCAATGAACATTTTATTTATGCCGAAGAAATCCCTCAGTCAGAGTTTTCACTAACAGAATATGTAATAATGTCTTCAAAGACTGAGGGCCAAACTACAGTCATTTTGGATGTAAAGTTTGTTGTAAATATGACAAGTGCAAGTGCCTTAAAGAACAAAAGGCTTTTCAACTTGAAATGTTACTCAATTGGACGGTGCTCTAATTAATTGCAACTTTAGGATTTGACATTTTTAATTTATATGGATTTTTAAGTACATATTTTTAGTTACGAGTACTTATTATGTGTAATTATTTTATCATCACTATTTTGTTTCTTTATTTGTTTGTAAGTTATTTTAAAAATTGTTTAATATAATACACCCTTATTTTAGTATTTCTAAAATTGCCCATACGATTTCCAATTTTATTGATAATGCCCGGACAAAGCAATAATTTCTTTATAATTTATCATTTTGTCATATCCCATTTGACAATTTTAAAATTGCCCGGGCATTATATAATGTCAGACTATTTATATTCACCATATCATATATCAGGTAGAGCTCAATTTAAACAAATAAAAGCAAACAATGGTATCCTTATTATTAATATGTATTTTAAAAAATACAAATGATTTTTGTTTTTCATTTAACGTTTTAGATTCATCTGGAACCAGCTAACTTATTCATTAAAAGTTAACATTTTTCAGGCATGGAATAAAATAGTTATGTGACAAGCGTCATTTATATGCGACGCTCATGGGTTGAATATAACTCTGGGTTTAACAGATTAACTTGATAGCAGGGACAGAGGAATGGACTGTCTATATTTTAACCACGTTTTTATTAACTGGCTTTCGTGTCTGTCTGACCGCAATTTTTCAAATTTGCCAACGTAAAAATAAACCACTTAGTCTTCTAATGGTCCTAGGGAGCTTAACATTTTACCAAAGATGGATCTTGGATGACAATGGATTGTATAACAATTTCGGGTCGATCGAATGTACCGTTATTAAATTATTGAATTTAAAAGTTTATCTCTATATAAGCATCGGTATTATCCGTCTGCTATTGTTTAAATTTGCATTCACGTGCATGGGGGGCGCCACAGGGTGGGCCAGGTGGGCCATGGCCCACCCAATTTTAAGAGCTAATGGGCCACAATGTATTTGGCCCACCCAAAAAATCAACTGAAACCAACAATATGGCAAATGTTTAATGTACAACTCTTCTTTTTTATAAGTTTGTTAATTTTTAGTACTAAATAACATTGCGATTTTGAAAAAAAAATCAGTTTTCCTTAAAATAATTTCACTATGTGGCCGTGTCCGCCACAGAAACCGGGCTTTACCCCCTCCCTCCCCATCCCCTCTCAATCCCCCCTCCATCCTCTCTGACCATATCGCATCAGTCCCTCACCCGGCCGAATGGATGGTTGACCATTTGAATGCGGCGATAGCTGGTCGCGTTAGCGCCGCACAAAAGCTCAAGTTTAAGTACCAACAATTGCGGTCAGCGTCGGAGACGTCATGGGGCAGTGCGTCCAGACGGGACAATGGAACAGGGAATGCCAACAGTATTTTATAGTGGCCAGTGAAAAACATGAATTGAACGAGTTTTTACGACTTGAGCCATAGGATGATCTCCAATGTCACCCACATTCCTCTGACTACCAATATAAGGGGATGTCTGTGGGAGACAAGGGAGAGAGAGTCCTGCGCCTGGAGAGCGAGTAATCCAGTGCCTGATGAGGTGTACCGAACTTAGTGGTAGAGTAGGGCATAGCTTAGGGACTGTCATAAAATTGTTTAGTGTGCTTCCTGATTTAGTTATTTACTTAAGTGTTTTAACTGTGTCAACCTTAGGATAGAAATTACTCTAATAAACACTATTCACAACTATAGTCCGCACTACCTGTGTATCTACTTATTAAATAAAACTGTCAAGTTTTGTGTGTGTGCTGCAATATAGCAAGATGTAATCAACAATAACATTCCAACTATAGCCACCACTCGGCTACAACTAAAAACTAATATATAATATAAATCATTTCATATGCTTTTTCAGTACCAATCTGCACAAATTTATTGAAATTTACTCACTACACTGTCGCCCATTTGGAAGTTAGACATTGGTCTGGAAAAATTAAAAAGGGAAGGGTACAGAGATAGGAAGAGACCCAGGGTTCATGGCCTTATTTAAGGCAAAGGTATCGAATGAAACAAATTTGTGTTACCAACTTGGCCCACCCAATATTTTGCTCATGGCGCCCCCCATGTTCACGTGTCGAGTTCACACCAGCCCCGACCACATCAACAATGTTTAATATAAAGGGGACATCAGTCAACTTCAGTCTGTAAAATGTTTGTTGGGCAATGCGTATTATATTTGAACATAATCAATACTTCAAAACTCACCATAGCATACACTTAGACTAAAAAGAGTAAAATAAATAAAGGTAAAAAAAGGATTTTTAAAAGCCACGTTTTTATAAGTGGACTAAAAAGAAAAAAAAATAATTTAAAACGTATACGTTCAAATACTTTAATTTAATATGTTTGAAAACGTGGGGCGGGTGTTTGGTAAAAAAATTAAAAATTTATAATTTAGAAGGCAATAGTGCGATCTATAAGTGAGAGAATGAATGAACTGCATTTGTTAAACCTCATAAGCGCCCGCCCCACGTGTTAGTAATATTAAATTAAGGTACTTGAACTTATAAGTTTTAAATTATGTTCTTCTTTTTAGTCAACTTATAAAGACGTGGTTTTTAAAAATCATAAATTTAACTTTATTTAATGACTTTTAATTTTGGCCAACTGAACGGGTTTTGAGAGATAATTAGCGGTTTGTCTATCGTAATATTTATGTAATAATTCCTTATTAAATATCTTATTTGTAAATATAAATAGATGACGAACTTTTTGGCGCGCGTGCGGATGTGTTTTGTGTTGTATACATGGATTGTTGTCACGTCCATTTTTTAATTCTTTTTTTGCGAATGTAAGAATCATGCATCTAAAAATGTATAACCTAGTTTGGGGCCGCGATCCTATATTTTTGATTTTTACAATCTAAAAAGTTAACTAAGCAACATTGTCTTTACCTGCTGACATATATATCAAATAATTATACAAAAAATAAAAAAATATATATATTTTAATATTATGCTTGCATGCTCAGCACACTCCTCTATGGCATCGAGGGCTAGACAACGTACGCCAAGCAAACAAAGCAGCTCAACAGCTTCCATTTACGTTGCTTGCGTAGGATTCTACACATCAAGTGGAAGGACAAGATCACCAATGTCGAGGTATTCAGAAGGAGCCATATGCTGAGTATGCACTCAATTCTGAGTGAGAGGCGCCTGTGGTGGTTAGGTCATGTCCGCTGTTAAGTACCTGAATATATTGTTTGAGAATTGTTAGAAGTTTAGAACCGTTGGGGGTATGTGTTAGAACCAACCAACGCTACAGTTGACCTTGAGTCAAGCGACGTTATGCAAATGAGGCCGTGATTGGTACCTCCTGGAAACAGTCGATCACGTGCCAAGAGGATGAGACTTAGGGTTTGACCAACAAGGAGAAAGTTGTCACATGCACCAGCCATGGGGCAAAGGTTCGCCCAATAGAATTAATAGGAATGTAGGGCAGATGCTATAATGGCGTGGGTGAGCGGTCCTTTATATACTGGGGAGAAACCATGAGGCGTCCTCTCTCCCAGATGATCACACGTAATCTTGAGAAGTATGTTCTAATGGGATAGACTGTGGGGAACAGAGCCTTGCTGAAGGGATTCAGGTTTGTTAGACTGTTAGACTTATAAGGATAGTCAAATGTATGTTAGAGTTAAATTTTATTATCCTTTTACATGTGATTGATATATTGTTAGTTGATATAAGTATGTGTATTTATATTTTCAGCAAGTACTGTAGGGTAGTGTTACCTGCGTGGTGTGAAGGAAGTACGGTAGGGTAGTGTTACCTGCCTACTGTGAAGAAAGTAATGTATGGTAGTGTTGCCTACAGAGACGAAAAGTACGGTAGGGTAGTGTTACCTGCCTACTGTGAAGAAAGTAACATAGGGCTAGAATAGCCAAGTGCAACTTAGTGTTGAAGTGAGCACCAGATGTGCTCTACAGGCAAAAGTGGGCAAGACGACCCTGAGCCGTGACGAATTGAGAAACAGTGCTGAAGACGTAACTGAGGGGGCACGACTTTGAAGTCTGGGAACGCCCACTAGAGTTATCGGTCAAGCGAGACGGACAGGTGGTCAGACTCGCAGCGGCATTTTGGAGGCGGAGCCAGGGGTCCGAAGAGGAGAAAGTACCTGGACCAGTATTAGTATTGAAATTGAGAAGTTAAGTTGAGAACACAACGTACCTTTATTTTATATGTCTTGTAGCTGAATAGTATTGTCAAGATAGTCATAGTGTGTAATCAATGCCATTATATTTATATGTATAGTATCTCTTTAATGTAAATAAATATTTTTCTCTCTGTTGTACACAGAGGTGTTATGACATAACACCTCTGTGTACAACACATAACTTATGTGTCATCATATATATGTGTTTAAGTATTGTAGTCGAGATTAGTATTAATACTTAAAACACTGGGGGCTAGAGCCATTAATTAATATTACCCTAGGCAACTAGAGCCTAAGTACTTGATGTCTAATATCATATAGACATATGTCCTTAACATCCGCAGGATGAGCTCGAGCGCAATCCAAGAGCCTGGCTTTACGGTGAGCTGGCAACTGGTATGAGGAAAATACAACGCCCCTGCTTTCGCTTCAAGGACGTCTGCAAGAAAGACATGTCATTGGTGCAGATTGACCATAAAACGTGGGAGACCATTGCCGAGGATCGCACCTCCTGGCGGGCAAAAGTGCGTGCGGGCATTCAAGTCGCAGAAGAATCCCTCACAGCTAGAAGTGAAGAGAGAAGGGCCAGGAGAAAGGGGAGGGGGCAGAAGAGCAGAAGTAAATGCCATCGTCCCAAGAGGAATTAAGGATGCCATATACATACATAGATTAATATTGTAAACTTAATCTTTAACGGGTTCTAGACAAAATTGTCGTTGATGATGAAAGCAATAGGAAATGTTAAATATAATCAAATACTATGCACTCTAAACCAAAAATAAATATTGAAAAGTAGTGACGCAAAATTAATTTATTTTAAGTATGAAACATTTAGATAACCAAAAAGCCAAGATTTGGGCCACATTTTGTTTCTGAAAGTTCATATATTAAGACTCAGAAACAACACAAGTGTATAGGTGTATAATAATCGGTTACAATTTTACAAATAACTGTATTTATAATTAGCAGTGCAATTGTTATTTATAATAAAAATATATAGGGAAATATTTTACCTCCGCAGAATATCATATTCAATTCCGATTCTGAACCCATACAAAACCAGAAGCAAACACCTTTAAAAGCGTTCTCCCCCACTCAAACAACCAAATAGGAATTAGATCTACACAAGCTGTCATTTTTTTTCCCTAGAAAATGTTATTCTTATAGACTCTTTGTACTACTCAAATCCAGGGGCCGGCGAACTTTTTTGTCTGTTACCCAGAAATATAAAATTTTATGTTGACGTTTCTCCCGAAGACGTGAATTCTAATTGATTTTATAGGTTCCAAATGAGTCTGCATTTCACCCAAGAATTCCATTTTTACCCAATGGGGTAATTTACCCCTGTTTGCCGACCCCTGCTCTAATCAATTAACGTGGTTTTTATGGAAAAAATATGATTTTATAAATAGCACGTTTTAAGCTGTAGTTATCGCGTGCTTAAAAATAAATTAAAAATTGACATACAGCCTTGTGACAGTATTCGATTTTATATGCGCTTCAAACCCGTGTGCTGAGATTTCAACACATCTAAACAAAAAATGTCTATCAGAAGTGTCAGAATTCTAGGCTATAGTATTTAGACGCTACACAACACATCTTGGTTCATTTGTGTTAAACATGTTGCATTCAGTCGATGTGAAATGTCTGTGCTCCGTGTTACTGCTGACTCAATGTAAATACTTAAAGCAGGCGTGCCAAAATGACTGTCCGCTGACCAAAGTCGGCCCACGCTTAAAATTTAACTAATCCCCGGCTTCATCTTAAATATGTAACTGAAATGTGAATGTCTTCTGTAACGACGATAGTATATGTAACATAAAAAGATAAACTGTAAGATGTTTTCCAAATACAATGAAGTCTAATGATTTTAAAATCATATGAAGTTTTATAAATTATTAATATCAGTATTCATTACGAAAACCCGATGCTGTTATCTGCATTAAATTCCATGACATTCGATGGCTCAAATCGGTGTAATATTTTTTAAAATGTATTTTGTTTTTATTTTTTTTATAATTTTGTTGTATTTTGTTGTTGAAAATTTGTTAAAAGATAATAAATAATATGTGGTTCTAAATTGTATTATTATTATTTTTTATATACAATTGTTCACCCAAAAGTTTGCCTTTAGTGATATTTCAGGGCATTATGTTTGATCTAAGCTACTTAGTATCAAATAAAAATCTTTATTTATTAAATCGCTTTTTATGCATCTAATTTGTGTACATTTTTAACCTCCTCCACCCCCTTTTAAATTGGAAATTATTGACAAGTAACAAACTTAACAGAGTTCTGTTAAATGATATCTAATAATATTTACAATTAGTAAAATGCAAATATATTTTTTAAAATATTTTTAAAAATATTTTTTATATATATTTTTAAAAGTAATAAATAAATGAACACATTAACAGTTACATTTAATGAAATAGAAAGCCAATTTCAAGATATCTCTATTTTGTAGTTATTTATACAGATGTTGTACATAAAACCAACTTTTTAACATGCGAAAATCTACCAATCAACCTCCCTCTTCCCACGCGTTTGAAATTCGTCGCCACAACAAGCACAAACCATCAGTGCTCCTGGCCACGATTAGATTAATATGAAAATAACAAATGATTTTCAAATGTTCTGTTTTTTGGTCTTTAAAACCTAACTGAGTAAATAACAAAAAAAATAATAATAATAATAATTTGTATTAATGAATTTGAAGATTTTTTTTTATAAATAGGCTAACAATTCAAAGGGGAAATAATGTATTATATTTAAACAGCTGTTACTTTCCTTTTTATTCCCCTTGTAATTGAAAATTAAATTTTAAAAGAGTGAATTCTTTAGAGGATATTTAATGCTTGTTTGTATTTCAGCTTTGCCTTAAGTTTTACCACATTACCATATTTAAACATGTGTGCGTGTGTTGGTGTTATGTTCGTATATGGGTGTGCCCATTTGTACTTTTGTTCATGTTCTCTTCGAATATATATTTATAAGTGTATATAAACATTTTAAGGTTTCAAAATGAGGTGGATAGTCACACTTTGATTTATAAAAAAAAACTAGAACATGTAGTTAACATTATATAAATATATATATATATATATATATATATATATATATATATATATATATATATATATATATATATATATATATATAAATATATATATATGCATATCATTTACTGAAATATTATGCATAACAGATTACACACAAAAGCTTACA
The DNA here is from genome assembly GCA_944989445.1 of Ampullaceana balthica. Lineage (NCBI taxonomy): Eukaryota > Metazoa > Mollusca > Gastropoda > Lymnaeidae > Ampullaceana > Ampullaceana balthica. The sequence continues at coordinate 85,541 of CALYLW010001369.1, read as the reverse complement.
AATAACAATAGCTTTTATTTAGAAATAAAATACTGATAACCATATTTCTATAACAGTTTTATTTCTGGATAAATTTATATTTTCCTATATTTTAGATTTTAGAATCTGCTTTCAAGTAGTATGAAATAATAAATACTTTATTCATAAAAGTTCAGCTTTATTTCCTCTGATGAATGCTCTACAAATAGGAAAAAAGTTAGTCTCATTCTAATACATGATCTTTCATATTTACTACTATAGTGTAGGACTGATGAACATTTAAAAGTGATGTATGTGAGCTTTAATTATATAACAAAATGTTTAATTTAAAACTGAGTTTTGTGAAATTTTCACATGCAAATTTTTGTTGTACTAGCTTGCATTTAATTCCCATAACAATTTATCATATGCAATGCTTGCAAAGAGGAACTTTTCTTAATTTCGTATACTAATCTCTTTTGCTCCAAAAGAAAATAATATAATGATATGATATGGAATAAAATACAAACAATATGTCATTATCTAAATCAATGCAATGACTAGTGAACTATCTTTCTGAAATATGCAAAATATATAAATTTAAAACATATATTTAATCGTTAAAAAATTCTTAATATTTGATTAGTTATGTAGATGTATGTTTCACATATAAGAAAAAAAAATTGCAGACTAGAGTTGTTTAAATCCCAAACAGGTTGAAATTGTTCAAACTTTTTATGGACTTGGTAGGTCACAATTTTGAAAGCCCATCATCCCCATATGTTAAGTATAAAGTATGAGAAAATTATTATTTAGCATAAGTTTATATTTGCTTATATAGCATGTAAGGTATAATCCTAGATGTTTTGGTTTTTTTAAGATTTGAAGTTAAATAAAGCATTGATCAACAATCAATAACTTATGAGGTAAACACTCCTATTGAGGGCATTGAGTTATTGGAAAAATAAATATTGACTTTTTTTAGGCTTCTCCAATATATATATTTTTAAATATTTAAAAAAAAAGTATTTAAGGTTTATATCTAGTTTTTCCTTTTTATTATAGTTTTAAATATTAATATCGTGTTTGTTTTCCTGTCTTGATCTGGAATTACTTAAACTCCAGACGTGAAGAATATTTATGTGTTATTTACAAAGAAAATTTAATAACAATTATTTTTAAATTTATCTCCAGTAGGAAATAAATGTTCTATTCCAAAAAAAACATTACATGTAGACAGCAATATATATTTGCAGGTTTCTTACGACCCATTTAAAGAAAATTATAAGAACACATTATCTTAAAAATGTCTTTACTCTTTTATATCAGACACTGCTTATTAAGCATAAATTATAGACACTTTTTTATCAGAAACATAAATTTTGGTATTTCAATCAAAATCTTTTGAAACTTTTCACTTGAAACACAATATTTACAAAATGAAGAAAAGACTTTTAAACTGATATCTGATGGCTTAATTTTGATAAGTCTTTATTTAAATATAATTTATTTTCAAGTTTTTTTGTTTGTGTGTTTATTTTATTATATTTTTGTTGTTTTTTAACCACTTCTAAAAATATTACTTTGATTAATTTGAGTATAATCATTTTTAATTTTAAATCTGCATTCATTATGTATATACAATCTTTAAATATGTGCTTTACAGTAATAGAACTTTACAAAAAACAACTACAAAAATAAATTTCAATAGAAAATTTTAAATGTATTTAATATGAAAGCATACACCTATTACAAAAAAGCTATGATAGTATCATTATATATTAACACCTTTGTTCATTGTTATTATCATATAGCCTACTTAAGTTACCCAGTTAGTTAAATCATTGGGAAAAAAAAACACTAGAGGACAGAAGAAAAAAGAGAGAACTACATGTTATGATAATGCATAAAGCAATTAATCTAACTTTGACCATAAGATAATTATAATAAAAAATGACTTTCTTAACTCTAACACAATTTTTTTTTCTCTTAAAGTATAAACAAAAAACACATACAACTTCTGGAATTCGGGCGTGGAGATTAAGTCCTTAAGGTGCCTGATGAAAATTGGAAAACTAAAAACACTTAAATCTATTATTATATACTAAAAAGATTCAGACTGGAAAAAAAAGCATGAATGATATTATCAGTACAGATTGACAGATACGTTTCGGTTATTAACATAATTTCAATGTATGAACTTTCAGAATTCTTTATGATGAAACTTTCAAATTTATGATAAAAAAACAACAAATAACTTTAATTTAATTTAAACAATGAATACTTACAGCTGTCTATTTTTAAAGTTAAAATTTAATGAGTGATTATTACAATTACAATTTAATACAAAATATATATTTCTTTTAATTCAAAATGTAGGCTAGACTTATTGAAAACCTAATTACGAATTAAAATTAAGTTGAATTTTCTGAAGTGGCCAATTAGCAAGCATTACTCATTAATCTTCCCTATAACTTTCACCATGACTAATTTAATTATATATTCCTAATCTCTTTATCTCGTCATATATCTCTTGCTTTTCTTCAATCTTTATATTTTAAGTATTGGTATAGGGGGCCGTCCATAAAGTACATCACGCTATATTTGACCCACCCCCTGTCACAAACTGTCACAAATCTTGAAACCCCCCCCCCTTTAAAGCTAAAGTATGTGACGCTTTCGAACAAAAATTCCTTTTTTATTAACAAAATAATTAAAATTTAATATAAAACACCTTGAAGTAACACATGGCCGGACCCCCTCCCCCTGTCACAAACTGTCACACTTTCTTACACCCTTTCCCCTCTCTGGAGCGTGACGTACTTTATGGACGGCCCCTAATGTAAATCTACTAGTAGAGTAAACAAACGGTTATTTTCTATTCGTATCGTTTTTATTTTCTATACTATACTACAAAGATAATTTCTGTTTCCATGCGATTGCAATATGCTGTATAATTTTAATTTGCAATGTATGCTATTAATATGTTTACTTTTTAATTAATGAATGTACAAGTGGAAACCAGTAACGTTCATATCACTGTCCATCGCATTATATTAAGGTGATTCAATGTCAAAGTTAATTTTGTTCTACAAATTTCATTAAATTTTCAATATTTTAGGGTTAAGGGCAGGACTGGATTAACCATTAGGCAAACAAGGCGCGTGCCTCAGGCACCAAATGTCTGGGGGGCAACACAAGTCCTCAAGAAAAATCGTTTTGCTTCTAAAGACTCCACAAGTTTGGCTGATAAAATTGGGTTCAGTAACATAAAAATAATATTCAAGTTGATAAATCTGAACAAAGCGCTGCTCATAAAACTGCATGTTAATATACCTAGCTCGTCGACAAGGCTAGGGTCTACTACAAAAGCTAGAAATTCAAATAATTGAAGAGTACAGTTACTAGGACTATGTTTTGAGGCGAGCAGTAGCGGATATTTGTACTATAGCTGAGCGTGGTCTGGCTCTTAGAGGGACACATGAAAAAGTTTGATCTTTACAACATTGGAGTTCGTCAGTCTGTTTTATCCATTTCTAGCACCACACATACATGGAAATTCTGGAAAGTGAATCTTTATTATTCAACTAAAACAAAATGCGAAGAACTAATTTGAAATTATGTCCCAAAAAGTTCATGAAGTAATTGTAGATGACGTAAAGGCTTCCGGTTACTCCAGCTGGTAAGTAGACTCAACACCCGATATTTCACATATAAATCAGTCAGTGCTGGATTTACCTATTTGCTAAACAAGCTATAGCCTAGGGCCCCCGCCTTCTTGCCGGAATTAAAAAAAAATATTTGGTAATGAAATAGAATATATGTATTTCAAAAGGACCCCCATATCTCAAATAGCTTAGATCCCCATCAAGTCTAAATCCGGCCCTGATATCAGTTAAGCTTTGTTCTTCGATATGTGGTGGAGAGCCAATTTAGCGCAGTTTTACTTTCTTGAAGCTGCAAGGTCAATCCGGTGATAGTATGGCTAAGCAACTGTTGCAGTACTTACGTCCAGTTTGCAATACTGATTGTTTCGAAATGCAGAGGTAAGTCCTACGTTAATGAAGCTAATATGTCTGGTAGTTAAAAGGTCATTAAGAAAGAACTCGAAAGGAAAATGAGTTTGATATATATATAAGTATATATGAATATATATATATATATATATATATATATATATATATATATTCATATATGTGTGTGTTTGTGTGAGTGTGTGTGCTGCCCATTCACTAAATCTGGTAGACGGAGGTGCCGTTGACTCTTGTTTAGAGGCAATAAACTTCTTCCATACAATGTAACTGATCTATACTTTTTTCTTAGCTTCAACCAACAGATGGAAGATTCTAAAGATGGAAGATTGATGAATAAAACGCTGGTAAAGTCTCTTTCTGATGCCAGATGGAAAGGAGATGCTGTTACAACTGAAGCTATTCTAAATTCTCATCATCATACAATAGAAGCGTTAAAATGTTTACAAGAAGACCAGTCACAGAAGAGGGACACCAAAAGAGAAGCAGACAGAATAGCGAAGAAGATTCGAGAATTAGAATTTACTCTCAAGCTTTTTTTTTGGGAAGAAGTGTTACAACATTTTCACAGGGTCAGTCAAACGCTAAAAAATGATCACATGGACTTGAAAACGTGTGCTGATTTTTATTCTTCGCTAGTAGATCACTTGCATAATCTAGGAATGTATTTGAAAGATTTGAAGAAGCTGCAAAAGAAATAACACCAGGTGTGGCCTATATTTAACTTTTACCCGTAATAGTAAACGAAAGACAGTGGTCATTGATGGTGATGCCCCTGAGGTATCTCTGAATGCCAGAGACAAATTTCGTATAACGGTTTTCTGCGCCAGTGCTGACAAAGTTGAGACGGAGATGAATAGGCGAGAACATGTAGATACTGATGTAGCAATTCGATTATCTTGTTTGGTCAATGAGCCACAAACTTCTCAGTGTTGTGAAGGACTAATCAATACATATCCTGAAGATCTGAACAATAATTTAGGTACTGAACTACAACAGCTGTGCTCATTTATTCGCCACAAGCTTCGTGAATTAAAATCTGAAAAATAAAACGTTCAGTCATGAAGACTTATGCAAAGTAAAAGTTAGAGACAAAATCGAGTTTGCTTTTACAAATGTAGAAAATCGCCTTGCTCATATTTTTAACATTAATGGTTTCAAATTGTTAAATTTAGCGCTTTTTTTCTAAACTGAAAGGTACAAAAATCGAATTAAATCGACAATGAAACAAGAAATACATGTATTCCTTATCTCTGCTAATGATTGAGGCAGACTTGTTGCGCAAAATTAACTTTGATGATGTACTGAAAATATTTGCAAGATGTAAATCTAGAGAAAATAACTTTAAAATTTAAACCTGTTCTCTCTCTGACTTTCTCATCTATTAAAAAGTTAAAGTATTTTTGTCTTTTATTATCACAAAATTAATTAACTATAAATTTTAATAGAGAAATACCTTAGTGTTGGTTTTATATGAGTTATAGTAGTACAAACACATGTGTTAACAACTGTGTGTGGGTGTGGGTGTGTGTGTGTGTGTATGTGTGTGTGTGTGCATTATGATAATATATTACACACCAGCGGTCAGTGGATATTGGGGGCCTGGGGAGGAAGGGGGCATCCATGTTGGTTTTTCGCGGTGGACACCAAGATGGCTTAATCCGGCTTTGGTTAAGGATACATGACAACATGCATTATCTTCATATTGTTTAAAATACTCTTTTAAAAACACACCTTTTTTTGTTTCTTCTTTCTCTTAAGAGGCATACATATTTTTCCCATTTATTCTCTACTACGATGAACAATTTTGAGCTTGTTCAAGTTGATAGTTTTTCTAATGAAGTGGCTACCATTTAATATAATTAATTTTTAAAAATCGTCTAAAAATTGACAATAAACTGTAAGTTAGTCATGTGCTAACAATGGGCTATGAAATAGATTCTAAGTGCGCCACAAAAAACGTATTTGATTGTACAAGACTCGATGGGATTTTGATGAAACGACAATAAAATATTAGTCATCATTAATTGTTAGGCACTCAGCCATCACTACTTTTATTGTAATAGTAAATTAGACATTAGTCATTCATTTAAATTACTGTCAATTGCGATTTTATGTGTGCGTGATATAGCTCTGAAACAGTTACTTTATACTTCTTTAAAAATATCATTTCATACTATTCAATACTTATTGACAATGATTAACATCTTTTGCAATTTATATATTAAAAAACGCCAAATATTAATATAATTGGACTCAAATAGACAAGTGTCTTTTAAGTGAGCGCTTCTGAATTCTCAATAATACAAATACTAAAAAAAAATATGTTTTCAAACTATTATACAAGTGCTGGTATACAATCTTAATTAGATGGAGTTTTCAATACTAGGCTCACATAAACAAATTCATAACGTTTATACACTGTTAATGTGTTTGGACCTGTTTGCACAACATGGTAAGATATTTACATACTTTTTTTAAAAAATTATATGTTTCAATAGTGGCAAAGAACAATCAGATTATGCCTATTTTTAAATCCCTTATATTAACTTCACCGCCGTCTCTCTCTGTCTGTCTGTCTCTCTCTCTGTCTCTCTCTCATCATCTCATGGGCTCGGCGGGCGGAAAAACAAAAGTCGAAAATGACCCACTTCCAATGATCCGATCGAACTGAAATTTGGCACACGGACCCGTCTTACCTAACAATGCATCGTATCAAAATTTCAGATCGATCGAACGTACCGTAATTAAATTAATGCATTTTTAGTTTATCCTTATATGAGGTATGTAATTTTAATTCACGATTTGTTATTGTTTTTTTGCCACGTGAAAGTTTGAGCATTGAGGCGACCCAACGAAACGACGGTGCGCTTTTGTTTACATTTTACGTGTCACTCTGAGCTCGGTCAAGCGAATCGGTGACCAGACTTTTCCCCTCTTCCCCCACCCACCCCTCCCCCCCCCCACTAGGGTTATGATGCAAAGTTGAGTTAAGACAGATTCAGTCTGTAAATGTTTGAATATAATCAATACTTTTAGTTATGTCTCATCTATAAGGGATTTATAGTCAAAAACTTTGTTTTTACGGGGTTGTTTAATTAAATCCCTTATATTAACTTCGCTGCCGTCTCTCTCTGTCTGTCTCTCTCTCATCATCTCATGGGCTCGGCGGGCGGAAAAACAGAAGTCAAAAATGACCCACTTCCAATGATCCGATCGAACTGAAATTTGGCACACGGACCCGTCTTACCTAACAATGCATCGTATCAAAATTTCAGATCGATCGAACGTACCGTAATTAAATTAATGCATTTTTAGTTTATCCTTATATGAGGTATGTAATTTAAAATCACGATTTGTTATTGTTTTTTTGCCACGTGAAAGTTTGAGCATTGAGGCGACCCAACGAAACGACGGTGCGCTTTTGTTTACATTTTACGTGTCACTCTGAGCTCGGTCAAGCAAATCGGTGACCAGACTTTTCCCCTCTCCCCCTCCCACCTACCCCTCCCCCCACCCCTCCCCCCCTAGGGTTATGAAGCAAACTTGTGTTAAGACAGATTCAGTCTGTAAATGTTTGAAAAATCAATACTGTTAGTTATGTCTCATATATAAGGGATTTATAGTCAAAAACTTTGTTTTTACGGGTTTGTTTTATTTTAAATCCCTTATATTAACTTCGCGGCCGTCTCATCATCTCCTGGGCGGGCGGAAAAACAAAAGTAAAAAATGACTTACTTTCAGTGATACGATCGAGCTGAAATTTGGCGCACGGACCCATCTCACCTAACAATTCATCGTATCAAAATTTCAGATCGATCGATCGTACCGTAATTAAATTAATGCATTTTTAGTTTATCCTTATATGAGGTATGTAATTCAAATTCACTGTTTGTTTTTGTATTTTTTTTCACGTGAAAGTTTGAGTAGACGCGTTGAGGCGGCCCATCGAAGCACCGCGGCGCTTTTGTTTACATTTTACGTGTCACGCTGAGCTCGGTCAAGCGAATCGGTGACCAAACTTTTCCCCTCTCACCCTCCCCCCACCCCCGCACCAGGGTTATGAAGCAAACTTGAGTTAAGACAGATTCAGTCTGTAAATGTTTGAAAATAATCAATACTGTTAGTTATGTCTCATATATAAGGGATTTATAGTCAAAAACTTTGTTTTTACGGGTTTGTTTTATTAATATTATTTTTTTTTAAAATTAAAGCAAAATGCCATTAACTTTTTAAAATTCTACTTAAGAATAATTTTTAATAATTTTTTTTCATATATGTATAAAACTTGTACATGGAGGGGGAACAAACACTTATAAGTAAAAGATGTATTATTATTTTTCTTAACAGGAGTTTCAGACAAATCTCAAACATGTCCTCCAGCAGAAGTAGGAAAAGATTACTCCTTCACTTTTAGTCTAGACATTACAAGTCATGACTATAATAAACATGTTATAATAATAGAGAGGGATAACATTCCAGTAACAAAATGTGTTTTAATAGAAAATTGTATGGACTATACATCTGATCATAAAACAATTTTCTTTGTTAATATGACCATCAAAGAAATTATCATAACTATAACAATTTATAACGTTTCTAGTGAAATTGTAGACATAAATGGAAATGACTGGTCTGTCATTTACAACAAAAATCTATCAAAATCAATTTGCAACATTAAAATTTTTCGTAAGTTTTAAATTACATGTATATATATATATATAATCAATAATGTCATACTTTATATATCAAGTATATTTTACTAAAATTTAGCATGGATTCAAGTAAAATAAATTGTAACTCATGCTGTATGACGCCTCATGTGTTACGTTTTAATTACCAACTTCTACCATTAATACTATTGAAATCAATTTGTTTATATATATGTTTATATATATATATATATATATATATATATATATATATATATATATATATATATATATATTATCACCAGAAAGAATTAAAACAGTTGCTTGCAACAATCTTGTGTTGGAAGACAGCCTAAATATAATTTGCCTAACCTCAAACGTTTACCATGAAACGATTTGCTATGTAACTGTTAATCACCCTGAGGTAAGTTTATAGAGTTTTAAAACATACTAGTTGGTTTGATTAACAATTTTTAAAAGAAAATTTCTTTTGAGGTACAAAGCTTAAGCATTGGGCCAAATTCTCTTCTGCAAAACGTTTACATGCCACTTCAATCACCCGAGGTATCTGAAATGCTTTTTATAAGTATCTTATATATTGAGTATAATTATTTTTATTATATTTTTTAGTTTTTGCAATGGGGCCGTCAATAAATTACGTCACGCTCCAGAGGGGGGAGGGGTGTAAAAAAGTGTGACAGTTTGTGACAGGGGAAGGGGGTCCAGCCATGTGTGACATGACGGAGTTTTCTATTAAATTTTAATTATTTTGTTAATAAAACATATATTTTGTGTTCGCAAGTGTGACTTACTTTAGGGGGAGGGATTCCTAGATTTGTGACAGTTTGTGACAGGGGGGAGGGGGAGTTAAAATGGTCAAAAATAACGTGATGTACTTTATGGACGGCCCCTATTATGTTTAGACCAAATCTTATCAAACGATCTTGAACTTGAACTATCCCTTAACCCGTCGTTGGAGCGTTGGAGCACCATCGTGGAATGCTCACTATCTCACGCTATTTGCCCTTTGAGAGTCGCTGAATGACAGGCCCGGTCCACTCTTTGATATCGTCCTCCCATCTCTTCTTTTGTCTACCTCTTTTCCTTCCTCCCTGGACTGTGTCTGCAATCTAGTCGTTGCGAGACCCCCAGTTCTTGTCACGTGTCCGTACCAGCGTAGTTTCCTCTTCGTAATAGAGGTGAGAAGGTCCTCGTGGGGGCCAATGACAGTACTTATTGTGTTGTGGACCGCTTCGTTTGTGATGTGCGCTGTGTAGGAGATGTTCAATATCTTTCTGATACATCTCATCTCTAGCGCATTGATTATTCTTTGGAGGACTGCAGTGAGCGTCCAAGCCTCACAACAATACAAGAAGACCGACATCGCCAGAGAGCGCATAAGTCGGATCTTTGATCTCAGGGAGAGTTTCTTACTTTGCCAGATGTGCTTTAGTTTACTAAATGCTGCCATTGTTTGGGCCACTCTGGCAAGAATTTCTGGCCTTGAGCCATCGTTGGATATTATGGCCCCTAGATATTTGAAGGTGGAGACTTCTTCGAGTTATTGCCCGTTTATCCGAATCTCACTTGTGACTTTTCTATTTGCCTCGACCTTGGTCTTTTCTGCATTGATTTCCATGCCATACGCCTTTGTTGTTTTCTCTAGGTTTGCAAGGAATTCTTTTAGTTCGTCCTCGCTACCAGCTAGGCCGTCTATGTCATCAGCGAAGCGTAGGTTGGTTATACTTCTCCTTCCGATGCTGACTTTTCCGACATGGTCTTCTAGCACATCTGTCATAATCATTTCAAGGAAGAGGTTGAAGAGGATGGGGGAAAGTACGCATCCTTGTCTGACACCAACAGTGGTCTTGAGCAATTCTCCCAGCTTGCTGTTGAAGATTACTGCGCTGGTTGCTCTGTTGTATAGGTTCTTGATAACCTCTATGAGGTTTGCATTAATGTTGAATTTATGCATAGTTGCCTACAGTGCCGCATGCCACACTTTGTCGAACGCTTTGAGTGTATTAATAGTATTGTTAACAAATATGATGCACTTTCAAGCTATTTTCAATCAAGTGATGAGTGTGACCGGTTGGTTACACTGGATAGAATTATCACTCAATTGCAAAATCCTGTCGTTAAATGTTATTTTTGTTTTGTTTTTACAAGCAGTGCTGCTTTGTTTACTCAGTTCAACAAAATGTTTCAATCTAATTCTCTGATTTTAACAGATTTATATGCTGAGACAAATCAACTGTTGAAAAGTGTGTTGGGTTACTATATACGACCACATGTACTGTTGTTAGTTGAAGACTTAACGAGTTTTGATCACTTGGAAAGTACACATTTTAAATCAAGCGATAACATATTCATTGGTTAGCAAACTAAACTACAGCTGCAAAAAGTAGATGATCCATCGACTATTGAAACGTCTTATATTGATGTTCTTGCATTTTACACCAATGCAGTCAGTGCAATCCAGAAAATAATGCCTATTAGCAACAGAGTGCTGAAGCTCATGTCAGTACTAAAACCCACTAACAGAATATCGGTGGAACAGTCGGAAATTTTGTAACTGGCCCAGCTTTTTCAACAAATTGTTATCTCCAGCAGATTTTGATTGTATAGAGGTCAAGTTTATTGACAACCAAGTTGCGGATTTAAGCAATGTCAAGGCCGAGGTTATGATGCTTTCTGGCATAAAATTGGGCAAAATGACTAGAAATATCGAAAACAAAGAGTACAGATTTCCGCTACTTTCGAAGTTTGCACAAGCAATGTTGGCGCTTCCACATGGAAAAGCAGAAGTAGAGCGCGTTTTTTTTTCCGGTGTTAGTTTATTGAAAGCAAACTTGAGAAACAAATTGTCTACTCCAATGTTGTAAAGTTTACTGACTGTGAGAAATGGACCAGGAAACGTGTATTTGAAGTAGACAATTTACCTTGTGGCGCTCCGTAGGAAATAAAAATGAAATTCCCAATCCCTGACGTAAGCACTTGAATGTTGTTGACCTTTGACTGGTTGTTTTTCTACATCAGGAGTGACTGAAAACCTTGAACAATACATTACATGTACCAACATATAAGTACCTAGTTCTAATTTAATCCTAAGCAGCAGGTTGTTTTTTCTTTGAGTTTATAAGCAACTAGGATTAGTAATTGAAAAGATCACATCCGAAAATTAAGTAGTTTCAATTGTCGAAAGTACCGAGTAGAAACTTTAAAAAAATAATTAATTAACATTGGATTATCAGTATTAATTTTCGTTTTAAATGTTCATTTTCAACCAAACCTTTTATTGATAAAAAGTTCAAGCGTCAGTTTGTTTAATCCTTTTCATTTACATTTTAGTGGGAATGAAAGATGAGGAATAGGCTGATCTTAACAAAGTTCTTATAAGGCCTTTTGCCCGCATCACCACCAAATCACTATGTCAATGGCCGTAACCTCAATTAGTTTAATTGTTGACCTTAAATATAACATTTGAACATACAAAATATTTTTTTTACTGAGAAACGAAAAACATTTTTTTAGAATTTTTTTCCAGTTATATACAACATTTAAAATAACAAAAAAGAAGATAGTATTAACAAAATATACAGATACATATATTGAAAACATATTCATGGAAATACAAGATTTCATTAGAAAACAATGCGTACATTTATTTGAAATTATACATCAGTGAACGTGCCGGAAAAATATATATTATCTTATCTTATCTGTTTACAGACGCTCCTTCTATATACAGAAGATTATTGCGTCCTACGCTTATCTATTGTTTGTGTTTAGTCCTGCATTTTTTATTAGAGATTTAAATGTTGATAAAGTGTTGGTTTTCCTGGTTTCTTCAGGCATCCCGAATTCCGGACGAAAAATTTGTATGTGTTTGTTCTTGCATACGGAATAAGAAATGTGTTTTCATCCTTATGTCTATCTGAGGGTTGTATTAAGTTATCGTTGTGTAATACAATTGAGATACACATTAAACATGGACACACCTAACCACACCCGAAACATACGCTTGTAAAAAAAAATTAAATTAAAGCATTTTTTTTAATTCCCGGGGGTTGGGGGTTCATAAATAGTACTGATGACCATTAAAATAAAAGCTTCTTTTAAAAAGTAATTTGCTTGTATAAAACTGATTGCGTGTTCAAAACTAGGAGTCCATTACTAAATTATTATTATTTTTTTAAAAAGTCTTTTTTTCTTCTTTTTTTTCTGCATTCTATTTTGACTTGTAAATTTTTCCTTTTAAATGAATAAATTTATTGAAAACAGTATATGTTTTGACTTTGACACAGGTACGAATTGGGCAAATATATTTGACAGATATATGTGTTTACTTCCTTTCATTTATATATGTTTAACAGAAGAACAATTTGGATTCAATCAGCTCTGTCACGAATAAACTTCAAATATCATCCAACAATATAGACGTATATCAAACAGTTTGTTCAGTGTCTGTTTCAACGCAGCAACTAATTCCTGGAATATATGAAGCCGTGGTGACATTGTATCCAAATATTACTGCCAGAAGAGATGATGACAAGTTTTCCACCAAGCATTCAATTTCAATCAATTTAGGTTTTTCTCCTTTTTCAAATGGATTTGATTTTTAAATGTTTATTTCCTGTGTAATTATTTATTATTTTTCAAATTATTTTTGAAAATGATTATATTAGTCAAAGATCTTTTTATGGTTTTACCATTTTTTTAGGTGGTAAATTTTATAACTTGCTAATTTAATTAAATACCTTTTGGGAAAAAAAATAAATTCCAGATTACCCAAGAATAAGTCTTAAAAACTGCCCAGATATAATAGAAGAAAATACCCAAGTCAACTGTTTGTGTGTAAGAACTGATAACAGTCTTGTAAATATTTCTTTATATTGGTTTGATAATATGGATGAATTAACCAGTGGTGACTATGGTTATTTAAAGTTCTTTGCAACAAGGAGATGGAAGGACAATACAGGTATTATCAATATTTTTTTTTAAAGAGTTAGAATAAATACTCAATCCCCTTTTTTCTTTTGTAATTTAATTCATACTTATAACTAGAAAAGTCACATGCACTTAGACATAAAATATTTAAGTATGATGATGTTTTTTTTAAAAATATAGTGATAAAGTGAAATAATATGTGATAATATTTTAAAAATTCAAACAATATGTCAAATTTTCAAAAGCCAGAAAAGAATATTTCATATATATACATTTATAGTGTTTATATATATATATATATATATATTGCAACAATAATTATTCAAAATTATTTTCGTTTTGTTTTAAATAAAGATGGTAACAAATATTTCTTAAAAGTTAAGACTTATTAGCTTAATAATCAGACTTACTTTTTTTTTCTTTACATATTTTTTAATAAAAAACATAACACCATTAGTTAAATCAATAAACTTTGGAACACTAGAGGATAGAAGAACCAAGAGTAAAGTAGTTAACATACATAAGGCAATTAATTCTAATTTAGAAATATAACACAAAGAAAACTTGATCAAACCCCCCAGGTAGACATATGGAAAAAAACAACTTTTCTTATTACATAGATAAGCGTAGGACGCAATAATTTTATGTAAGGGATAAGATAAGATATGATTTAATAATATTTCATTTTCAACAGCACGCGAAATATTTACACTAAATTACCTAAAACAAAATACAAACAAACTAATAAACAATCAAAGAAAAACATACTAAAAAATACACAAATACTTTTCAATCATATAAAAAATGCAAATTACTTGTTAGATTTGTCTATTTAGTTAATTTAAACTTAAACCAGTTTTTGTAAGTATTCATCCAGGAACCGCCTTTCAACACTTAGATAAATTGATTAACGTAATTCCAATTCATATATAGCGTAATTTAAAATGAAATAAATTAAAATTATTATATAATATTTTTGTTATTTTTTAAAAAAAATGTCTTTGTTTAATTTGTATGACAATTGCTGTTTTTTTTCCTCTTTAGTCTAATCATTTTAATTAATAATATATAGGACATTAGATGTAATACAAATTGAGAAAAATTGCATTAACTATTTAAATTGTACTTATATTCAGAATTTTATTGTAAAGCAAAGACTTGGTTAAAATGGGAAAATCCAAACTCAACAATTTCTTACAGGCCAAAAATTATAGGTATGCTAGTTACAGAATCAAAATCACATCATTGCTTAAAAGTATATTCATAAAAGTAGAGTAGGTTTTCAATTATTTTTATTATTAAACATGTATATCTTTTATTTAAATATTTAATTTTTCTACTACTTTGACTACAGGATTCAAAACGCAAGAGAAACTAAATAGAATAGTTATTTTTATTTTTGCAAAATTATCATTATTATTATTTTTTTCATTTAAAGTACTGTTTTAATTAAGATAAATTTATTCATGTCTAGGATTAACTAAATTTTCATAGCTTGCAGAAATTATTTTCATTATTAAAAAAAACAACAAATGAATGATTTATATAAATAAAAGAAACAAGTTATTACCTTAAACAGCAAAAAACAAATATATCATAAATTTGACAATTATATATTTTTCAGCTAAATTAAAAAACTTCACTTGCAAATATGAAAATCTAACACTTGAGTTAACTGTGACTTGTAGAACAGAACAAGTTTATCCTGCTGCCAATTGCCATTATGCAATATTATACAAGAATAATGTAATCAATTTCACAATTTAACTTTCTATTTCTATGTACGGTTATTGAAAATTTTAATGCAAACTTTTCACATATTAATTTGGAATTTTAAAGTCTTTTAAACAAATTTTAAAAAGTTTAACTAACTTTGTTTTATAATAAAGTTAGTTTATAATTTTAGTTGTCATTAATAACAGTTATGCTATATTTATTTCTTTAAACAAAATTACAACACTATTTTTCTTTAAAATTTAATGTTAAATTTCAGTCTGAGTACACCCACGAAATAAATCCTGCATTTCACCATCATAAGACTGTTTCTTTGAAGCCATTATATTACAAGTCATCATGCATTTTACAAATACCTAAAGGAAATCTTCAGCAAAGACGATATGATATACTAGTTTATATGTATCCAGATATTACTGGTAACACAAGTGACAAAGAATTTGGTGATTATATAATCATTCCCATTAACATAGGTAGGTCAATAAAAGAAGACACCCGCATCCTTATTTATCCTAATTTTAACTCTAATAACAAGATGGTTATAACACATTTTGTAATATTTTTATTTTTGTGAATATTTAAATATAATAAATTCTTTTGAAGGAAATTCATTTTTAAAACCTCAAAAATTTGATGATGATGAATTATGATAAATGCTTTCTTCTCCTGTGCTAACACAATCCATGCAAGACCAGCATGCTCATTACTATGTAATATTAAAAAAGCCTATTTAATCATAAAATCTTCACATTTTTCTTTTTTTGTTTTTTTTGTTGTTGTTTATACAAGAGTCTAATAAAGATATGTGATATATAAATACAGTCATTTTATTTTCATACCATTGATAGAAACAAAAATTATTGCCTATCATTATTGTTTTATTTATGTAACTGTATTTGATTTATAATTCATATGAAATGTTAAAAGACTAAAACTTTATTTTATATAACTGTACTTGTCAATTTATAATTTTTACTTACCTTTATACATTTTCAGAAGAGCTAAAGTCAAAATATTAAAACGTTAAAAATTATTTGGTAGTACATGTTTAAAAAAAATCATATATATATATATATATATATATATATATATATATGTATGCATGTATGTATATAAATGTATATAAATTAAAATCTATAAAATAAGAGCTAATCTCAAAATATATGGGGGAGGGGGGAATATTCAATAATATGCTTCTGGTAAATATTACATTACAGTATTTGCAGGGGTCATATTCAAGTTTTAACACTGACAATACATTAAGGTAATGGAGGTAACCCGTCATGACAACATTAAACAATATACTGATTATTGTTTTTACTCTAAATTCCTGCTAAACAAATTTGTGTTATTTAAACAGGATTGTATAAACATGATAAGATGTCACAGATTTCAGTCTTATACATATCCTATTTAAATACTAAAAGCTTGATTTCAGTCTCACCAACATTTTGTTAAGTTATGTTATTAATTTATACTATATAAATATTTTAAAATATTTTTAGAAATATTGTTTGGAGGGTAGCTTGTGATGATTGGTTTGTATTGTATAAAATGTATAGTTTAATTTATTTACTAATTATTTTTCTTCAGAGCATGATGAAATTTTACCACAAGCCAATGAAGTAACCATAATTGCAAGTCTTGTAGGCGGAATAGTTTTATTCTTTACTACAATAGCTGCAATTTGCACCTTTAAATTCTGTAAACAAAGAGGTTAGTATTTGACTATAATAAAATACATGTAAAAAACTCGTTTTTTAAATGTATTTTTTATTTTCTTATTATTATCCTTAGAATTTTGAAACGTATGTGCTTAGTATGACTCGTTGTGTATTTTATAGTTATATTTGATACATTATGTTTCAAATTTATTTTAAGATATATTATTTTATGCAATCATAGTTAAACAAATCTATATTAGGCCACATTTACAAAGTTAACTTATTTTAATATGATAACTGCTAATACTACTATCATGTGACATGAAACGATATTTTTAAAAACATGTTTTTTTTTATTATCAGAACCAAGTAGGCTTTTGGACTTGTGTGTGGCATGCACAGAGAGGAAAACTGTTCATTCAAACTACGATGAAATAAATGAAGGATATATAGTAACAATGCATTATGCATATCAAGGGCATATAAGAGTTGATGACAATTATGAATACAGAACAATAGGCGAAAACATTGGAAGAATAACTAATGAAACTGAAATAATAGAAGAAGAACGAATTTATGATATACATGATGAAGAAATGAGTGAGCATGTTGCCATTGTTGAAACAATATCAAATGATCATCTATGTTTGTACAACAAATCAACAAATATACATAAAATCCAAGAATAATAATACAAGAAAAGGGAGCTAGAAGAGAAAGTAATGTATAAATGATGTCAAGAAAATTGAACAGAAGATATTTCAAATCAGATTTAAGTTGAAATTAAATTGCGCCTGATATTAATTTTGTGTTAATTTAATTTTAAATAAAAATATTTTTATTAGCGTTGAGTTTTAATAAATTTTAATGCAGGACTTGTTTCTTATTCTATGTAACAATACCAATATCTTTGTTACATTACATAAATAGCATGGGCTAATACTAATAAACTGTAGATTTTAACATATCTCCTCTAACTATTTATATTTTATTAGTATTAGCTTGAAAACCAAACACACTGAACAAAAAAGGAAAATATAAATAAAAAAAATTAAAAGAGACAGTTTTTATTGTTTTTGTTTTTTTGCAACCACTGGTGTAAGAACAATAATACCCGATTACTATTTTTACTTATATATTTTATTTAATGACCGCCATGATTGGATTTTTTAAATGTTTTAATTCTCTACTTTTTTGTTTTCCCGATATAACTTGTACAGTATTATACTAACAATTTTTTCCTACACTTAAACTACTATGGTAAGTATTATTTTCTATAATTTTTTTAGAATGTTAACTAATAATAATCATATAATAATAAATAAAACGATGATTGAATTTACGTGATAATTCCGTCATAATTCTGCTAATCGGATTTATTTTCAGGATTAATTTCATCAATATGTATCAGATACTATTTCTCAACAATACAAGAGAAATATATTAAGTAACTTAAAACAGAGTGTAATTGTAGGGTATTACTCATGGAATATTCTTTTTAAAATGTGTATAGTACATATGTTCAGGCTTAGGGTACATTAAATCAGACTTTAAAAAAGCGCGTTACAGCTCGTTAGTATGTATAACCAGAATGAGGAAGTATAATAACTCCTTCAATATGCTTATGTTAGTAGGTTATTCTTATAAAAAGTCAGCTTAAATGAAATTAAAGTAATGAATGCAAATAACATATTGCAAGTAAGGTTAAGATTTGTATATATATGTATATATATATATATATATATATATATATATATATATATATATATATATATATATATATATTTATCTATATATATATATTATTTTTTTTAAAGTATTTACACTATAGGGCAGTAATGGCGAACCTATGGCACGCGTGCCACAGTCGGCACGCAGAGCCTCATGTGCCGAGATGCAACTAAAATATTACTTCCTTTATTAAACCAGTTTGCTGGCACTTTGTGTTTGCCCCAAAAAGGTTTGCCATCACTGTTATAGGGCTTTTCCAAGTATCAGTATAGGGTGACCTGTCAAAACAGCCCCGGACAAAACGGCCCCAACATAACGGCCCCAGTTAAAACGGCCCCATACAAATTGTTAATTTATTTTTACAAAGTATTTACTTTTTTTTTGGTGTGCATTTTTCACATTTGTCAACTTTTTCACCTTTTAAGAAAGTGGTCAAATCAATCAATTAGTTCGTGTGAAGTTATTTTATTATTTCTTCTCAACAATGATGACTTGGTACCATGCAGAGTAACTGTTATTAATTTTTGTGTGTGATGTTATTATTATTGTAACTGGTAAACTTAAACTGACACTGTTACTGTATCGTTGTGCAAAAATCAATATACATAAATCCCATTGTCTGTATGGTTGTAATGTAATGTAATGTACTGCTGTTAGGTGGCGCTGTGATATGGATGTAATGATGTTAGGTGGCGCTGCGATCGATTTTGTTTTAAACCCGTGCACCAAAAATAACACTTTTCGAACGTTCCGCATAATATTGTTCAATATGATAATAAATGAATGAAATAAAAATAAATAAAATAAATGAAAGGTATGTATTACGTTATTTTTAAATCTGATGTGTATTTATTTTGAAAACTTCCGTCATTTTTGACGGGTGATGCACTAGTACAAATATAATATTTGAGTGTATTTTTATTCCATTAACATCTATTAGTCCATTGCCGTTTTGTCCGGAGCCGTTTTATCGGAGCCGTTTTGTCTTGTGCCGTTTTGTCTGTTAACCTCATGTTGCTTATACAGAGTTTCAGAACTGCATTATCACCATCGGAGATGTAAAAAAAAAGTTATCATTCCAGAAAAAGTCTTTGGGAAAAAAGCATTATATCGATCACCTCTTTGTCCATATGTATTTAAATGCTATGTAAGCCATGTGTTATGCTTAAATATTCCCATTATTAGATGTTAAAAAGGTGTGTCCTCATTAAATACTATTTAATGCCTTTAAGTTTTTCTTCTTCAATAACTTGTGAAAATCTTTAAATTTGTGAATCGTTTAAGGAACTCATAATTTAAACGAATAAACTTTGTCAATATCCTTTATCAAATTTTTTGAAAAGAAATCACAATCAATAATGGATGAGAATGTTCCAATGATACTACCATCAAATAAAACTACCAAATTCTGGTTCAATACTGAATTAAACTAACTTTGCAAATAAAAAGAGAGGTAGTTTAACAACTGTAAGGCTACAAATTCAAAATGAATACAAAAAAAAATAAAAAAAATAAATACTACTACTAATAATAATAGTAATAATTTTTAAAAAATTTTAATAATATATAATAAAAAAATAAAACATACAAAAAAATAAACATAAAGATTAAACATTTGACACAAAAGTGTAGCCGAAACCTCCAAAATAAGTTTATAAACGATGTTCTTCAGGGTTATTAAAAGAACTAAAGTATAAGTTGACCCCAATCTAGGTTGTAGTTTTTTCATGCCGATAAAAAACTTAGCTTATGTTACACCAACTTTAAAAAAAAGCCTCTTACTGACAGGGAATTATAATCAAAAACGTCCCAAGTACATGCGTCTACATCAGTGGTTCTCAAACGTGTTTTGCCCTACCGCCCACTTATTATTTCCGGTAAAAATATTACTCAGCGCCCCCAGATTTTTTCTATTATTCTAACGCTCTCTAACACAGGGATAGGCAAACTACGATCCGCGGGCCACATGCGGCAAGTCATAGTATATTATGCGGCCGTAGGCATTTACATGTGGCGATCTTGTGTCATGTTAATTTTCTTTGCTTATAATTTTTGATAATTTTTTTTGAAATGTCATTCTCAGCAATTGATTAAAATCTAGAGATATCTAATAGGTTTTATGGCTTCAGAACCATTAATCATTAATTGTTAACATACCTTTTCGAAAATAAATGTCAGCTCAACCGGAATTGGCTTGTGTTTACGATTTACATTTCGAACGGTTTTGAAAATGTGTGATTTAAAACTAAATAGACGTTGATTTAACAATCAGTGCTACCAAAGAAAGTAATATTGATGACTAATACATTTCTAAAATGACGAATTAACTGTAAAATATTGCTTCACCTCTCTACTGTGGCAACGATCAGGAAAGTCTGTGTAAGGCTGTGTTGAATTTCAAGCAGTTGTTAGCATGGCATGATCTTTTTTGTAAAAGCCAGGGAACTTAAAATCACAGGTGTTAAAAGCACTCTTTGAATATTATATTATCTACCACGGCATTGTATGAGATCTCAAGGAAGAAATTGTTATGTTGCTGGAGATTTTGTTTGTGATTTTGTTACTTCCATTGTTAATGAATAGTGGAAGTCAGACTTCATTTTTACCATTAACATTATGGAAAATTTGAATGAACTGAATGTCAAAATTCAAGGCAATGGCTTGTTTGCAAACGCATTTTGTGTGTATGTTAAATCATTTCAGACAAAACTCTCCCTGTTCTCCAGGCAAGCAGGTTAAAACAAGTTTTGCCATTTTCCTTTGTTAAAATGGCTGACAAGTGCAAGGCTAATGTGGATGCCTTTGTTATGGAATTTGAAAGGAGGTTCCTAGACGACATGAACCTGGAACCACTCTTCAACATCCTCAATTCGCAATTTAGTGCAGAAGCTGATTAAGCCCCAGAGGATATACTGTTAGAACTGATTAACACTAACCTGGTTCCACAGTTCAAGAATAGTTCAACACACACACAAATTCGAAATCATATAAATGAGACGATGGACCTGGTTTGCTGCCATTTAAAAATCGTCGGCTTTATTTTCGTTAGCAGTAATCTTTAGTAACCGCGATTGACTATTTGCATTAAAAAAATAGTTACTGCACTGAATCTACTTTCCACTAAATATGATGAAGGGAATGTAATTACGAACTTTTAAATTACAGCCCATACATCAGGATCTCCTTTTCCAGCAAGAATTGTTAAAAGCAACGTTTGAATTTAAAACTAAAATCATTATTTGTAGCTACTTTTTGGGATAAGTTTGCAAATATTTATCAAATAATAGTTCTTCGCAAATATGTTCTTCCTTTGTCAAACACGCGTATGGCAAAAGTAAACTTCATTTCCTAGCAAAGTTGACTCCTTAAGTTGAATAGAAAACAGAAATGTTTTAAATAGCTACACAATGTATCTTCAACACCTTGAGCCTTTTCATCAGTTCTGATTTGAACTGCATTATTGCTACACGAATTTTTCTTGATAATATCAGATGCTTGCTTATGTACCACAGTCCTTATTAATTCACTTATAGCCGGTATAATTTGTTCTTTACCAATAGTATGAGATTTACCCGTTTTTGCAATCAATAACGAAATATTGTAAGAAGCTAGCAAACCATTGCCATATTGTGTGGTTGCTGTTGAAAAGATTTTGTCAAAGTCAGTTGTTTGATAAATTTGTATTTTAGTGTTTGAAATTTATATAAATCCTTATCTTTTTTATACCCGTTAATTTTATTTCAAATGTTCTTGCAGTCTGAAAGCGCTCAATTGCACATCAAAAAACAAACAACTAAATGCAAATGCGGTAACCAGACCAATCTCCAAAACGTTTTTTTAAAAAGAGAAATAGAACCTTATGAGCAGAATAAATAAATCATATTTTTCTAAATATTCTCTTTCTTTTTTATGCTTTCACCACCCCTTACAGTTGTTCACCACCCCCCCCAAACTAAACAATTGCCTTCACCGCCCCCCTGGATCGCTTCAGTGTACACAGGGGAGTGGTAGTGCCCACTGTGAGAATCACGGGTCTACATACACGAGACTTTGCATAATTACTGATAATTGAGAGAGTGAGTGATGGATGTGCATTTTTTAATATTTATTTCTCAAGGCTGAAGGCATATGAAATTATTTTTTTTTAAAATTGCAATTGCATATACATTTACATTACTTTCTAATTATGTAAACATATTTTAACATGAAAGAAAATATGGCGTACTTAAAAGTCCTTCAATAAAATATATATTTAATAGATTGTTTAAAAAAAATCTACGAAAAATTACCGATCTAAGAAAATCTAAATAATGGATATTCCCGAAATGTATTTTACATTTTTATATCTAAGTGACGAAAATTCCCAATATTATTTTTACATTAAGTCTCAAAAAGTATTACCACAACGAAGAAAAAAGTGTTCTCCTTTTGTTCTTTAGTTTTCGGTTAGTATATACACTTCTTTACACTCGGAATTCGATACTGTTATGTTTTTTTTTGTAAGCTTTTCTTTAGTTATTTTCATTTTGCCTATTTAATTATTATTAAACTTTGCTTGTTACGGCTTGTATTATAAATTACCTTTTTAACGTCATTAAGCCATTAAAAATCATAAGATAATCAAAACATTTCATTGTAAAACCTAATCAATATAACATTTAGTTCAAAACAATATTAGGTTACAACACCATTTGAAGTATGGATTATTATTGGATTGATTTTGATGTAGTCAAAAGGGGGGGGGCGCTTAGGAGCGGTGTCAGTTGAAACAGGTCATATTCCCCAATTATTCATTTATTGAGTACTTTATCAAGCCTCTCTAAAACAGGTTAAAAGGCCACATGATCTGAATCTAGCTAAAAGGACCTGTTTTATAAAAAAGAACAACCGAGATACCCACTCTGCAGAGCAAAAATAGGATTTCAGTTAGCATTGAGAACCTGTCTACCAACTTTCTGGAAGATTGGAACTTAAATAAAAAGACCTTTAGAAAAGTTCAATATATCAATGAAATAAATACATTTATCTGAGTCGGTTAGAGCAGGAAAGCCTCCTGCCAAATTTCATGAGGATGGGGCTATAAATTAGAAAGTTTTACTTGACGAACTTTGTCAACTGTTAGTTATGTCATGCGTAGAATATTGAAATGAATCCTGCTTAACTTTTGGACATCATTGTTTCAATACCCGTAAGTTTCTGAAAATAAGTCATAAAAATCTTATGTACTATGTTTGATCAAGAAACATCTATTGACTATTGTAGCAAGAACCATTCGTGGGAATGTACTCAACAACTTGTTAAATTTTTGTAGCAGTCAGTTACTAAAATAATATTTATTCATCTTATATTTATATATAAAAAGACATTAAGGAAACCCTGGACCGAATTAGTGCAGGATGCAAATTTCAAAACACCTTTTGAGTTTAATCTGGATCATGTTATATATCCTGGTTTGTCAATATTTGTGAAATAAGTGTAAAAAAAAATGGAAATAAAATGACATTACAGATCCCTTCGGCCAAAGCGATGCAAGAGGTAAAGTTGAAAAGGCCACACAAATTAATTCGAAATCATAATGGAGAAATATGCAAGAAACTTTTGTGTGAACATACTAACAACTTCCTTAAGTTTCATTTAAATCAGATGAATACCATAACCATACTATTAATACAGCTTACATAATTAAAACATGATATTAAGTGCCCCCCCCTCGCCCAATTGGTGTAAGATGTAAAGTTTTAAACACCTATTTATATCAATCTGGATCACGTGCAATATATTTTCAACAATTTTTAAATGCAGTAGAATGGCATGGGTAATAAATAATTAATTGTTTAGTGAAAAGTATTCTGGTCCTCCGGCACAAAATGAAACACATTAGGAGTTAAATTGATATGTACAATTTTAAATTATGGTCATCAACTTTTTATTTACCAAATTTGGTTAAGATCCATCCATTTAAACAGTAGCAAACGTTTAAACTAATTTTTAGACATCTCATATAAGGGAAAAAACTATATTCTAGCCCTCAGCCCACAATGAATGATAATTTAAATATTTTCCCCCAATTTTCCAACGCCAGAGTGTACTCAAAACTCACAAAGCTTCGTGTTTCTACTTACATGGGAATGTGAAGAAGAATTAGTTATAATTCAGTCAGAACGTCGCCTTCTATAAATATAGAAGATGATTAAATATATATGACATATTAATATATATATAATATATATATGTTTATTTTTCTTAAATTTCTTTTAGCACAAATATATCTTAAGCCACGATGTCCATGAATACTG
Source organism: Ampullaceana balthica (assembly GCA_944989445.1). NCBI lineage: Eukaryota > Metazoa > Mollusca > Gastropoda > Lymnaeidae > Ampullaceana > Ampullaceana balthica. The sequence continues at coordinate 60,525 of CALYLW010001369.1, read as the reverse complement.
CTTTGCTTGTTGCTGCTGCTGTTGGTGAGTAAAACACATTCACAATCTCTTTATAGATAAATGTTTAATTTTCAAAATAGTTTGATAATAATAATAATAATAATAATTGCTAATTTATTTAGCGCTGTATCCCATTAAGGAACCGGGCTCACAGCGCTTTACATGGAGATCATAACATACATATAATAATTAAATAACCATTCATACCACAATAACAACATAAAGGACAGTACATTACACCTAAGATACGCTAATCATTAAAACAAATGTTGTTTCATTAATTTTTAAAATACATTTTGAAAAGATGCGTTTTAAGTGCAGTCTTGAAGAACTGGCTAGTTGGAATACAACGGATGTGTAATGTTAGGGAATTCCATTGTTTGGCTGCACACAAAGATAATGACATTTCACCAAAAGTTTTAGTTCGTGTCTTATTGCACTCATGCTACTATTATATTGTGTGCATTGTATTTACATTTTACCACACTTACATTATTATTTGACCACAATCACAACGGTTATTGCTAGCAAGACAGTTAAGATATTTTCATCAGTACGGGTATTTTAACATATGTTGCTGGTTAATTGAAATGATATGCTATAGATGTTCAGCCTCTTACTTGACACATTCCAGACTTTGTGAGTGTTTGCCAATGTTTAATATTAACTTTTTTCTTATTTTATAATTTTTTATTGGATTTAATATTTACCAAATGTCACAGGAATGTTTCATCCCGATTAAGATCGTTTGTTTTATTACTATATTATTATTATTAGTAGTATTTACTATTTTAGTTTAACAAGAACGTCTCTTAAATTTAATTTCCATTTTTCCACAATGTATTGCTGTTTTTCTTCCATATTATTTTATCATTTGTATGAAGTATAGGCGCTAAGAACTTCTTTTATATATATTGTTGTTGGGCAATTTTTTTTATATTTTGTAAGTATTTTATTTAATTTTAGTTGGTTTTAAATCAATTTGATTATCACATTTTTGTATTTACTTATTGTGTTTTTGCAAGTAGGACCAAAGAGAAATAAAAAAAGCAAATAAATAATATTTGAGAAAGTGAATAAGCCGCCTTTAAACCTAGCGATGTTGATACAAAAATTTAAAAGACTACATGATAACGCATTTTATTGACAACTATTATTTGAAAACAAATAAAGATATTTAAAACAAACAAAAATCAAATCAAAAAAACAAAAACCACAAACAAAAAAAAATAAGTTAAATTTGTTTTTAACACAAATTCTTAAAAGAAAAAGTGGCTTCGAGCTACTTGTGTCAGGAGAAATGGCTAAAGTGGCATAATTATGAGATGCACTTAAAAAGTGTTCATCTTACTAACTTACATATACGATATTGTATGTTTGTGTACTTAGTATTGATATTGTTAGAACAACTACAGCACACCAATTGCGCCAGTCACCCAATCCCTTGTGAACATCTGAAATAGAGAAGAACTTGCACAGTGTCACCAAAAAAATAGAGTAGGAGTGAATATTTCATTAAGGTCTATTATCTTTTTGCATGTATTTCAAAGTTCAATTTTATTATTTTGTAATATTAAAGCTCGCTCAATCTAGAAACACCAACTCCACAAAACATTAACACCATGATTTTAATTCTGGTTCATCCACCCCATCGTTCTTAGCTGCATGCACATATATATCGTGAATATTACGGCAGCAGTCTTGACGTGAAATACCACAACTGTTTTTTAATATAGTCAGCACACAGCAAAATGTAATACTTTTTCGAAACCATTAAGCCATATTAAATGGTATCATTTAGTGGATGCATTCTTTTGAGAATTCCCTATATTAGCCGCTGTTTAATTTATCTGGTGATTCGCTTTTTCCTGCTAAAAACGTAAATATATCAACAATTTGGCAAGTTATGAGAAGTTTCGACATTGAAGAAGGGCTGGTAAAGGTGATGTAATGAGTTTTTAACCAGGCAGGCAAATCAGTCCTATTTAAAGAAGTATAGGAGAGTTCTTTAAAATGTCGATTGGAGTGCGTCAGGCCTGCATTCTCTCAAGTATCCCGATCACAATCTTCCTCGAATAAATCATGCAAGGAGCACTTAGTGACCACCCACATCCAACTCTATAGATATATCTCATGTGTAACCTAAGATTCATGACGAAATAGTTCTTGAGACTGGGAACAAGTGAGAACTTACAGGAGCTCACTGAATAATCTGAGGAGAGATCAGGAGAATATGGAAAGGAATTCAGCTCAGTAAAATGCAATATATTAGATATACCCGAGTTGCCAGTATTGCTAACCACATAATGAACAAACAAAAGCTTGAAGTTGTACAGAGCTTCAAATACGTAGGAGAAATTATATCTACAGATGGTAGAAGTTGAAATTCTAGCTAGAAATAGGTCGGCATTGGCAGCAATAACAAAATTAATTAAAATATGGAACAGCAAAAACATTAACCTTCCAACAAAGCTCACGCTATGAAGAACTTTCACTAAAACCATCGCTCTGTATGGACGTGACGCCTGGACACTACCAGCAGACACTGATAGCAAACTACAGGCATTTGAAAACAATTGAATAAGAAAATATTCCAGATCTCTTATATAGAGCACTAGACTAATGAGTATTTTTGTGACAGAATAACCTCCATTGCGATCCGTCAAGAAACTATTATAGCAAAAATTAAGAGACACAAGCAAGCATGGTTCGGTCAAGTGCTGTTACATGATAGCCTGACAAAAAGAATCATTAAAAAACTGTAAAAGGGTGCCGGCGAAAAAGTTCGACTGCGGAAATGGCTTGACCAACAAAAAATAAAAAAAATAAAAGATTAGACAGGGTTAAGATTGAATGAATTAGTAAACGCTGCTAAAGATTATTAAAGTGCGCTTCCACCCACCCAAAATGACCGCGACAGTCACGGCATGGATGGTGATGATCACATGGTGTATTATACATCCTTCTACACGTTAGGAGTTAGAGCCATTACATCAGAAAACTTGGTGAACAGACCTTAATACACCATCATGATTTCGAATCAGGCTGAATGTCGATCAGATCAATCGGTCCAATCTAGTGGTATGAAAATACATTTCGACTCTACCATATCACTTTTTAGACACATTTTTTATTCTTCTGGCACGACTCAAATAGCTGGATTATTGTTCGATCTCTTAAAGAGCAAGACAAAAAAACAATAATCTAAATGTTCTTGAAACATTATTCCCCGTTCTCTGCGTCCAACGGCTATGTGTTCACTATGAGTAGGTTAACTAATTCAGAAACATATAACTGTACAACGCTCGTCCCTTTAACGGGATCGATCACACTAAATTTGACCCCTACCACTAATATGTCTTAGCGTTTTAGCTGTACATTATTTGTGATTCCTTCTAATTTGTTGCCTGAGCCTTTTTTTCACATATACTTTTTTTTTAAATAGTGTACTGTATGTCTTTAGGAAAATGTTATTTTACTATAGGCATAATAAATAGAGGAAACTAGCAAAACAAATATGTAAAAAACAAATAATTTTAAGCTATTGAAATTAAATTTTCACATAAAATGCAATACGCTTTAAACAAATATAGTCTTAGAATAATTATCTTAAGTGCTTAACATAAAGAAACAAATATAGTGATAACCATAGAAAAGCATATTCAGTAACAGTAAATACAATAAATTAATACATCATTCACAGATACAAAACAAAACAAAAAACAAAAAAAAGGAAAAAAAAACAAGAAAAAGCATGTATATATCATTAGGTAATTACATTTTCTGTTTCCGAATACTTGAATGAAGAAAGAACATTTGTAACTTTTATTTAAAATTGAAAAACAAATATAATATATTTTTTTAAACAGACTAATATCTCAAATTTAATCAATTTCACTATTCGGTTTCATAACCATTAGAAAATAAGAGAAATCAGGATTGATAATTTATAATGAAGTTCAACATGCATATGAGGGTTATATATATAGGCTATATATATATATATATATATATATATATATATATATATATATATATATATATAATTTATTTAATACTCCAGGGGATTATTGTCACATAATTTCATACTTTTGATTTTAACTTTGGGCACATGTCCAGTGGAGGCATACAAAAAAGAAACACATTACTAATTGAATTACATTATGTTTCAGTTTCCACTTATTGCCAAACTATTACTCTTCATGACTTTAAACAAGAAGACTCCAAATCCCAGTGTACAAGCGGATTACTCAGTGATGTTGACTATGTTGTATTTAAAAGTACTGTTAATGTTTCAAGTGACAATTCATTCAATGTTGTCAGTTTTAAAATTTTAACATTGACCCCAAACGATTTTGTAAGTAGATAAATTTATGTTATTAGGAATATTTAATTCTTTACATTATTTTAAACATATTTTAAAAAAATGATAACTTAACAATACTTTAACTATAATATATAATGCTGAATAACAGTTTAACTGAATACTATCACATATTTAACTATTTATGTTTGTTATATATATACTATATATATATGTATATTAATAATATACCCGACGTTATTGGTACCAACATTGTGTATCCTAATTTCTACTCAACCAAGTATGATTCCGCTACATAAAGGGAATCAATTATTTGAGTCCTTAGTTGAATCAATTTCCTGATATGATTTTTTGTCCTTGCAGTTACATAATCCTTTGTGGTACCCTTTGGATAATGGGTTATGTGAAACACAACTAATAGGATTAATAGATGATCAGTCAAAGGCTTAGACAAGAATGATCAAATAGATACAATATTACTTGATTTCGCAAAAGCATTTGACAAAGTATACCCCGAGGCCCTTAATATGTTTTTATTTTTCGTAAGCTTGTTTATATATTTCTTCTTTATTTATCCATTAACATTTGCTATTAATTTTTTAATATTTTTTTTTGAATGCACACTGCCGTAAAGGTTTCTGGCATAATTATTTTAAGTGAAAACCATTGGTTCCTTTGAATATATTCTTATATAATGATACCGTTGCAAACGCGACGGGGCCGCTAGTTAGAAATACAACATAAATATAACTTAATACACCCCATATATAAACATAAGGATAAAAACACCTTCTTTATTCCATATGCAAGAACACACTAATACAAATTCTCTTTTTTACCGTCTGGAATTTTGGCAAAGTATGGCATGCCTGAAGAAAAGCAGAAAACAAACACTTTATCATCATTTAATACTCTAATACGAATGCAGGACTAGACACAAACCATATATACGCGTAGTACGCAATAATCTTCTGATAGAAGGAGCGTCTCTAACAGAGGAGATACGAAATGATTGGGGGGGGGGTAGTATTCGAGGCTCTATCCTTTTCAATAATATAAACAATAAAACCATTATGAGTTGTTTTTAATTTGTTATTAACTAATTATTGTTGTTATAGGCTAATGCAATGTATTTTTTAAATATGTTAATGAAGAAAGTTAAATTTTGGCCTACGACCTCATAATGAGAGGTTTAGGTGTTTACTTTAATGTATATATTAATAGTGGCAATTACAATGTAGTAAATACTGTTTGGTCTGTATCGATAGATTAAGGCGGCAGCCAGTTTTTAAATCAATGACCATATAGCTTTAATTTTTAAAAAAATGACTTAATGTTCCCTGGACCTAAATATAATTATATTGGTTATCAGATTGGTATGTTAAAAAAATATTTCAGATATATTTTTAAATGAATATATTATTAAAATGGTTTCTTTACATAGCATTCATAAGGCGGGAAAAAAGTGTTGACCCCATCCTCTAATTACATACTTTTAATTTAATAAAGTAGTTGAAAATGGTTCATGGTGTTTTTGTGAACACACTTTTGTCGCTATTCATATAATATATCAACTTTTTAACCGGAATTTAAATTACTTTTTTTTCGTTAACACACGATATTATAAAATACAAAGTAGTTAAATTGGCCATTACGTTAAATGGTAATGGGGTAAAATTTCAAACCCCAGTAGATCTCATTCTGGATTATGAAGTGTTTATGTGTCAAGTTAGGTCAAGATGTATAAATCGAATAGACACAAACCCGTTAGTTTGTCTTATATATATATATATATATATATATATATATATATATATATATATATATATTATCCCCTTTCATAATGAGATCCCAATCTGAGTCTAACTACTTTCCATGATATATCAATTTTCGATGGAAAAACAGACTCCATTGTATTACCGGTGTATAATAGGATTGGTGTTAAATCACTTTTTCAGATATGATAGCAGACTTTGGTGGGATTACAAAACTCATTGTACTGCCATTACAAAATAGGATCCCATTCAGTCTTGAATAATTTTCCCCATTATGATACTATTTTTTTCATAATTTTAACCGTAATTAGTCAAATGCATTACCAAGCTTCATTGGGATTGCATACCTTATCTAGGCCTGTCAACGGGTACCCGGGACCCGGGTACCCGTTACCGTGTGATTACCCGGGTAATAAAATTCCGCCCGGGTACCCGTGAAAATGTGGCTTCTATGTCTATATTAACCGTAGGCCAAACTTCGGCTCCCATGCGGCTTTTTGTGTTTACATTGTGGCTTGCGAAACAATTTATCAAATGAAAATTTTTGTTTCAAATATATGCTGTGAAGTACTTCTAAGGAGAAATATCTGTCAACGGGAAATATCTGTCAACGGGAAATAAAATACGGTCCCAATAAATACAATGTATTTTGATATATATTTTTTTTCTCTCAACCTGAAACAGAAATCGCACAACACACTAAAAAAATGGTTCTTTAAAAGAATCGTATAACGAAAACAAAAGTCCTCTGCCAAAAAAAAATGATGGACTGCTTAGAGATGAAAGACGCTGTGTTTGTTAATAAAAAAAACACTCTTGCTTTGACTAACTTTGCTTGAAATACGCCGATTGATACTAGCTAATATTGTTTATTTACCCCCTCTCCTCCCTTCACTCCTATAACCCACACCCCTTACATCCGCCTTACTTCTTGTGTTCATTAACACGTGGTGACCTAGAAAAACTGATGCTAATAATTCGTACAAGGTCGTCAGTATTTAAATTTAATAAATTGAATAGTTACTAACAGTGTAGGATGGGCAGACGTCGGCTGTGAGGATGGACTGCACAGAGATGAAAGATGCCGTGTTTGTTTTTTGTTCATTCAAACACCCTTGCTTTGAAACTAACTTTGCTTTGAAATAGCCGACAGTGGGTCACCGATTGATACTATCTATCTAATGGCGTTTTTTCTACTCTCCCCCCCTCTCCTCTCTTCCCTCCTATAACCCAGTGCTTCTCAAAATTTTTGTATTGCGGACCGGCAGGAATGTTTTCCATTGCATCTGGAACCGGTGCACTATTTTCCCTGTACTTACATGGTAGCGAAATGAATTATATTTCCTTTTATTTTATTTCCTTTTATTTCTTTCATTTATTTGCTTATTGTCAAAAATGACAAATTCTATAGGGTTGGTATTATTGATAGCAATTGGAGGATTATAATTATATTTTTCTCTCCTTTCTTGATAACTTCCGCGGACCCCCACTTTGAGAAGCACTGCTATAACCCACACCCTTGCATTCGCTTGTGTTTCTTGTGTTCATTGACACGTGTTTGCCTAGCCCAAAAATTGATATTAATAATACACCCAAAGTTAACAAGATGGGTTAGACGTCGTGTGGAATCAGGCTAATCAAGTTGACAGCGACACGGCAAAATGCAACCATTGTAATTAAATTGTGTCTGTGAAGGGTGGCAACCCAACGCGATAAAACGCCATGTGAACGTTATTCATAAAATTGATATTGATAAACAAACCGCCGATCCACCCAATATCAGAAATATTTTGGTGTCAACAAAAGCAGTACCACTGACCAAAGCACGATCACTTACGATTTATCGCAGTATAGCATACATCATCGCCCTTAGCATCGACTACCGACGCCAAGTGGATATTAACATTAAAGGTATGACACTGAATGTTACGTCATTGCCGTAGACATTTTGTTTGCATGTTCAGTTTATTGTCATTTATGAGTATGACGAATGCATTTACAGCAGGAATTGAATAAAAGTTTTTAGTGCATTATAGTTAATTATAGTGCATTAGTAATAGTACGTTACTGTAACTGGAAGCAAGCCGTTGGCTACTACTACTGTGTGAAATGAGGTGCATGGATGGTGGCTAGGTTGCATTGTATTGTATGGCGATCATGACGGGGAAAATTATGCGACGTTTAAGTTTAGAACGGGTAACCCGGGTACCCGTTCGAAATTTTCACGGGTACCCGGGCAGCTTTTTTCAACAAAATTGACAGCCCTAACCTTATCATTATTTTTTTGCGCAATGGAACACCTTTTTTGGTTATATACCATCCATCGATGGATTCCCAATTTGATAATATTAAATACCCGCAAATCCTCCCGTTCAATAATGTGATGATTGATTATTATAATCTGATATTTATCTTCCTGAAATCAATTTCGCCCAGTTTGATAACATATTTTGGTGGGGTCACATACCAACGTATATAATTTGTTTTTGTTAAGTCCGTGTTGTTATGTTTTTGGGACATTATGTTTGTGTCGGCCATTAAGTGCTCCTCTACATATTTTATGTTCCATTGATTTACAAGGCAGGATACTAGCTAGTAAAGAAAAGGGGAATATAATTACCAGGGTCTCTTTTATCTATCTTTTTAAAAACGGGTGTCACGTGAGCTATGGTCTATCCCCGTAAGTGTACCTGTTTTTGTAAAACATACTTAAAGGATTAGGGACTATTCAGTGTTTAGGTATTGCCGGAAATGTATCTGGATCAGTAATTTTGTAAATTTAAAGTAAAAAAATATATGAAGAATACAATCTTAATGATGTATATAATTCCGGAGAAATGGCTTATATTTTCCGAGGAAGGTTCTATAATTATATACAATAAGAATTCCTATTATTTTTATTTATTATCTTTTAATTTGTATTTATTTAGGCGTGCAGTTATAATATAATATATCATTACCAGGTGCAACACTGTTACATCAAAAAACCTTGTAATTGCTCAGAGTATGCAGTCTGTACACATTACAACAAAAACCTGGCAGAGATAACTCTCACATTTAAAGCAACATGTGATTTAAGTAACGTTTCTCTCAAAGGTTTTCTGCACAAATCCAATTATAAAACATTAAAAAGCAACACAGTGCGTTTTCCAGAAATATCAGGTGATTTTATTTTTTGTAAAATAAATTTAATTAATTTTATAATTTTATAAATACGTGTTATTTAAAATTTGACAGTACATTAAATATCATGGCTGGATTTGAGTTTTTTTTTAAATGTAATTTTATAGTATACTCATAAATTATAAGGTTTCAAAACAATATGGGTACAATATATATTATTATATTGTTTCAGATGCACATGATGCCTCAGTAGAGTTAATAGTTAACGGACAAACAATTAACGTAACAGAATGTCGACATACTCTTGTCGGAGATAAATTAAATATCACTACTCGATGTGATAGTAAAGTAAGACCTTGCATGGTTGAAATGTCAACAAATGTCACCCCGGAAGTAATTCAAAGTAGGGACATTGGTATTATTGAGGTTAATTTTACAAAAGCAGTAAACTTATTCATAAGATACTCTGCTTGTATACTAACGGACAAATCCCCAACTATATCCTGTTACTTTACATTAGGTAAGTATGTGAACATACGCAATAAAAAAAAACAATTATTTGTTGTGTTTCCCTTTTTAATGTGTTATATGTCCATAATTGTAAGTTTCAACATGAGAGACAGCCAGAACCTGTCGTTAAAAAGATGCAAAACGCTTAAGCAATGTTTATGATATATTTATATATATAAATAATTGTTATCTATAAAATTAATTTACACAATTTTTCAGCAAAATTTCTTTGTACTGACAAAGTCCAGTGTTGAAATACGTACTGTTATTGATTCGCTTATTTATTTTTGATAATATTTTGATATGTCATTTTTAACTTTATATATGGAAAATTTCAAAAATATATGCATTTTATTACTTATTTACCTTTTACCAAACAGGATATGAATTATACACATAATTATACATTAAATTTAACTAAATAAAATGCGTCCCTTTAAATACATTTCTTTCCAAATTTTTTAGCTTAGTCATTAATTGGCTTTGGTACTTTGTGTCCAATATTAATATATTTATTTTACAACTGATACATTTGGTGTTGGGGTTGACAATTGCTTTTTTCATTGCCAGTGGACCAGATGTTACAACATGTTGGAAAAAACCAAACAATAATTTCTTTCAAAATATTATTATTTCATGAAGTCATTCATTACCTGTCATCTAATTAATTGGATATGTAAATGCCAACCCGATATAAGGAAACAAACCAATAATAAACATTTGGAGACGATAGTTCAAATAAACAAACGAACGTGAACGTTGACGTAAGAGTAAACAAACGTGATTATTAGTTTCTTTGAATGGAAATTTATTGAAATGAATGAAAGAATTGATCTGATATCTAGACTGTAAATTTGAAACATGTGCCATTAATTGGCCAAACTAATGGTGCAGCATAAATAGCTTGGCGTAGTAGTCCGTTAGTAGTACACAAATGTTACCTGAAAAGTATCGGTTTAAGTTGAGTTGTAAAATATCTTCCGATACATTGCCAACGCTGTTACAAGCTTTTAGGTATGGTATGGCAACCGTCCGTCCTCATGGGACTATGGCGTGTACTCCTACTCCTCTGCCCCCCCCCTGTCCTTTCTCCTGGCCCTTCTCTCTTCACTCAAAGCTATGAGGGATGCTTCCGCGACATGAATGCCCTCACGCACTTTTGCCCGCCAGGAGGTGCGCTCCTCGGCAATGGTCTCCCACGTTTTATGGTCTATTTCGGCCAATGACACTCTTTTAGGAGATGTACAATTTTAATCGTCTACAAATTTGGCATTGACAATTTTTGTTGTTTATGATAATAAATATGATAGTCATCATGACCCACATTTACACTATGCAGAGCGGATTTGGTATTGGTCGATGTCGTAGCAGCAAAAAAATATATTTTCAAAGTTTTCATACTTTTTTAATGAAAAACTAATATTTTAATTATATAAAATAAAAAAGGAAACTATTCTATTCTCATAGATGATGGTCCACAAACTATCAAAAGTGGTACCATTACAGCTACTACCGTGGTTTCTATCTTGGTCGCATGCTTTCTATTGCTGATGGTATGCCTATTATGGTTAGTAAATATATTAACATTTCTGCATCCTTAAAACATCCCTTATATTTTAAAGTCCAGAAAAAGCATTTAATAGTATCAACATCACATAATCGATCGTTTATAGTAGCTGAACAGCTTCACTTGACTCATTGTTAAGATTATATGTTTAGAATCTTGAAAAAAAACACTTAAGACAAAGAACGAAACAAAAGATATTTTCATTCAATCGTGTAGGCCCAAAAGGGTCTAATTTTTTTTTAGTGCATCACATGTAATATTAAATTACTTATATTGAAGGGGGCATGGTGGTCTACCAGTAGCTGGACTGTTGTACTGAGGCTATAAAGAGTCATGTGTTTAAGCCTCGGTGCTGGCAAGGTCCCCAAGTTCACCCAGCTTCTTATGAGCTGGCATTGTGATAGCAACAATACTTGCCCAACTTATAAGCCATCATAGTCTCAAATCTGGTGTTTACTACTTTTTACAACTTAATTACTGAACAGTTAGCTTTACACACACACACACACACACACACACACCACACATATATATCTATCTAGAATTGTAATATGGGCCATCACATTTTATATACCAAGTTTGGTCATGTCAGGATCAATCCATTTTCCTATTAGCCACTGCGTAAAGTTTTTAAAAAACCTATAGATTTCAATTTTGATCATGATAGATATAGTTGTCAATATTGGTCAAATCGAGTAAAATTCCATGGAGAATAAATAATTAAATGTTAAAGAAAAAAAAAGTTGGACCCACGGCCCAAAAGGAATTGTCAATAGGAGCTCATTGCCCTATGAAATTTTTTAATCGATCACCAAATTTGTATGTACTAAAATTGGTAATCCATCAATTTAATCAGCAGCTAAAGTTTAAACTCACCCATACGAGTGGTAATTTGAAAAGTATATATTTTTTTTTGGTTTAAATTATCGTAGAGGCGTGTACTCAAATTTTTGCTTCTACCTATACCGGAAGTTGGAGAAGTAGTGATGAGTGAGTGAGAGAGATTTTTATTACTAAAGATGAGAACATAGATGTCTATATCGCGAATTTGTTTATTAATTACATCAAAACATTGATATTGAAATATTTAAAATAAAAATAATTTTTAAATCTATAGTATACAATTTGTTTTTCGTAATGTCTTATAAGTTTTTCCACAATGGAGGGCTATTAAAATGCTAAATAAATTTAAAAAAAAATAATAAAGGATATATTGCATGACATTGGCATACAGTCTATGTTTCGCATTCATATTGTTAAGTGGGGAGCACTAAGGCAGTGTATACTTTTAGCTTGATTTGAGTGATGATTCCTCTTCTGTTCCAGACACTGTCATATGATCTGCCAAATGCTACGCTGGCTTTGGAGATTCTCTCGTTCACCTTTACTGTTATGGATTAAAACTAAATAAAACTAATAAAAATTATAAAACTGAATATTATTATTAATGAAACCTTGAAAATTAAACGAAATATGTTGAATGTAAATCTCAAAAGTATTATATTGAGAATAGATAATGTACTTATGCACTCAAAACACACACAAACGTATACACACACATACATTAATATATATATATATATATATATATATATAATATATATATATATATATATATATATATATATATATATATATATATATATATGTATCCATAAAAATAAATATAGAAGGAAAAAAAGTGTATATATACTTTTGAAAAAGCTATCAAAATATGTATTCATCTCGGGTCAATTCATTCGTACGTGGCATTTTTGTTTTAAAAGTGGAAGGGGATTATATTGCAGTAAAATAGATCCCATGTTGTACCTTTTTCCCACAGTAAAAATTTGTGTATAACTTTAAAACATTATTACTCACATTATGTGTTTACTTTAATTTATTTTTTTTGTGTGGGGGGGGGGAAGGGTGGGGAGGGATACTGTTCATTTTGCACCCAACAAATTGAAGCTGGTAAATTTAATGGTTTACATTAAGTTGATTAATAATCATTAAATTAAACAAACAAATTAAAAAATTACAAATACTGAAAACGCGTTTTTCTAAGACCAATGTTAATCTATACTAATAAAAGCAAAAGCTTATGACTCACTGATTCATGACTAATTCTCCAACTTCCCGTGTAGGTAGAAGAATGAAATGTTTTGAACTTGCTAAGTACACTCTTACAACGACAAATGGTAAAAAAGAATTTTAAAATTTCCACTCATGGGAGGCCGGAGGCCCAAAATATATGTTTTCCTAATATTGGTTATATAAAACTGAATCAACACTAATTCTCCATCTTCGCGTGTAGGTGGAAGTATAAAACTTTGTGAAGTTGTTATATACACTACTACGATGGTAACAGGTGAACAAAATTACCACTTTCTGGGGGCTGGGGGCCCAAATATAGTTTTTTCCCCTTTTATGAGCTACATAAAACACGCTCATCATTAAATCTGCAACCTCCCGTGTAGGTAGAAAAATGAAACTTTTGAAAGTTGTTAGGTACCCTCTCGCGACTATAATTGTCTAAAAAGAATTGGTGTACAATTCCCACTCATGGGATTTTGGGGGCCTAAAATATTTTTTCCTTATAAGGGGTATATAAAACTTAATGTACACAAATTCTCCAACTTCCCGTGTAGGCAGAAGCATGATATTTTTGGGAAGTTAAGTACACTCCTGTGATGGTAACAGTCAAATTGTTTTGTTCAATTATCACATCACAGGGGCCAGGTACCAAAATGTAGTTTTTTCACCTTGTATGGACATTTTTAAAAAATGTGTAATTTTTGCCACTGTTAATTTTTTAAAAAAATGAAAGTTATTCTCCATGTGATTTATTTTTATGATAGTAATCAGTGACCATTTGAATACTATATTTTATAAAATTAGGCCTTAACTCCGTGTTTTTGTTATACAGTAACGGTCTAATTGTCATGCATCGCATTTCAATTTCACTGGTGTAACGCATTATTTAAGTAAGCACAAAGGCTGAACAAAATACATATTTTTATTTAAAAACAAAAACAAAAACTGAATTTGATAATAATAAAAAAAAATAAGACATGCAGTCAATGACAAAGGCAATCAGTCGGTGTTCAAATAACAAAGGTCATTACATTCATGCTAACAATATAAAATTATGTTCTTTAAGTTTGCTTATGAGCAAAAAGGAAGGTAAAAATATTTATAATAATCACAAAACAACATAATGAATATTAATAGGCAGCCTGAAAGAATTCCGATAAATAAGAAAATAGTTGTTTGTGAATGTAGTAATGTTACACCAGTGAGTTAACATTGTTTCTATCTTTAAATGTTTGGGAGTTGTAGTTGTTTTTATTTTAACTTCAGCACAATATGCATTTTATAATGATGGATATGTCTTCCAAGATTGCGAAATAAAAGTTAAGAATATAGAATATATTAAGTAAAAGAAAATAGTAGAAAAAAGCATGCCAACTAGAGATGGGGCATATTAAATGAATAAATTTCATAAACTTAATACATTGTGTTCAGCATTTTCTTGTTGTACGGAACCAATGGCACAAAATGGTTTGTAAACCAGTACATTGGCTTGTGATTTACACGTGTGTAAGTCCACAATGTCAATGTCTCATTATTACTTGTTATTAATACAATTTTTTTATTAACTTGCATTCGTTCCTTCTGTCTGTCCACAATTTTTCAAATTTGCCAACGTATAATTAAACCACTTTTGATTGTCCTAGAGATCTCAAAAGTTTACCACAGATAAATCTTGGCTGACAATGCATAGTATTAACATTTCAGATCGATTGAATATACCGTAATTAAATTAAATCATTTTTTAGTTTATTTTTATATAGCATTTGTATCCAATTGCCTTTGTTTACAGCACGTGCTAGTTCACTCCATCCATCAATGGCCACTCCCCAAGTTTACATCAATGGTAGTTCAGTCAGTTTCAGTCTGTAAACACTTGATGCGTTTAAAGAAATAAAAAATTATATCTACTCATGATTTTACAGTTAAACTAGAAAGAATAAAATAAATAGAGGTAAAAAAAAAGTTTTAAAAAACAACGTTTGTATGTGTGGACTAAAAAGAATAACATAATTTAAAGGTTATAAATTCAAGTACTTAGATTTAATTATACAAAAACGTTGGGTGGGTGTTTGGTATAAAAATTAATGATTTATAATTGAGAAGGCAAAAGAGATATCTATAAATTAGAAAATGAGTTAACTGCTTATGCAAAACCTCAAAATCACCCGGCCCACATTTTTAGTCATATTAAATCAAATTACTTGAACTTATAACTTTTAAATTATTTTCTTCTTAATGTCATTTTAGTCCCAATTTGATTTTACACGACATTGACAAATATTAACAAACATGTTTATCCATCATGATCCAGACTGAGATCAATTCAGTGTTCTGAATTGGTGTTAAAAGTGTTTTCAATGCTAACTAAAATCACAACTTCCGCAGCAGAGCGCGGGTATTTTTCTAGCCACACACACACATACACACACACATATATATATGTATATATTCATCTGGTTCCTTTAAAAATATTTTCGTTCTTTTTTCTGTAGGAGAAAGATTAAGGTGAGTTACGTAATATAAATATTTAATAGTTTTATTTATTTAAAAAAAAATAAGTAGTATATCTTTAATTAATAAGCTAACCATTTATGAAAAAAAAATGCTCTTGTTCTTTTTTTAAAAATTAAAATAATCTTTCAAACAATAAAATAGCCTTCTAATATAAAACAAAATTACAAAAAAATATATCAAATGTGTGTTTTTAATTGGTTCATGTACCAAACAATACGTATGGAAAAAAAAATTATTAAGATCTGCTCATAAAGTATATAAAAATTTTTAAAGTTGTGTAAATTAGTACGACAATTAAAAAGGTGTCACATACAGTAATATTTTGTAAGAACTGAATGGGAGGCTTACAGAAAACTACAAATATTGAAACATTTTATAAAATAACTAGTGTATTACCCGTCAAAAATGACGGAAGTTTTCAAAATGGATATATTTCAGTTTTTGTAATTGTCCCTTTTGCCTAAAGCCGCATAGTAAATAATCAGAAAATGTAGAGACCAAGAGAGAAAAATTAAATCTATTTTCCATATTGAACAATTTTATGCGGACGTTTTAAAATAGTGGGTTTTTTGGGTTTGTTGTTTTTTTTTGCAATATATTTTTCAAGGTTATTTTTTTAGCGGTGGGCTTTCTAAAATCTAGAGTTACGAACGGACATAGCAGAGTATATTTTTTGATTATATATACGAATATATGTGTTATGAGAAAACCTCCAAGCTTAGGCTTCGCGTTATATAAGTTTGCATGAATAATAATTATATAATCATGATAATAGTAAATGCATAGTGAATTACACACAGCATAAAGTGATACTGCGGCAAAGAAGTTTGAAGTTCGACCTTTTAAGAAATATTGCTGAGGAGTCAGCAGGACGTTAACTTGCGGCATTGAATAGAGTGCACCAATTATGAGTGCACCAATAATACCGCACAGTGCGTTAAAATAAATTATGTGATTGTAATGTGATCCACATCAAGGACATCTGTGATTTGAAGCCGTTTAAGCTTTATCGATAATTATGACTTGTCAGTTTATTCGCCCATTTGTCCTTACATTATTACCACAACATTATCAAAACATGTAAAAAAATAAACTCTAATTGTACACATGTTAATAACTATTTATTTTGCATGAAACCTTTGAAGTAAAGTTAAGCACTGGATAAAAGAAAATATTAAAGTATTAACTTTAATATACACGTTTTAGGAATTCTAATAAACGTGTTTATTGTCAAGACAGCACCCCTTCCAGTTCTATATTAAAAGCAAAGATTTTTTATTCAAAATTAGTCTAAGACGCATTAAAATATTACATGTAAATAACAATAAAATTTTTAAAAAAAATTGTGGAGAGGAGTCCGATTTTTTTAAACATACAAATATGCAATCTCAAAGTGTATAAAAGAAAAACAAACGCTTAACTGAAGCATAAGTTGACAAATTTCATTTTTAGTAATAAATAATGGCTTTGTAGTTCAAAACGCATCGAAACTTGACAACCGAACGACAACCAATTGTAAATTTCATAAACCGAAAAACGATTGTTATATATTAATATATAAAATTAATTTTATAATTACGTACATAATATTGACATGGACACATACACAAAAACGGACATTTAATACAAAAATAATAATAATAATATTATCACATCAAATAAAACATTGCTCTTTTTACTTCATTACCTTCACACATTAATAAAAGCTCAAATAATGACGTCACGTCACAATATTTTATGGTGAGCAACACATTTTCTGTAATCTCGAAAGCAACATATTTTTTTTTCATCGGCAGTTACCTCGCATAGCGTTAGGACTGACAGACACTACTTGCGTGACAGATTGCAAATTATGTTATTTAATTATACTTATTTATTACATTTGTGTCTACATTAAACACATTTCTCTATATTTATAACCAATAATCTAGCTGTAGTATAAATCATGCTTTGGATATTTTAAAATACTGTTACAAAATGCATTTCATTGGACTGTAAAAATAAAAGTGATTTCGATTTTTTTCCTTTAAATTAAACGCTAAGTCCTTAAATGGAAAATAGTATTTACTCATATTTAAAATTAGGGATGTACCAAGTAGAATTTGTTGCCGTGTACCAAGTACCGAGTAGTGACGTCCATGTTTTGCCGATACCGAGTACCGATACCAAGTACTTGAAGATGAAGCATGACCTACATATGACTCATGACAAAACGAATTGTTCTCTAGAAAAATTAGGAACTCCTTTTGAACCTTCAACTTTGACTTATACTTTTTTCTAAACAATTGTTACATTTCTTTTGCACAATGCCTCTTATTATGAATGAAACAATGAGAGCAAATCAATAGCAATTGAGTCAGACTGAGATTGAAGGATGAATTTTTGCCGATGACAACAAGTCTGCACACAGTAGATTTTGTTATTCCATACGAAACGAAATCGAAATTTTATAGATATGCGATTCGTCGTGCATCTTTGCTATTTTAGCAATTACGTTATACTTGGCATCGGCATCACTTACGTGGCCGATTCCCGAGTATTACCGAGTATCCGAACGGTTCAGCCCTAATTAAAATTACGAATTCGAAAAAAAAAGGAAAGAACTCTATTTAAACAATAATTTAAACTATGACAATAAAGTTTTGAATCAATGTGTTGCTTCTCTATTAAATGTTTTAACCTGAAAAAATATGTTGTTTTTTCTCCAAAGCATTTCAGCGTATGTGCGTATGGGATTTGTTGCAATAGAAACGCTGCTACTTTTACAAGTCAAAATAACAGCAGTGAGCTCACAAGTTTCATTAGTTGCGATGCAAGCAACACAAACGGTAAGAAATAAACCACCTGTTACTTGGTACTATTTAGACAGAAGAATAATTATGTAATTTTGAACTATTGTGCATTTGTCTCTATAAGACTGTTCTCAGTTAAATTATAGCTGTTCACTTCTTTTCATTGTTCGGTAATTTTTTTCTTCAATGATAGCGTTTAGGTAGACACTTTAGCTGATCTCAAACAACACAATCAACATTTTTAAATTAATCACAAAGGTTTATTTTTTTACCTTTTATATAAAAGAATTGAAAAAAATACACCAACAAAAACTTTCTTTCTCCCATAAAATGTATTATAAAAAATTGTATTTACAAAATTTGTGTGCATTATCAAAGTCATTCATGGGTGTCTTCGACCTTGTATATTTTTGTATTGCATTTGTATGTTCGTAAACTAAAAAAAAATTATACTCTATTTAAGAAAATAATAATTTATTTATATTTAGAGTATAAAACAGAAGGAGGCAAGGATAAATTCGAATCCTGCATAGGTAATATAATCTCAATTTTATTTAATTTTTTTATTCCTTACTTATTTCTTAATTATCAAATGAAGTTACACTTACATTTCATTATTGAATATAAAATGGTATGTTAAATTGAAATCTAATTTATTAATATATATATATATATATATATATATATATATATATATATATATTAATTTTGATAAAACTGGGGAGGCCTTATCAAATATTTAATGTTTTCATTTTCTAGAAATAGTTCAAATAAAATATCAGCAAAATAAAAAAAGTAAAACCACTCAACAAACACATGATTCCAAAGATTAAGAAGTTTCACATTTGTTATTTTTTCCTGTAAGATTTTAGCATTTTTCTTGTGAATTCTTTAATATGTGACTTTTTCTTCATATAAAATGATGAATTAGATATTTTCGAAAGTTCAAAATATCAGTGAATTATAGTTTACAAAGTGTGTTTTATGAATTTCCTGCATTACTCAAAAATTTTCGATAATCATTCTAAAACAAATTTAAGATTTATTTACTTGGGGTTTGTTTATTTAATTATCACTTTAATTTTTTAGTATTCATTTTTAATTTTTACTAAACAAATGTATAAATATTACCCCCAAAAATAAATACATAAAATTAGGAATTTTTCTACTTCGTTTAAGGCCGTGATTCCCAAGTGGGCCCTACCGCCCCCTCGATAGTGCTGATACGATCCAGGGGACGGTGAAGGCCATAGGTCTATGTTGGGGGGGGGAGCATGAATAACTGTAAGGATGGGGTGAACGCATACAGAAAGAAGAGACGATTGGGTGAAAAATTGATTGATGTTTTCCGCTCATAACGTTTTATTTTCTTTTGAAAATCGTTTTGGACGTTGACCTGGTTCCCGCATACTCCCTCACTTGCATTTAGTTATTTGCAATCATGCATTTCTAGACTACAATAAGAGTTGCTTAAATTAACGGTGATAAAATTATAAGGCTTTATCTTATTTTCTAACACCAAAAAATGTATAAAACAACATTGGCAACACTGTTTTCTACCGCAACCACACAACAATGTGATGGCTTTGTTTGCTTCTCACAATAGTTATTTAATTGTTGCAAAATTGGAAAACTTCATACTATTGGTGAAAAACATATTAGTATGTATAGTAGTATGTATGGCATCTTTCCATCTACGAAAGACGATAGATTTATCTTTATTATTTGCAGCTTGTTGTGTGGCTGATGTGACCTATCCTTGAGTGGCAGTCTCTTCTGCAAGTCATACACACGAATGCAGTGGGGCAGTGTTGTCTGACCTTCCTGCTTGCTTTTTTTTTCAACTGCTTCTGGCCTAGTTTGCTCCTCTGCTCTTAGTGATCCTTATTTCACTATAGCCCGCCACGTGTACCTATCCTCTGCCAGGTTTTCCCAGTTGTGTATATCAGTGTTGCCTGCTTTCATGTCTCTCCTGCACATGTCCGTGTATCTGAGACATGGTCGACAAACCAACCATTTCCCTGTCGTCAGCTAGTTGTATAGCACATCCTTGGGTATGCAGCCAGTTTGCATTCTCTTGACTTGACGTATCCAAGGCAACGGAGGCGTCTTCGGCTTAATATGGCTGGAATGCTACTCATGTTTGCTTGATCCAGGACCTCTGTGTTAGGGACTTTCTCTTATCATGTTATGTCTAGGAAGTGGCGCAGGCATCTGAGGTGGAAGCTATTGAGCCTTCTTTCATGCTTGGCATAGGTGGTCCAAGACATGCATCCATAGAGGCATGTGCACAGTACGCAGGCCTGGTATACCTGCAGCTAAGTCCTTGCAGTGAGTTTGACATTCGACCAGACCCTTTTGTACAGTATAGCCATGACAGTTGCTGCCTTCCCTATCCTAACACTTATCTCATCTTCCAGTGAGAGGGTGCTCGATATGTTTGATCCCAGATAAGTAAAACTGTCAACAACATCCAGGTTGCTGTCGTCAATGGTGATAGTGGGGAGGGAGGCAGAATCCTGTGCCATAAATTGGTTAAAGCACAAACCTCTAAATAAAAACTGATATTTTTTTAATTGACTTTTTAGACCAACCAAATGTATTTAAAGCAATATAAACTAACATTTTTATAACATCCATGTTAATACTTAAAATTAATTGTAAACATTTTTATTTTTTCAGTGACAGAAGCATCTAATTTAATTGAAGACTTCAAGACTTGTTTAAAAGAAGTAACCCATCAGGCATACGTTCCAATCAACAAATTTATATTAGACAATCTCCCTTCTAAGTTTAATGACACTAACTTATTTGACGCAATTAAAATTATAGCTGCTCTAACTGTAAGGACATCAACTACATTCATAAGTTTTCAAAGACCGGACGTTTATCCAAAAACAAACAATACGTACCCTTTCTCGGAAAAAAGAGGAGAGAGTGGTATCATCAGACTTGGAACAGGATTTATAAAACGTGTAAAAAAGTGTAAAGGCTTCATACGTCGGTGTATTTGTTACAAGTGCAAACACTCAAAGACTCCTGCCAAAGTATGGGGTAAAATATACATATCAACGGCTCGATCTCTAGTATTTGACGAGAGTGAGGCACTAAAGACAACCTTTAGATTGTTTTATGACGAAGAAATCGACACTTACAAGTGCCTTGACGGTTACCGCGTTGAACAAACAAGTGATGAATGTGATCAGATTGAAATTGAATGTGTGACATGCGATGAAGAATTAATTGACGTACTTATACAACAATCAGAGCGCTGCAAACAAATACTTAAAGATTTTAATACTTCATATCAAGAAAATATATTTGGGGAAAACTTAGCAATAATAGTCTCACATCCTCATGGCTGTCCCAAACATGTTTCAATCGGTAACTGGGTGGACAGATGTATTATAAAAAAAGAGGATGCAATGCTTTATACAATATATACGTATACTGCCCCTACATGTAACGGATGCATTGGAGCATTTGTGTACGTGGTTGGTGCGAGTGATATTTCACTCATGCATCACACACACATTGGTGTGAACGAAGATAAGCTTAACTATAGCAATTCTGGGTTGGAGCATGCAGAAGAAAAGTAAATCAATCTGCACTGTTTTAATTTAAAGAATTCATTTCAAACATGTGTTTTTAAAAAGCTCTAAGATTCTCTACAGAATTAGTTCTGAAATATCCCGGAGTAAACAATCATAAAAAGAAATTACTTAGAATTCTTTTGAAGATGCAACGCCAAAAGTAGTGGCGTAGCTAGAGGAGGGCAGTAGATGCGACACGTATTTAGGGGCGGCATTTGTGGTCATTTGAAATGTGCAACCTATTCCGACAACAAGCCTTTTTCTTTTGAAGAATGTTATAAGTAACGCAAAAGCGTTCAAAAATTTAAAATCACTAAAAAAAGGTATCGGTTTGTTTGGAAAATTAAGCGGTATACGGCACGACCAGATGACGCTTTTATAAGAAAACTACACAAAAAATGCATCACCGCTGGGCCGAATAATGTGCTATTTATATCGCCGCGATGGTTTTTGCATGGAATTTTGCCATTCGTAGAATGATGCGCTAACAAGTACCTACAATTCATGGTTGTTCAAATATTGTGTTTAACTTGCAAGTAGTAATTTATATAAAATATATAAAAATTATATTACTGTTTGAGTTTTCCGAAATTTATTGTAAGGTACGCTATCAAAAACTAAATTTATTTTGTTTTTATTATATTAAAGTAGCACAAATAATTTGTATTTGTCATTAAAATACTGTTATTCATTTAAAATGTTACGCCTATCCAATTAAAGTAATGTGTAAATAATTTTAATTCGTCTATTTTATGGAAAATTATTAAGATTCATGGCAAGAACAAGAAAATATTCAAATTTCTCCGTTAACAAACACCACAATACGCATACATAATTTCGAAAAAGACATACTTTAAAATTTCAAGCGTCATGGAAAAATTGATAACCGAAGAAGTAACTAGTAAAATTAGATAAGATGCTTAAATTTTATTCAATTAAATGCAATCTTTTTCTTTTCTGTCTTATCTCAATTTATGGGATCCTGTCATTTTTTAAATTAAAGCAAACCAATTGAACGAAACAAAGAGATGTGCTAATACAAAACGCTGTTATATCAGTCAAACAATTTGTGAAGAGATGGAGATATCAAATGAACGCCGAGTTAGAAGGAGAAAAAATATGGGTGGAGAAAATTAAGAAGACTTGGTTCTATCTTTAGAACAAGAAGTACAACGGGAAATGTTTTTATCCATGGATGTAATTATAACAGAAAATAAAAGAACGCTTTGATGAGTTGTAAGTTATTGCAAGAAAATATTCGTAAATAATACCATCTAACCTAGTAAATGAACCATTTAAACATCAAATAAATTACTTTATTGACATTGATAAAGAACAGTTCAGTTATGAAAGAAAAAGGATCCAGGTTTTTATGGATGTACCTACACTACAAGAAGAGGCATTATGTTAGAAAAACGCGGGGAAAGGCCCCATTAATCTATTAAAATTTATTCAACAGTAAGATTGGAAAATTCAGTAGCCAACATTGTAATTTTGCTATGAATTTTTTCAACAATTGCTATCAGTGTCGCTAGTTGTGAAAGGAGCGTCTGTAAAGCGAAGTTGATAAACTTATCTTCGTTCCACAATGAGCGATTTAAGACAACAAAATCTTGCATTATTGTCCAGAGAACAAGATATTACAAAAATAATTTAAATTTTGATACAATAATACACGATTTTTCTATTATGAAAGTTAGGAAAGTAAATGTATAAATATGATTACATACTAATGTGTATAATTTCTTTGTATGAAAAAAATAATTTATTTATAAACATAAAATAAAAGAATAGTAATTGATAATGTTTTTTGGTGTAGATTCGGAATATGTTTTGTCTCATGGGGTGGGGGAGGGGCTGCGACCTCAGTAACTTTCTTGTGGCCTTTAAAAAATGTATGGTGTATTTTTAAAAATGTGTATTTATAGGTATATCATCTTATGCGGCCTCTTTAATTACTGCTTACATAAATATGCCATGCATTGGTAAACATATTCCCCACCCTTAATTCGTTTCAATTACAATTATTTATTCATGTTTATTAATTTATAAAAACCATCAAATAATCGACTGATTTGCCGTCCATAAATGACGTCACTCGATTATGGCTGATTTTTCATCCCCTCCGCCCTTGTCAAACGTCGTCACAAAAACTTAGACACCTTCTTCAATATGACGCCATTAAGTTTTGACCACCCCTACCATAAGAGTCGTATTTTCTATTTCAAAATAATCATGTTTCAAATCAAATTTTTGTCATTTAAGTATGCTTTTAGTGAAAGGCTGCACTCTAATATCGTAACAGCGTTTTACATAAACGTCATTAAATAAAGGGTCAGTAATCTAATATTTATGTGGAAATTTTATTTAAAGTTTTGCGTTTTGACGTGTCGTCACATTTCTCAAACACACCCCCCGTCACACATAGTCACACGTGTATGACTCCCCTCCCCGCCCCAGTTGCGTGACGTCATTTATGGACGGTCCCTAAAAAGGGCGTCACATTGGAGACCGCCCCGGGTGGCAAAAGTTCTAGCTACACCACTGGCCAAAAGTATTATACAATCTTTCTAAACCATAAATAATGTGACGAAAAAGTAATACCTACGAAAATTCAGCTTTTAAAAAAAAATGTAATTTTGACGTAGTTCAGAGGATGAGATCATAAGTTACTAGCGTGGATAATTTACATAAATACACACACACAGACACACAGAGAGATAAATTATGTTTAAAACATTAGGAAAATAAGTGCCATTAGCTAATAATGTGATTATTGAAATAACACAAAAAATAAGGATAGCAAATTAAACTTTTTTGTATGTACCAACACAATTACTTATTAAATATAATTTTCATATTAAACGAAACGTAAGAATACAATTAAGAAATAGTACACCTATATATAAATATGATCATAATCATTCACAAATAATTCACGTTCAAATTACATATTGATTTTACTTAATTTTGATTTTAAAAAAAAATTAATTTACCTTTCATAACCGTTTTTATTCTTATGACATATCACATAGCACCAGTCTACTTATAATGTTGTATTATTGTATATTTCAAATTATATTTCTTAAAGTTTGAACATTTTAAAAAAATAGCATTTAAAATATTATTTTTTTATTTAAGTTACTCTCTGATCTACTACAGATAGATAGATATTTTTTTTTAATCCCTTGTTTTTATATATACTAACATCTATATTAATTTTTTTTTAAATAAAAAAATTATCACCAAATTTAATTTTAATTTTATTTTGTATGTATAAAAATGTGGTGAAACTTATAATTACTGTTTTTTTTCCCTTAATTTGATTTAATTAAAGGTTTGTACATGGATTTCATTTATAGCAGGTTGTACAAAAGTAAAAGTAGAACAACCATTGATCTACTTAAATGAATACAATGTCGTTCATATATAATAAGTAATTAGCATTTAAAAGAAATTACAGGAAATATGTAAGTTGGTTTTTTTACTAAAATTATTTCAATAAAGATTATACATATATAAATATATGTTAAAATATGAAAAATGTAATTTTTGTTGATCATTGCAGTCTAACACCATGTAGATATTATTCAGAAAAGGGAGGCGTTATAATGATACGGAGATTTTTCTCAATAACGCGGGGCGTAATACATGCGTTTTTTTCCCGATAATTCAAGGTGCTATTCTGAGATTTCTTTAAAAATAAATAAATAAATAAATACAAAAAATATTTTAAAAATAAAAATCATCTTAATATTTTTAACTCGATCTAATTTTGAATACATAATTAACAAAGCTTTTTTAATAAATAATAATAAATTGTTGGGCTGTATCTTGTCAGCTTTAATTGGTTTGTAATTATAAGAATGTTAAATTGATTTTATTAGTTCTAGCCCCAATAATAAGGCAACTAGGACTAGGGCATACTTGTGGATGGCTAATGGTTAGTTTGTCTTGTTTTAGTTCAGTAATTTATTATTTAATATAGTATTATTTATGATGTTGATATATTTACGTGTGTTCTAGTAGGTCTATGTTGATATATTTACGTGTGTTCTAGTATGTCTATGTTGATATATTTACGTGTGTTCTAGTAGGTCTATGTTGATATATTTACGTGTGTTCTAGTAGGTCTATGTTGATATATTTACGTGCGTTCTAGTAGGTCTATGTTGATATATTTACGTGTGTTGTAGTAGGTCTATGTTGATATATTTACGTGTGTTCTAGTAGGTCTATGTTGATATATTTACGTGTGTTCTAGTAGGTCTATGTTGATATATTTACGTGTGTTCTGGTAGGTCTATGTTGATATATTTACGTGTGTTCTGGTAGGTCTATACGTCTTTTCAATGGTATTGACAGTTTCATGTATTATTTTTAACCTTTGCTAACATATTACTAATAATTAGTTACTTACTATCGGTACATTTTATATGAAAAATAATTTAAATATATATATCTGAAGGGCTTGCTGGTTGGTGTAATTGTACTAGATCACTTGTAATAGTAATAGTCTTGATCCTTGGTAAACTTCTGATACTGTGTAAAAATAGTCTTTAGGCACTCTAGTAACATTTTTGTTTCTTTTGCTACGTATTTCTATGGGATAATTTTGAAAGTTACATTTTTGTCAAATCATTCACTTGATTGTGTTAAAATTCTGAATAAGAAAATTTTGAAAATGTTTGTGATTTTAATTTAAATTAGGTCTTCGTAATTTACGGCATATTTTAATTGGAGAAAATTTAAAATTGCATCCAATTATTTATCCGACTGATTTCAGTACAACAAATCTCACGTGATAGAAAGGGTCCACGCCGGAGCCCTACTTATAAAACTTAAATTATTACTTATTATAACTACTGCATTTCTTTGCAATCAAAATTGGGATCAGAAAAATATTCAAGTCAGTAACTTAGAAGTAAAAAGTATGTGTAATGTACGTGTATTGGAGGTGAGGATAGTAATATTGTAAAAACTAGATTTTTCGAGTAACTACTTGTTGTATAATATAATTAACGAAATTATATATAGGTGTAGAATATTAGTAAACAATAATTCTTGTGTTGATGAACATTAACTGTGTTTGCTATATACGTTTATGATACAACCTGGAATGGAAACGAACACAAATTATAAAAGAAACCATGATGGGATCTCATAAGGAACCGAATACCCTCTAGATCCATTTAGAGTAAACAATGTGTTTGTGTTTATACATGAACGCACGTGCGCCCCACAGAGCCTTGTAAAGTGATAAGAATTGTGTGTTGATAGCAGTGACGGCACACTTCGCAATTCATTGCATCGAACTATTGTAATGTAACTATGCCAGTCCCTTTTAAGAAAATGATCAAGAAAACATAACCCTTCCAAAATATAGGAAATCCGATTGTAAGATAATGGCTGGTGCAATGTTCTTTTAATAGTTAAGTCATACTTTTAAAAAAATATATGTTTATATTTTTTTTTATTATTATTTTTATAACATAGTTTTCTCCTCTTGTGTGTCCTTTACACACACATACACACGTGCTATGTTTTGGCAAACTGAGATTGTGGAGAGAGGGGCAAAAATGGCTCTCGCATTCACTTGCGTTGTTCCTTAACATAATAACATGTGATTTGTGGTTATAAAGTCCGCCTTACACGCGGAAGGTCCTGGGTGCAAGCCCCAACGAAAACCTTATTTTTATTTTTATTTTGTTGTAAATGTATGTTTGTGTCCGTTCTTTTCCTCTATTTTTGTGCAAACAATTGCTGACAATGGCTAGGGTCGGCAAATCACAGTTTATGGTTGCCGAGCTAGGGTGGTGAAGGGTGGTGGGCAGGTAGATAACCTTAATGAGAAGTCTCGATACCAACAATGCGTAGGTTGTTCCTCCCCACTGAAGTTCACTCCTGTTGTTTTGATTTTTTCGGGCTGTAGTTTGTGTCCGTTCTTTCCCCCTTTCTTTGCACAATCAATGAGATAACAACAACTGCAGTGCGTATATCTCGAGACCAACAATGCGTCGGCGATTCCCCACCCCCTTGACATTCACTCACGTTGGTTTCATTTCCACGCGCTGCTGTTTTGTGTCCTTCCTCCTCGCCTCCTTTCTTTGCACTATCTATGAGCAAATCTGAGGCGTATGCTACGCCACGGTTAGTATATAGTGTACACTAATTCATATATTTATTTCTTGTGTCTATAACTTCATTTAAAAAAAATAAATATTTTGCCAGTTTTTCAGTTTCTTAAGGAACAAATATATATTTTAATCAAACATATTTTTAAGACGATCACACTCTTTGAAAAACAGTTAATTGATCGATAATCTAAAATAAAAAGTAGGTCACTTTGCTTTTTTATGAGACATTATACAATCATACATAATATATATTATATGTATGTCAATTATAACTATGGGATGCATAAAACCAATTCTAAATCCTTTTTAAATCCTTTATATTAGGCCGTTGCGACGGCTTGATTGCTTGATTGTTTGCTTGCCGAAAAAAAAACTGGATCGATTTTTAACCCACTTCGTCGTATGCTAGCAAGCCGAAATTTTGCAGGCAGACTCGTGCCGACGATAAAAACGAACTATAAAAATTTCAGATCGATAGAATTTAATGAAATTTAATTAATGAATTTCTATATTATCTCTATGTAGCATGTGCATTTTTTGTGCTAGAGTAACACGTTGCGTATTATTTTGAACAACCTTTTTTAAATCCTTTATATTAACTTCACCGTGTTGTCGTGATCGCTCTCCTTGTCGGGTGAAAATTTTTTTTTAAAATACGAACTTCCCGTTATGCAATCGAGCTGACATTATGCACATAGACTCGTATCATGTAACAATGAATGGTATCAACATTTCAGAGCAATCGAATGTACCGTAATTAAATTAATGCATTTATAGTTTATCTGTATGTAACTCTATGTATCCGTCTGCTATTTTTGACATCCACGTGTCACTGGAGGTCACTCCAGCCATCGATGAACACATCACGTGTTTTACAGCAAGTGGAGTTCAGTCAGTTTCAGTCTGTAAATGTTTGTCGCGTTTGAACATAGTCAATACTTTTAGTTATGTCTCATATATAAGGGATTTATAGTCATAAACTTTGATTTACGGGTTGTTTAATTAATATTTTCCTGTTTAGAGTTGCGGTGCGTATTATACTGACGATAATTTAAAAAAATATATATCCCCTTTCCGTTGATACTAATCTGTCGCAGGGTGCGCATTATATGAAACATGTTTTTATACCCTTTCATCGTGATCAAATCTTGCTGAAATTAAGCAGGCAGACTTAAGTAGTTTTTTAATATAAATCCATTATATGAGACGTAACTACAATTTTGGATGTTCGGATTGTCGTGCCATGCATGTATATGTATTAAGAAGTGTCGTAACCAGTATTTCAGAATAAGTCGATATACACACACCCACACACACACACACATACACTCTATATTACTGTTACGTATAGTGCTATTAAAAATGTAACAGTTAATGACATACAAAATGTATTTTAATAAAGATAAGACAGTTCCTTTATTACCGCATGAAAAAAATGTTTAAAAGAAAAAAAGATAAAACACAAAAGAGAGAGAGAGACGGTGTAAACAACCAAATTGGCGTATGTACTGACCCGAAACATAGAAAAAAAATTGTTTTACTGTACGTACCAAGCTATAAAAATTTAACATTTAATGACTTTAAAAAGTATTTCAAAAGGGAAAACAATTTAGTCATTTCTGACCAAATTGAAAAAAAAAGTTCAAATACAAAGAAAATTATTTTTAAAAAAATAAAAATAATGGAATGACGCGTAATATTATGTTTATATTTAGAGTGCGCTCGTCACCACGAAACAGCGTGAATTGGGACCGTTGTAAACCGATGACTTCCCTTATACATATATGCTTATATAATGTATATGTATATACATGGTGGGCCTATAAAAGTGAAAACATCTAGTAAAATGTGACTTAATCACATCAAATTTAGCTTTACTATACTCATACTAGCGTAAATAGTTTACTGGTTAACTTACTTACATATGAATTATGATTAGCTAAATATTTAGCAAAATACAATTTCTTGAGGAATTATAATTAATTAAATTATATATTTAAATAACTCATATGTTAAGAGATGTTCTCAATTTTATTGGCCCAACCTGTATATATATATATATATATATATATATATATATAGGCCTACACTAGAGGTTGTAGGGCGCCTACGGCACCCACTTTTTTTGTTGTCAAAAGCCCAAGTAACTTATCCTTGTTTGATAAATAGGAAATATTAAACTTCCTGAAATGTACACAAAGCATTTTATAATTATAAATCCTCAAAACCTTTTTTTACATCGCTATCTTTTTCAAAATTAAAATATAAGCTAAAAGAGAATGTTTTAATTTATCATTATTTTGCACACCTTCTGATGCACGCCTTGAATATATATATATATATATATATTTAAATATAAACTCAAAAAATGACGTCATAGTGTTCCGGATACATACTCCAACCAATCTGTGACGTGGGCTATTATATTGTTTATATATATATATATATATATATATATATATATATATATATATATATATATATATATTAAAAAATAGTTTTAAAAGACATACACCTCTTAGAAAATACTTACTTTCTGTTCCAGATGCAAATTTACGTGGCAAGACTGATAATCTTCTTTGGTTTCCTTTCTCAATCTAATGTAAAGACTTTCAATTTAACTTTTTAAAAAATGTCATGTCGTTGATAATATGTTCTATGCCTATATTCGTTGACAATATATATACCTTTTTTAATATAGATAATTTTAATCTATTCGCCTCCTTCAAGTATATTTCTAATAGCCTATAGAATTCCACAATAATCAGGGGATTATTAAGACTGCACGGGGCCCCTGGCTGAAATTCTAACTGGGCCTGGTCCAGCCAGCGTCTATTTTATAAAATGATTGCTTGCAACATAGAGTTCCAATAGTTCAAGTTTATTCCGAAATCCTCCTGCTTCAAGTCGACTGTTGCGTGACTGATTTTCGTCAGGTGCCAATCTTCCAGTGCTGCAATATGGTAATGGTATGATTTATTAACAGACCTTACAGCATCATGTCTTGTGTCAGACAAGGCTTTGTTAACAGTAGATGTAGATGCGACAAGGCAGGTATAAAGATTTTGCAAAAGGTAAACACATGTCTGCA
This sequence comes from Ampullaceana balthica, assembly GCA_944989445.1. NCBI lineage: Eukaryota > Metazoa > Mollusca > Gastropoda > Lymnaeidae > Ampullaceana > Ampullaceana balthica. Next base: position 29,023 of record CALYLW010001369.1, on the reverse strand, counting down.
GCAGAGCAACCTTTTGATGCACTTTTCCCAACCAAATGAATGGAATAAGCTGTGCACGGCACATAATGAAATGAGCAACTCTGCACTTCTCACAAAGGATAGCCTGGGTCCGTTATACTTCCCGCTCATATTTGCAGCATTGTCGTATGACTGTCCACAGCAATCTTGAATGTGAATGTCATTTTCTTCCAAAAAAATTAAGAATAATTTGGGCAATGTCTGATCCAGTGTGAGAATACATTGGTATGAACTTGATGAATCGCTCAACAGTGCCAGATTGTGCAACATATCGGATGATCAATGTTAAGTGGTCCACATGCATAATAACTAATATCTAAAAAGATACAATCTAATTTTTTATTTTAAACATATTCAAAATTCACTCGCTGTTCCCGACGTGTGATCATGATAAACAAATGATGTCTTAATTTACAGTATTTTAAATATGTTTTCTTTATTGTTTTTACACAACATACTAGTATGTACATATTTATTCGAATATTTACTTCTTACTGCAGTCTGTAGATGGAAATGTCAACTCGTGTACAGTGTTGGTAACAATCTTGGTAGTTAGTTAAATATTTAATTATTGAATTTTACAATACATGCATTATTTCAAAGTAAGTTTCGCAATCGCAACTTTTGAAAACTAATAAGAACTAGATCCCCCCAACCCTTTAGATATAGGTTTCCTCTTTCCTACATGATAGTTTTTTTTTATATTATTACAAACGATGACCATTTCTTGTATTTCAAGATCTTTGACATTTTCTCGTGTTAAATAGATGATACTTTATTAATTTATTTGTGGTATTTTCAGAGAGTCATGCAAACATTTTCCAATTTTATTATACAATATAATACAGTTTTTGGGCCTTTAAATCATTGGGGGACCCTGGCTTTAGCCATAGACCATACTAATATGTTTCTTTGTTTGAATTCCTTTAATTTTTAACTGACTTTAATTGAAACGACTTTCAACATTTGGACCTCATTATTTTTTAGCTTTAGATGAATTGTCTTTTTATTATTCACTTTAAATATTGATATCCAAAATATTATTAACAATTATATTGCTTAAAATGTTCCATTCTTTTTTTATTTGTTGTCGTCTTTTTCAAAAACATTACAATGGTAGAGAGACTCAAAATTGCGAAGACATTAGTAGGCTATTTCATGAATACGCACGCGCTCCTGTTTTAGTGTTTAATTTATAATACTAATGATAATAAACATACATACCATTAAGCCTGTTCATGTTTTTATGTAATTTCTAATCCTACCAATCTTCCTCCCCCTCTCCTTCTCACTTTCTCCCTCTCTCTCTCTCTCATTCTCTAAAATATGTATACATATATTTTTCTTTTTTAAATAACTATTAAGTATTAAATCCCCTTTCGGTCCATCCTTTAAGACAAATATGAATGAAAATAAACATTTCAAATTTTAAAAAGAAAATCGAATTTTCGAATCGGAGCCTATGATAAATGTTCGTAACAATTAAAATAAATATAAGACATTTCTAACTACACTTGAACAAAGTCAATAATGAAAGGTTATCACCTCTAGATGACCTTGACTCTATTTTTTCACCACGCTCTTTTAAATAAAAATTAGTTATTGTCGGGGGAATTTTTTGACTAAAACATGTTCTTTAAAAAGAAGAACACACATTTAAAATAAAATAGGGGTGGGAGGATAGGGGTACAAAAAAGAGAACAAATTTTTTTATTTTTTTTTATCTCTTTGGTGTATTAAATTATTAAAAACTGTTGATAATTTTTCACTAAGCGTAATTTATTACTTAATTTTATTGTCAATATTTTAATTATCTGCACAAATATAAACGATTTTTTGTATTATATGATTTGGAAAAAAAGAGAAAACTAGTCTCTGTATTACTCATGCATTTATTTACTGATTTTGTTTATGGTATTATTCTACTTTTGTGTATTTTTGTTGTCGTGTGGTCTTTTCAGATGAAGAATCTAATATATTTTAATTTGCTCATTAAAAAAAAGTTCTTCCAAACCTAATGTGTTATAAATTAACATTGTTCATGAAATGTACACAGTGAGTAGTATTTAAAACTAAAATAAATTATTGGCCCTTAACCTTTCACAAAATCATTAATTAATCATAATTAACACAAACTCAAACATGTTACTGTTGATCGTGTTTGTATTACTCCTAATTATTAATTTACTGTGTTAGAAAGTGTTTGTTCTATAATTAGCACTTTTCTACAGCTTTAGTTAAGCCGTTCTAGGAAACAATCATAAACATTGACAATGAAAAATCACGAAAAGGGTCGTTTCAAACATTCTGATCAAAAGTTACGGATGCAAACAAGGATACCACATCATGTTTAATCTTAATCATGGTCACGTTCTTAGACATTACCCAACAAAAGAAGATTTATTGTTTTCAAGTTTTAAAAAACCGTAGCAATATTTTTTTTTCTCTACCCATGCCATAACAATGCCATTATTGAAATACGTAAACTTGTATATTGAACGAACTATTGGTTTGATTTCTATGAGAAATTGAATGAAGAAAGTCAAGCAAATCAATAATATAAGCATATAAATATCTAACATACTTGATCGAATTAAAAATGTTAGAAATGTTCTTATTTAGAAAACAAATATGACAGTTAATTATTGTGTTTACACACACACAAATGGAAAAAAAATCAATTAAATAAAACACGCGATGGAAATGAAAGGCACTGTGTATGCTAACTAAACTAACTTCTTTCCAATATCAGATGAATTATATAAAGAGTATTTAATGTCAGAATTTAAAAGCTGTATAAGAAAGGGACACATTGAAAATAAACTACTTCTTTATTAATGAAAACTTATTTCAATGCTGGGATTTTTATAGATAGAAGTAGGTTGCGCGGGAGAAAATATATTCGCAGAAGAAAAACACTGTGCATAAAGCGAAATTCCAACAGTGGAAATTGAGGTCCCTCAAAACGCAAATTTAAAAATGATATATATTAATTAAGCAAAGTTAAAATGTTTTACCTCCATTTTTTAATGAGATATAAATTGACCTTGGGATGTCAGCTTCCGAATATATAAAAAAACCGAAGAGACGGTTAAGTACCTAAAAGCCAATCGGTCTTCTGAGGTTCATTTGTTCGTGTGCAAATTGTAAAAAAAGATCGAGTGAAAAATTGCGCTGTTAAATACAAAAAAATAGTTTTCTGCGCACTAAATCTAAACTGCTGCGCGGCTTCCGTCACATATCTGCTCGTCCACGCAGCTTAAAGGGAACACTGCTGATGACCTGTGGAGATATACCTGTATGACGATGCTCGCTTTTGGAAGCTTGCAAATAAAACAATGAGCCGAGTCCTAAGAGCGTGTGCTCGACTCTTAAAGAGAATGTCACATATTTGAGTGCGATGTAAGAAATATATCGTATTTATATAAAAACGCACCATATCGTTTAAATTGGTTAAACACTCAAAAATTAAAAAAAATAAAATAAAATAAACACCCCAGTTTTGTCACTAAATTTCGTTGCTTTGTGTTTAATTTTTTAAAAAAAGTTTGCGCTCATTCATTTTTAATTAAACATACGTGTTATTAAGTCCCAAATACTTTTAAAGAAAAAAATAAACTTAAAAAAAGAGTATGTTTATTTGTAATATTTACATCAGAAATTAAAACATAAAACAATACATAGTTATATTTACGGTTTTGATTATTTGAAAAATATCAAACATTGATCGTTAACAATTATTTCTTGAGGTAATCTCGCGGTTGTCTTTCAATAAGTTAAATCTTGTATTTGAACCTTAAAGGCGAATTCTGGTGTGATTTAATCTTTTTTTTTCAGTCCCATAACCCTGTGGTCGTTATAACCCCGTAGTCGTAGGGGGTTCTAATGTTTCAATTAGAACATTCTCGGGCTTGATAGACCTGGCGGCGCCCATCCCTCTCCAGGTCAGCGGAGGACTTTCTTAGCGTTAGTCATTCATTAACATTTTTACAGTGGCTTTAACGTGGAATCGATGCCACGCCCCTCAGCTTGTGAGGCGAGCGCACTATTGACTTCATTATAAGAATGTTTAAATGTTACTCATTAATGTTATTTCTAGATTAACATTTTAAGCGCTAGTTTGGCTGAATCAATGTTCATATTCAACGCTTGATTCAAGAGGTGTAGTACAAACCTTCAAGAAATCAACAATGTCTTAGATAAGTTATTCAATCAAATAACTAATAAAAAAGATCGTTAAAGTTGTGCGTCAATTATGATCTCATTTTTATGCAAGAACAAACCTTATAAAAATATACATACATGTCGGTAAAAATGTTAGCCTAACTTTAGAATAATTTATCTTATCTAAAGTATTATTTCTTTGTTTTTTTTTAAAATTAAAAATGTGGACGGGATGACCAACGGTTGCATTTCATATTTTATATGTCTATTTATATTGCTATTTCATCCAAAAGCTTTCAGGAAAAAAAATATACCACATGAAAACACTTACTTCCAACGACTCTATAATTTAAATTCGTGTTAACGTCGTCGCCGCATAGCAACATCTTAGTATATGCTGCATTATTTAACTAATTTACTTGCAAGTTAGCTTACAAGTCCTTGCTTTTAAAAGCTGGTATACCTCTTCGATCCATAGATTATTTTTCTTTTTAGCAGTTTGTTAAATTCTGACTTTCTCCAACTCCTTAATCAATTACACAATTGTCCTCGAAATTTGAGGTCATTTGGGTTATTTAACACAATTCACTGTCAGAATGATTCAGCAGACACACCAATATTAAAAAAGAGCTAGTACTTTTCTCAAAAATTCAAGTAAAGCAAAGTGTCGTAATTTCCAATAGATTCTATTTACAGGAATTAAGACTAAGGAATCTGATACAAATTCATATGCTGATTAAGCAAACTATGCTCTAAGTTGCGATAACCTAAACTGTTATAAGAAGAAATAATTCAGTTTAGCCATTGAACACGTGTGTGTGCGTATATATACTATTCCTAAACTTGTTTTGTAGGTATTCACAAAGACCCCGAAGACTTGTATACCAAAATTGTATACCTAGTTATGAGGATATACAGTGGTACAGTGGAATAAAGCTTCAAGGTACGAAAGACCCAAGATACGAAAGGCCATTGGAATAATTATTTAAGCCATGATACTAAGAATATCCAAGACACGAAAAAACAGACATTGAAAACTGGCATTCAATCTAAAGCTTATTAATCCGTGTGCAAAGTAAAAAAAAAGCAAAAAACTAGTGTGTAAAGTTGCAAAAAATATATAAGGGCGTCGGATAATAACGATTAATTTCTCAATTAATAATTAACATTTTTAAAGATTAATCGACCCACCACTTATAAATGTTCTGGAAGTCAAAAAGTAAAATATTTCGGCCGATAAATATAAACTAATTTCCGGACGATTACACAACATATTGGTTTTAAACTATTGACTGACGTGAATGTTCAAAATGTTGATAAAGGTTATTGTGTCCATTGAGAGAAATCATTTGCCTATCATGCAATGTCACATCTAAGTCTAAGCTTCGTTGTTCCGTATGCAAATTTAAAAAAAAACTCAATCCAAAAAAAGCAACATTTTGAAGTATTTATTGAAATTATAACTTCTGTTTAAAATAAAATTGAAAACAAACAATAACTTGTATGAACGTGATGTGATTTTATGAGTGTATTTATGACAGACTCAACGTTTGTGAGTAGCAAACGCAAATCCACAAGAGCACCAATTTCTAGTCGGTTTCTGTTTTTGTATGATTAGGTTCATAAGGCACTGAATCTTTGTTCTACAAAATAAGAAGACGGGAAAGCAGTCAGCAACTTCTGTACAATAGCCCATAATGCAGGACCTAAACTTGGGCTGTACAATAACCCAAAATGCAAGATATAAAATTGGGATCTCATTTTGTAACCATAATTTTGGTATCGTAGTTCAAACATTGTTTTAAGTTTCTCATTTTAATAAGCTGCTCCTGTTTTAGTATGGATTCATCTGTGTTTGGGATCTGAGTTTGTCCACGCTCAAATGGTTTCAACACCCAGTCTGGAATATCCAAGTGAAGAATGTCTTCAAATCTTTGGTTGAGGTCTGTGTGAAAAGCCGTTAAGTTTTGACAGTAAGCCAACAAATCTTTATCTCGATTTTGCAAATTTGAAAGATTTGGAAACTGAAAACATTCTCCTTTTCCTAAGTTTATTTTTGTACAGAAAAATATTTGCAACAAACGCAGATATTACGCTTTTAGTTTTTTATTAAATTTAATTGCTGGTTTACTAGTAGTTTCAAATTAGTTTCGTTAATGTTGGTAAATAAATCATTCATAAACGTATGTCATTTTTGAATTGTGTCGCAAATCATTGTCTTTGTTTTCAAGGAATTCCAACACTCAATCAAAGAGAGCATAAAATTTATTTAAATAAGTATTTGTTGATAACCAACATACTTATTGGTGAATAAGTAAACGATTATAGTCTTCTTCATTTTCCAAAATATGTTAGTAAATTATCACTCATTGAAGGCATTCCTTTTGATTTTATTAACTGCTCTAATGACATAATCTAGTGAACCATGCCGTCGCCGGAAAGGGTTGGCCTCTACGCGGCCCGGGACACGAGTAAGGTGTGGAATTGACTGCACCTGAAACCAACAACCCTGACGCACACCGTCAAACCATGTCTGTAAGGAATCCTTGCTTTAAGCAACAGACGCACAAAACCACGCATGAGTGGCGTAGTGAAAGGACTCGACTCATTAGTCTAACTCCCAGGGCAAAGGTACGTGTATGGCAACATGCACGGACCGGGAGAAGGTAATAAAATGCGCCCACTTCATTCATTAAATATGGCTGGAAAACCTCAAGATTGTCTTAATCATGGGAGGACTACGGACCCTCCCCTCCCCTGTGTGTCGGTGACGGGGATCAGGACGACACAAGGCGTATGTGCTACTGTAAGTCCGGAGAGACTAGCTGCCAGGGTTCAGCTCCCCAAAAACCTATCCATTTTACAATTAAATTGCTGTGGTGTCAGAGGCAAGATAACTGAAATAACTAAGCTGCTCCACGAGCAGATGGTGGACGTTGCTCTTTTGCAAGAAACTCTGCTGAAAAAGAACCCATTGCACATTACGGGTTACTCAGTATATCGCTGTGCATGCAAAAATTGCAGAGGTCTGGTTACTCTAGTGAAAAACAACCTCACAGCGGAGATTGTAGAGAGCAAAGTACTTAGTGGTACAGATACCCTGACACTCAGCGTAACTAAAGCTGGTAAAACTTTTACCATTTCTAATATTTATAACACCCCGAGAAACACGTTGTGTCTTCCTTTACACAACACAACGATGTTTAAGAACTATCTAATTGCAGGGGATTTTAATGCCCATACTGAAGCATTAGGCTATCCCGATAAAAACGCCTCAGGGCGATACTTAGAGGAGGTCGAGCTTACTACCAACTTAATAAGGCTACAGGACAAAAATAGTGCTCCGACACTACTCCACACCGGCAATAGTGCCCAATCACGTCCTGACCTAACCCTAGTCTCGGCGGAGCTAGAGGCGAAGGTAGGATGGAAAGTTATGCCGGAAGTTGGTAGTGACCACAAGCCTATACTCATAGAAATAGACATAGAGTTGGTGAAGGCACGTTTTGCCAGAAGACACTGGCTGTTCGGCAAAGCCGACTGGAAAAAATTCCGTGGCGGGATTGAAAGCACGCTCGCGGGTTCAACTGAAGACCCAGAGAACCCCAAGTCAATCGAGAATGCCTATAACGACCTCGTGGGAGTTATATTGTCAATGGCCAGGAAATCCATTCCAAGAACGTGTAGACACCGAAAGTTCCGACCATTCTGGAACAAAAAGCTGGCGGGTCTCGTTCGTGAACGTAAGAAGGCAAGGAAAAAAGCAGGGAAACTTAAAACGGCGGCTGCTCGTGCTGCCTATAATAAGCTAACTGCTGAAGTCCGACAGGAAACGCTCAAGGCGAAGAAGGAAGAATGGGTTAGTTCGTGTGGTAAACTTAACCTGGCAGACGGAAGAAAGGTGTGGCAATTGATTGATTCTCTTTCTGGTATGGGGAAAACGAAAAATCCGAGCCCCTTGCAAACGACCACAGGCACTGTAACCACAGATACAAAATGTGCCGATGCTTTGAATAAGCATTTTGCAAGCGTGAGCCTAAAACAGAAAGAAACCAGTCAGAGCCGTAACCTGAACCGTCTCAGGAAACATGGAGAAAAGACCCAGAAGTGGGGACCGCATGCTGAGGTCTTTACCGCTCCTTTCACTATGACCGAATTGCAAACAGCGATCAGTAAGTGCAAAGCCGCCAAGGCACCAGGACAGGACAAAGTCAATAACGAGATGATTAAAAACCTTGGCCCGATAGCAATGTCCTCGCTATTGAATATCATAAACAGGACGTGGGCCACGGGTGCCCTGCCTGGAGCTTGGTTGAGCGCTAACATCGTCCCAATCCCTAAAGAAGGTAAACGTCAGGGACTCCTAAACAGCTACCGTCCGATCTCCCTAACATCGTGTTTGGGGAAGGTAGCTGAGAGAATGGTGAATGCCCGGCTCTATTGGTACTTGGAAAGTACGAATAGTCTGAATATCAGTCAGGCTGGTTTCCGTAAAGGAAAACAGCCGATTGATCAAGTGCTCCGTCTTCTACAGTCCATAACCGACGGGCTCCAGAAAAAACTGCATACTGTGGCAATTTTCTTCGACCTCCGACAGGCTTACGATAGGGTCTGGAGGTCCGGTCTGTTGTTGAAATTACAAGCCCTAGGTGTAACTGCCAACATGTACAGGTGGATCCAAGGTTTCCTTACAAACCGGACGATCCAAACAATTTATGGCAGTGAAACCTCCAGTAAGAGAACGCTGCAACAGGGGCTGCCCCAAGGGTCAGCACTCAGTTGCACACTGTTCTTGGCTTTCATCAACGACCTCCCTGGAATGTTGCAATCCAGCGCGGCTATGTATGCAGATGACTTGGTCATCTGGAGCACCGGTAAAGATGCCAACCGACTGCAACAGCTACTACAGCGAGACCTTTCGTATATCAGTAGGTACATGCAGAGGTGGCAGATGGAAATCAATACCGAGAAGACGGTCTATTCCCTTTTCACTAACGGCAGAACCATTCTCAAAGAGGAGATAGTGCTCAAAATAAACGATGTGGCGCTCAAATGGGACAAACAACCGGTATATCTGGGAGTCAAACTGGATCAAAAGGTGCAAATGCATAACTTTGTACAAGACCTGTGCTCCCAGGCTACCGCCAAGCTCAACCTGGTGAAAAAGCTTGCATGCACGAACTGGGGCGCTGGAGCAAGTACACTCAGAGCTCTCTTTCTGGGTAGTGTGAGGTCGATTATGGATTACAGCATGCCCGTCCAAGCCTTTGCCAGCAAAACGGCATTGGAAAAACTGGGTCGAATCCAGAACCAGGCCTTAAGATTTATCTGTGGCGCATATAGAACAACACCCACAGCTGCTGTGGAAGTCATTGCAAACGTAGAACCGCTCGATATTCGTAGGGACAAGGCAATCATAACGACTGCAGAGAGGTATCGCAGGTTAGACTATAGGGAGCCCTGCTACCAGATGCAGCACAACTGGGGCGGACGTGGGTGTTTGAAACGTTCCTCATTTATGCATCAAGTAACGGAACTTGATAGTAACGTCAAACCCCCACAAAATAGAAGACAAATTATAAGTGTCCCACTCAAACCGCCCTATGCGGAATGCTCACGTCCCGAAATACGTTTGTCTCTGACTGACACAGCGGTGACGAAACGCAGCCCTGAACATGTACAGAAAGCGGCTGCCCTTGAGACGATAGAAGGGTTCGCGGGAACCCAAGTGAAAGTGTTCACGGATGGGTCTGCCAGTTCGAGTGAAGGAATTGCAGGATACGGTGCGCTCATCTTATACCCAATAGGAGGGCCACCAAGAGAAGAACTTCTAGGTCCCTGTGGGACTATGGCATCGAACTACGATGCGGAGCTCGAGGCTATACACAGGGCCCTGGAAAGTGTGCACCAGACACTGCAGGGGTCGGAAATAGTTGGTTTCGACACGGTACTGTTTTGTGACTCGAGATCAGCCCTCGAAGTCCTGGCTAGTGAGAATCGTAGTACCCACTTGGTTGACGTCATCTTGGAAGACGTGGGTAGACTCGAAAGACTTGGAGGTAAGGTAACAGTGCAGTGGATCCCGAGCCACGTGAATGTTAATGGCAACGAAAAAGCAGACTCCCTGGCCAAAGCAGGCGCAGCACTGCCCCAACCAGAGACCCCAGTCACCTATCTCGGGGCAAAAAACTGGCTAAAGGACCACTTTCGGAATAAGTGGTACCAGGAGTGGGCTGACAACACAACAGCCAGAGGGGTATTCGCTAACATGCCCAGGCCAAGCCGTTCAGACCAGTGGTGGAACCTGAGTCGCAAACACCAGGGTTTGGTGACTCAGATGAGGACCGAACATTGCCCAACCAACTCTTACTTTCACAGGCTAGACCACAACAGGGACTCGAACTGCCGTCATTGCAGCCAAGCCCCTGAGACAGTCGAACACCTGGTGACGTCTTGCCCGGCGCTCGATATAGCCGGGGGGGTGAGGGAGGCGGGCGAGTCCCATGTAAAGACAATGTTGTATGGCAATGCTCAGCAGATGGAGCAGATTGCCCAGGTTCTAGCCAAGGCCTTAAGAGATTAGTCTCAGGCCTACAGAATATGTGTTTAGTTTAGTGAACCATGCCAATTACACTAAGTTTGTTGCTAATAAATGATGTCGATGGTGGTACAATGTACGAAAAATGCATTCCATTCAGCTTGTTTTAAGTATGCCAGAAAGTTAAGTGTATTGCTTTAACTTTAAACAAATCTTTTTAATTCAGCACATTCTCCTCTCGTTTCTAATTCCAAACATTTATCAATACTTCAAATATTCAACAACACTGTATTGTCGGCATTGTTTCTTCGGCTCACTCAGTGCTGGATTTACCTATTTGCTATAGCTTAGGGTCCCTGCCTTCTTGGAGGCCCACAACTTTTTTTTCATATTTGGCACTGACACAGAATATCTGGACTTCAAAAGGGCTTCTATGTCTCAAATAGCGTAGGGCCCCATCAAGTCTAAACCCAGTCTTGGGCCTACTCATTCTCGTATCTGTTGTATCAAACCACTGTTAATTATAATTAATGTTTTCAATGGAATGTTGCAGTAAAGCCCTATTGAAAAGACAAAATTGATGATAGGATATAATTTAGATAAATATAACTTCCCGACACATCCAAAAATACCCTATATTGCAACCCTCATAGATTCTAGTTAAAAACTTGTATTTATCTTACCTATTTATTGGAATTCGCATTTCTTACGCATCAAGCCTAATTTTTCAACAAACCAATACGTATTTTGATTGGTTATAGTTGTGGAAATTACCTAAGTTATACTACCTTTTCTAGGTAAAAAAACCCATTGTACGCCATGACTGATAACACCTTAGATAGTATTTAATTAGTTGAAAAGATACTTTTTTATTTATTATAATTTATTTTAAATTCCATAATAATAAAAAAATGATCACAGAGTTATTTTTTTTAAATATTTAACCTTGCATGGATCCCCTGACACTGTTCAGGGAACCCCAAATCAATTTTATTTTTCCACGGACCCCCTGAATGGTACCGGGACCCCTGGGGTCCGTGCGGACCACTTTGGGAACCACTACACTACATTATCGGAAACTTCAGCTGAGACAATCTAAAGCTATGTGAACAATTGTTCAGCTCGACTGGTTATATTGTCAATAAGACCCGATCATCACCTGATCCAAAAAATGTCAATACAGTTGTCTGCTTGTGTTGTTGGTTAAAAAATGTCATATGAAGAAGACATTCCAGTGTTATTTCGATTTTTCGATGAGTTCGTTTAGTAAATGTTACTGGTGATACCATAAATTTCAATGTATGGCTTTAATCGAAATTAACGATTAATTAATCGTTAATTTATCAAAAGTTAACGATTAAATTTAAGTTAATCGTTGACAGCCCTATTATATATATTTTTGCAACATTTTACAAAATTCCCTGCGTGGTAACTCTAATCTGCTGCGCTGCTTTGGTAAAATATATTCGTGGCTGCGCAGCCGCGCACCCTAAAGGGACCATTGCTGACAACACTGGATATAAAGTGACGTCATTCAACGTGCCATTAACTGTTCTACTCTCCTTTTTGTCAATTCCAGCCCTTTTGCTGTGTCGCAGCTGTGTGTTCGTACCTGTCAAGCATGATTTATTTGCTGTGTAGTTAGTTTGATGTCTTAAATTCATGAGTATTTTCGTGAAATATTTGGAAAAGCGTATTTCTATGGTCATGACTTCAAAGAAATTAACACTTCATCGCCTAATTCGAAAGGTAAAAGTGTACACGTTTATACATATTATTTTTCATTTATTTTATTCTGTTTTCATTATTTTATTAATATTTATTTATTTGTTTTAAATGTATACTTTTAAGGGCGGTTTTCTATAGTTTACCATGTTATCTTCCATTTTTGTGTTGTTTATGTGTGCCTTGGAACGGATTAGGTAGTTTACATGTAAATTTATTTTCGAGATACGATAGATCCAAGATACGGAAGCCACTCCTGAGCGGATTAATATCGTATCTCGAGACACCAATTTATTTTGCTGCTATACATTTGAAAATCATTCCTGCATCAAACCTTTTTTTTTATTTGGAGAAATTGCCAGCATTTGCTTTTAAATATATTTCACAAAAACATATTTTCGTCCATAAATATGTTTTGAAAGTATTACACTTTTAAATGCTCTTATTGCGAATCTGGTACATGTTCGTTCACAATATCATCGGAAACATCCCTTTTTTAAAATGTAATACACATTTTTCCGTATAAAGCCTTTCCTTAAGACATAAAGTCTCAAATTTCATTTAAACAAATACCTGATGAATATTAAAATAAACCAGAAGATATGCAATTCAAATAAATTATTTTCTAAAACATCGTAAGAAATGTATCTAATTGTTGGTGCATGACGAAAATAACTATAGAGTTATTTAATGGTTTCTACATTTTATAGAGACCTCTGCAAAGCTGCTTTTATTTATTTTATTATTTATATTTTTGTTTGCTTGTTTTGTGTTATAGTGCTTTCTTCAAAATAATTTGGTTAGATTTCCTATTGTAAATAATATTTGATGCAAATTTAAAATTTAACACTCTAAGTTTTAAATATTTATCCCAACAGCTAAATTCATGTGTAATTGTTTACAAATTAAAAAGCTTAAAATGACTGGGTTTTATACAAATAAATCACCTGGTGATATTAAAATCAATATTAATTTGCAATGACATAACTTGATATGCTCTCCACAATATTTTGAAAAAAAGAGAATGACAAACAAAAAGGTTTATTGCTAATAAAATTCATAATCATACAAATAAATAATGAAGTGCCCTAAATATCAAAGCAATTAAAATCAGAAAAGAAACATTAGACACTACAAAAATATTATTTAATATATTTTGAGATAGAGTAACTTCTTGGAATACATTTTTTAATATAATTGTTTTTTTGAAAACAGGATTCATAATTTATATAATTTAAGGTGTGAATTAGTGTAAATAATTAAAAAAAGTTGTATAAATACAAATATTAAAAAACAACATAAAAAATTATAACTATCATCATATACTATCAATATATGAAACTTTTAAAACATACTCACTTCTAATGATATTTCAAAGGTTAATAATTTCTAGACTAGTTGTCAATTAAATAAATAAATGTACTTAATAATATAGTACACCCTACAAAAATTAAAATGTATTAACATGAACGAAAGATATAGATATAATTATTGATAAAACACACTTATACAATTTCCTTATAAAACTAATAATATTGATGAAATTACACTATTAAGTATTGTAAATTGCTTAACAAATAGATACATTTCAGAAATGTCAAAATATTAATATATTACACAAATTCTCAAAAGCATTTCATTAAATTATCCACTTTAGTTTACTAAAACAACTTAACTACCTTTGAATCGCGGGTCAAAAACATCATTGGATCCAAGACTTCGTTTTGGGTAGAAAGATAAAATGTAATAATTAATGGATCTAAATCAGCACCAACAACAGTTAATTCAGTGTTTCCACTTAGAACTGTGTTAAGTCACCTACTCTTTTAATTTATATAAATGATTTTACCACCAGCATCTCGACAGGATCAAAAGTTAGGTTATTTTCAGATGACTGTATAATCAGTAGAGCAGCTTAATCAGAAAAAGACAGGAAACATCTTTAAAAAGATGCTTTGATAAAATGGAAAAAAATAGAGTTTGTCTTTCCACAAAGAATATTGTCAACTGTTAAGAGTAACAAAGATGAAAAAAACTAAATCAAAATCAAAATATCTATGGCAGATAACTAATCCAAACTAAAGACGCAACATACTTTGTAGTAATAATAAATGAGGAATTATCATGTAATCCTTAAGAAAATAAAGTAGGGCGTCGAAATAAACGATAACTTTCTCGATTAACAGTTAAAAATGTAACGATTAAATTATTGTATAAAGATTAATCAACCAATGCCTTACAAATTATTGGAAGTTAAAAAATAATAAAACATAGCGGCCGATATATTATAACAAATTTCCTGACGAATACACGAACATTTTGGGTTTTAAACTATTGACAGATGGGAATTTTCAAAATGTTTATAAACTTTGCCTACCATGGTTCTAACACTTGGCCTACTATCAAACAGAATGAAAAGCGTTTTAAGCAAATGGCAGTAATGTAGTCTGACTCAAAGACAGAAAATGACGACAGCTCTTCTGATGAATTACTGTGTTACAAATGGAGATGAACGTTCCTGAATCCATTAACCCTCTACAATTGTGGAAACTTAATGAACACCGATATCCGAAAATGTCAATTCCTTGCCAAGACCATTTTGTGCATACCAGTTACTTCAGTTCCATGTGAATGATTGTTTAGCTCGGCTGGCTATATTGCCAATTAAACCAGCCCATTACTTGAACCAAATAATGTTAACACACTTGTCTTTTTGCGTAGTTGGTTCCAAGATGACATTTAAAGGAGACATTCCAGTTTATTTACATTTTCAACGAGAACATTGACTATGTGTAACTTATGATGTCATACATTTTAGTTGTTTGCTATAATCGAAAATAACGATCAATAAATCGTTAATTTTTTCAAAAGTTAACTATTAAATTTCATAAATACTTCATAAAGAAAAACGTTTTAACGATATAATAAGAATGTAAAACAAATATGCTACCTGACTTTGGTGAGACCTGTACTAGAATATGCATCTTCTGTATGGGACTAATCACACTAAAGAAAACATTGAAAAACTGTAACACATTTTTAAAAAAAGAGCTACCAGATTCATTTTTGGAGAATATTGAAAACTGACAAGAATAACATCATTAGTTAAATTGTTAAACTTAAACCTAGAAAAACTAGATGATGGAAGAAAAAAAAACAACACAGTATTAATAAAACATAAGGCAATAATATGGATAAACACGCTTTTCTTATTTCATATGCAAGAACAAACACATACTGATTATCGATCTTCCCCGTCCAGAAATCGGACGTGGATTGGATTGACTGAGAAAACCAGAAAAAAACAAACACTTTATCAATATTTAAAACTCTAATAAAAATGCAAAACTAGACGCACATCATGGACAAGCGTATGACGCAGTAATCTACTGTATAGTAGGAGGGTCTGTAACAATTGAGAAAGATAAGATAGATATCAATTATAAAGACTTTGTTTTTAATATGTTGAACAATTATGCTTGCATAAAAAGAAATGTAGCTGTTTTATTTGAAACATGTTAAATTCAATAATTTACAATTTGTTGTCATAAAAAAATTAATATATGTATAGTATTTTTAGAAAAAAATATACTTTTAATATATGACTTAGTTTTAATTTTTTTTAGTAGCAACCTCGTAATTGCGCTCATTTTATGTATTATTATTTTCAGGTAACCTTTCAACACCAATGCTGCAATAATTGCAACGCTCAGCCTCAAAACTTATATGAACATGATATACCTCCTTGGTAAAATCACTAACCCCTATAATGTAAAGTAAATGCACCGGCACTGCCAGGACATGTGCGCGTTGTGTATTTGTATCTTGTACGAATGATATTTCCTTCTGCTGAGCACCATCTCCCTATCTTTCCAATAGCCAACAGTTACATGTTTAGTAGATCCATGGGGATGTGAGACAATGAAAGTAAATGAACGCGTGTGATTTGGATCATTGTATTTGATGTTAACTTTCTCCATTTGGTCTTGACAATCTTTATCATGGAGCTCAATTTTTCAAATAACTTTAAATCACAAGTACACACTCTACTACACACCAACCTTCCATCCGGTCAATTTTATGGACACGGTTTCCATGTAGTGTAGTAACTTGACTTTCAGTGGTGTCATAGAACAAAACAAAACTTGATTTCTCTGCTTCACTATCATCATACACAACAGTGCTTGATGTCAACACAAACACAGTGAATACTTGTTTACTTTGATTTGTACTTCTTTTACAATTCCTGCATAAACATGTTGAAGTAGTATCTTGATTTTTTTTAACATCTATAACCATTCCACTTTTGTAGCGGGGAGCTTTCTTGTCGGAGATGACGTATTTCAGACCCATAACTGTTCCTTCTGGGTTAATGGTTGCTCTTTCTTTACTTATGAATTTGACACATACCCGTGTGGTAAGGTCAGCTGTCAATTTTATCAACGTAAAAATTTCATTGTCTTGAAAATCTTTATGAATATAATCTAAGTGGAAATCGTTGATTGCATAGAATTTGCGATGATCTGGGTTTTTGTCACACTTAATGTTGAACAGGTATTTTGATCTATAATTTGTACCTGGGGTATTAAACCAATGTACAAAGTTTTTTTTTATAAAGTTTCTTATATTCATATTAATTCATATATTAAAAAAAAGTTGAAGCACTTTTATTATGTTCATCCTTTTTTTTTAAATTTAGGATTCCATAATCATACCAGAACAAATGGCAGGCATTTAATTTTGGTTTAATATTGGGAACATTAAAAAAAATATATTATGACTCTTTTAGATTCATTTTTAAAGAATATTTGAGAAACAAAATATGAAACAAAAAGAATTCATATCTGATGGACGCCTGGTAAAATATTACAAATGGATACCTACTCGTTTTCGGAATCAATGGAAATTGTTGCTTATTGGTTGTATAAGAAGTATCCAGAGCTTTTCTCTCTTTACATTTCATCTTGGTAGGAGAGATAATTATATCATAGTTAAAAAAAATATGTGAGTTTCAAAAAGACTCTAACGAGATGAAACTACAGATACGACGGAATTAAAAAAAATGTAGGTATGCAAAAATAGAATACACTTATAAATTTGATCTAGTTGTTATAAAAAAATTAAATTTATATTTAAAAAATAATTAACACAACCACATATATTTCTATACAAATAGAGAAAAGTAATACATGAATACATTTTATGTTAATTATTGAAGTATATATTTTATTAGACTACAACTTTTATAAATATATACGATAAATGAATTGATACAATAATTTAAAAATGCACGATGTGAAATCAGATAATAACATTTGGAGCTGTCCATAAATTACGCCACCAAAGTGTTGGCGATTTTTACCTCCCCCTTGTCAACACCTAGTAGAACTTCCGGAGACCCCCCTCTATAAAATTACATCAACATTTGATAACAAATAAATAAATAAATAAATAAAACGGAAAAAAGCAACAAAACTAAACAATATTTTAAATAGACTAGTTTATAACTACAACACAAAAGTGAATACAATTAACATGTTTTTAAAAACAAAGTTTAATAAACATTTAACTTTTGAACATATTTCCAATTTATAACTACAAAGATTTACTTCATATTGAAAGCATATTATAGGGTTTACAAAAATGCATACACATAACGCCTTTAAAATATCCACATAGTTCAAATAAATATAAAACTTTAAAGACTTTGTAAATATTTACAAAGACTTGTTCTAACTTCAACCAGAAACGAGGTTAAAAGTGAAAATATAAATACACTTTTGATTTATTAACTTATTTTTTTTTGCAAACAAATCCAATTCCTATATTTAGATCCTAGCCGCTATATCTTCCCATGGAGATGTCAAATGACCCTCAATTTTTATTATTGGCATGGGTTGTGGCTGAAAAATTTCTTGTGTAAACGAAACACCAGACAATTCAACATATTCTTCATCTAGCCATTTTGCACTTAGCATCTCCCCATGAGCACTAATTGCCTTGAGCTCTCTCTGTATTTTGGATTCCACTCGCACTGGACGAATGCTTCGCTGTTGGGGTGCATGTATTATTTGGTAAATGCATAAAATAAAAACAGGGTATTAGTAGGCCTGACAGGACGTAACACAACAGCGAACGTTGTTTTTTTTCATGTATTATTTGACTGGGCTCAGCCATAAATTGTTGGTGCTGTTAAACGTGCTCCTTTAACATGGCTTGTGAAGCTACATCAAGGTGACAGATTATACAGATCCGTTCAAACAATAGCAAATGAATAGATGGAGAATATATATCATATGGAAGATTGTTCAATGCTTTTGCTGATCGAGGTATTATGTTTTCAACTTTCACAGACTGATTGAAGAATAGAGATGGAAATTTATGTGATTTTATATCAGATACATCTGGTGCTTTAAGGCCCTCATTAGTTTGTGAGACTGATTTTTTTTTGGGGGGGGGGTGGGGGGGATAAATCTATCACAAATAATATCAAAGTACGAGATTATAATCGGTTAGCAACAAGCTAAATAACAACATTTGACAATTTGTAGAAAGTACTGACTTTTTCTTACATGGTTTGGCACTAACTTTGATTATTACATTTTCAATTTCAAGCTCAGACTTTTCAGGCACAATATGCTCTTGCACTGTTGGAATATTGTCTACGCTTACTTGCTTCCATATTTCTGACAATGTTTCGCCAGCATATTTGAAGTTTAATTTTTCCAACTCTTCATCAATTTTTCGACCTTGTGTGTCGAGGTGACTTCCAAAATGTTAATTTGGCAAAATTAGTCCCGAAAGTTCTCAACTAGAGGAGCCATTCGCCTTTCTACTCGAATTAATGCACTTCTACCAAGCACATCCGTTGCTACAAACATTGCATAAATGTTCAGCTTTACAAAATGATTGATGGCCACATCAATAACTTTTTGATACCTTGAATTTTCATCAGGTTCACCAACCACAGACATAATAAGAATCTGTTTGATCATCTTGTTGCTTGGATCCTTTGTAACAATATTAAACTCTTACAATTCAAGAAGCCTTTGATAGTCCAGTCCATGGCTATAAGCTGGAGATGAGCAATATTTCCCTGATTTGATGGCTATGTAAGTTATGCATGCATATGTTACAGCTTCGGGTTTACCTAAACTAGGGCTGAACCGATACTCTGTTCGGCTACTCTGCATCGGCCGATTTCCGTATACTTGGAAATGGCCATCGGCGGCGTTAGTAATGCCGATTAATACGTTTCTGCCACAAAAGCAAAGATGCACGCATAATCGCATGCCTAAAACATTTCGTTTTGTAAGGAATAACAAAATGTACCGTGTGCAGACTTGTTTTCATTGGCTACCATTCATCCTCCAACCTCATTTTGACTCTATTACTTCTGATTTGTTCTCATTGTTTCATTCATAAAAATTGGTCGTGAGCAAAATCCATTTAACCATTGGCTAGAATTAATTATGAGTCAAAGTTGAATGTTCAAATGGAGTTCCTAATTATATTTTTACATTTTTTAGAGAACGATATCAGAAACTTTGTTTAAAGATACATTTTACTCTTTAAACAAAGGTAAATGAGTTAATAATAAAGTAAGTTTTAAACACAAAATAAAGAAATAATGATTTTATTTATAGCATAGATCCTGAAAAGAAAGTCATTCTTAGAACGAAAGCAAAATGTGTGACGCAAACAATGGAATTGAGGACACAAAACCTAAGATAATAGCAGGTTAATACTCTTTAAGTACAGTCACACCTCTCATAACGAGTTTATTTCGTTCCAGAGTGTTAGTCGTCTGAAACGAAACCCTCGTTATACGTTATCACGAAACAATTTTTCCCATACAAATCAATGTAAAATACGATAATCCATTATATGCTGAAAAAAATACTAATTTTTTAAAAAAATGTCGTTAACATTTATTCAAATAAAATTACTTTTGAATTGTTAAGAGTGAAACAATTAGAATACAATTTAGATTTGAAACAAAACACGTAAACAGAAATATGAATTTATGACAAATATCTATTCTTAGCTAGAAAACTGTCCAAAAACATTTGTTTTTGACGATGCTTCAAATTTTGACTAAAATGTGTCGTAACCGTTTGCACATAAAACAATTACGAATACTGTCTGAATACAAAATATATATAAACAGTAGATCACACACTAAAACAGTATGCTAACAGACCGAGTGCTTAACACAGAATAATACATCGGGGTAAAGTGCCAGCTCACAAATGAATTTCAAGGAAAAAGAGAATTTCCCCTTTATACGTCACTCATTTTAGCTAATATTTTCGCTTGTTAAGGAGCAATTTTTTCAACAAAATAATTGCTCGTTATGCAAAAAAAAAGAAAAGAAAAAAAAACCCTCGTTATGAGAGGTGACCGTATGAAATGTGCTCGTTATGAGAGGTGTCACGTTACTTTTCATCGGTACACTGCCGCCACCACTTAGTTCTCGTCACTCGGCAAAAAAATCATATTCGGTACACCCCAAACGTAAACCGTCTTTTTGTATTTCAATGCCAGCATAAACAGATGGTATGCGTTTGTGTCTAGATGTTACTACCCAGTCGTGATCAGGTAATGTAACGCAGTATTCGACATGCACTAAAAGTGGAGCTTGTTTGTTAGCTGCTGTCAATCATCCAATAAGGACTCTGGTTTTGTCATCTTGACTTATGAAGAAAACTTCTTTAGGTCTCAACAAAGAAGCCACTTCTTCTAGATGATTCAAAGTAGCTGTACACAATCTACCATCAATGTGTTTTGAGTGTAAATCATTTTGTGCTCGAAATTAACTTCACTGGTACCGTTGTTACATGGCGTTTGCCTTCCAATGATAAACTTCGTTTGGCAAGAGCTGAGTATAAATTGCAATTCTACTTATTTTTAAATCTTGAATCTTTAATTGTTATTTTCAAATCATCGAGAGTTCTAACATTACAATAAATATAACTTCTTTTTTTTCCGTGAGCAGCAAACCCATACAATGCAATGTTAACAGGAGCGGCTGATCTCCTTCAATTGTTTGCCAACCAGCTTTCTGTCGGATCTTAATTTTATTGCTGACGTCATGATTTTCAGCACAATTTGAAATGAAATTTCTTGTTTTTCTTTTTTCGGTATATCTTCCGTTTTTCTAGTTCATATTTCTTTCTTTTCAGTTTCTTTTCTAGCTCATCAACCTTATTTTTTTTATTTTCAGTTCCTTTTCCTGATCTGAACTTAAAACACCGCTTTCTTTTTGTTTATACAAGCCAATAAAATCGCTCTTGAATATGCTTATCTAACTCTGTAATTAATCTCGTGTTTTTGCTTTGTATTTTACAGATTTTACATCACAAGCAGTACTGGATGGACCAGCTTCTAAATCGATTTCTATGTGGTCTTGTTGAATGGTTAGTGTTTGATTTTTATTTATTTATTTTATTTTACATTTGTTCCTGTTTTTTTGTAAGAAGGACATCTACACTCTTCATAGACTTGTTTGCACAGAAGCTAATAAATGTTGCCTTTTTTCTGTGCTAAGGCGGCATAACTATTCAATAACCAATCTACTTTTGTTGGCAAATCGTCCTCTTTTTTCAATTTATTCCAAATATCTGTTGCCTCTCTTTGACAGTCTTGCTTACAATTGTTGGGGTATGCCTTTGCATATTGTTCATACAACTTGTGAAAGTTTGGTTTCTCCTTTTATAAATCTTTAAAAAAATATAAAAAATATTGTTTTAGTTCAATTTTTCATAAATTTGTTATTTTTTAAAAAAAAAGAAAGAAAACGAAAAAAAAACGTTTTTGGCCTATTTAACAATATTTCATAATTTAGTATATTCTAGACATGTAATGTATTTGTTAGATTTCAAATAAAACGAAGGAAAATCGTTCAATTTTGGCACGTATTTAATTTTAATTTTCACGAGAGGAAAATAAAATAGATGAATGGTTTTGTGGATAATTTACTTCTTCAGTGAGTAAATTTATTTTAGCATGGGTAAAAATATTTGGCCAGCAAGTGCTGGATAAACAAAAAGAATGTATTTTACTCTGAATTATGTATTGTCAAGAGCCGAAAAATGCCTTAGAAATTAAAAAAAAACAACTAAAAGATTAACTCTATAATAGCTAAAATATATAATATATCAATGCATTTAAAAAATAAAAAAAGTAACATTCTAAAAAAGAAAATTAGAATTCGAAGCGAAATAATATACGCGTCAAAACTGCATGAATTAACCTTTAACACTTTAATCTTTAACTTTAGACGGTGAAAGCCACTTATTTATAATAGATTCTAATATAGCAAATAATTATTTTTATAATTTATATAGACATTTAAATAATATAATTTAGTCTGTGTACTTACATAAATCTTTATTTGCACAGCAGGCCAACAAAAACAACTTTTAAAACAAATAATGTCATAGTAAAACATCTCGTGTGTGCATAATTAGATCATAATTCTCTTCATGGACAATGTCAGGCAAGTAAGCTGCAAAAATATGTGCAAACGAGCATGACGATATGACCCTCGCTCGGGTCAACTAAACACAGTTAACGTTTGGCAAGCAAAGGTAGTGGTGGAGTGGGGCATGTCTTGAGGAGCAGCAATGTTTTTTACATTCACTTTTGATGTTCCTGCTCAGTGTGTATGTATTTCGTAGTGTATTGGTTATTACATCCGCCTGACATGCTGAAGGTCTTAGGTTCAAGCCCAAGCGGCAACATATGTTTTTTTTTATTTTTAAAAATGCTAATGCCTGTTCTTTTCCCCCCCTTTCTTAGCAAACATAAACACCGCTTCGCATGTCACGGAAAAAAGCTTAGTTCAATGTTATATCAATTCCTTCACCAGGTACCTGTCTGTTTCTATTGGTCGCATATTTGGTGCATGGACGAAGTTGTTGCTCTCCAACTTGGCTTCATGGCTGTAATATTTGTTTATATATTGTGGCGATGTCCGAAATACTTATCAAAAATTCTTCGGTGGTCCCCCAACGTTCACTCGCGTTGTTCCCATTTGTTCGTGCTACTGTTTGTGTCCGTTCTCCCCCTCCCTTTTTTTATTGCCCGTTCTTTTTCCCCCCTTTCTTAGCGAACATAAACACCACCTCTCCAGGCATGCGTAATAGTGTGTACCCTTAGGAGTGTGTACCTCAGTCGCTCAAGCTCAAGCTGTGTCCTCAGTCGCTTTGTTATCTTCTACAGTCGTCTGAGCCACGTTGCCTTTCCATTGTTCTCTTCGTTTGTCCCAGAAGCTTTGTTTTGATTTTGCCCCTTCGTATTGCCATTCGTTTCCTACCATGGCTACCGCTTCACATATATTTCGTGGAGTCAACGGGTCTTTCAGTGTAGTCGAAATTCCTGCATCAGGTAACTGTTTATTTCTATCTGTCGCATATTTCTGGAAAAATGTCATCGACGAAACTGTTGCTCTCGAACTTCGCAAGATGGCTGTAAGCTTTGTTTGCGAACATTGGGATAACTATGGCGACGCCCTGTCCGTTGTTCTTACTCACGGAAGCACAGTCATACACTCAGCTCGACAATACGCTGCGTACATGAATACTTCCGGCGTTTATGGTGGCGAGGCTGAAATTGTGGCGATGTCTCAAATACTTCCCGCTACTATCACTATTCACTTCCGAGAACGTCCGCATGACCCTCCTCGAGTTTACAATCCGGGTCAACGTCTCTCCATATCCCTGCTATTTAGCGGTCCTTTGGATCATGGCCATTATGAAGTTCTCTTGCCTGTCACAAACACACGTGATGACCTTCTGGTGCCATCTGTTGACAACGTCGGCAAGTGCACCAACATTAAACACCCATGTGATCTCCACACTGATCTGACTTCACCTTCCCACTCTCCTGTTACTGATGAACATTTACAAACGCCGGAATTTCATTGCAACATTTGCTCTAAACAGTTCACACAAAAATATAATCTCAATGCACATTTTAAAAAACACTCCAGTGAACAAACGCATTCCATAGAGGACTTTAAATGCACCATTTGTTCCAAAACCTTCCGACTCCAGAGATATCTCAACGCACATTTAAAAACACACTCCACTGAACGAATGACGCAATGTGACCATTGCCAGCAATGCTTCAAAACAATTCGCACTCTCAAGAAGCACTTACAAACTAAACATGTACATGTAGAAACACATTCAACAACATTTCTTTGCAGCATTTGCGACAAACAGTTTCACGCACACAGAAATCTTACTAACCATTTGAAAACACATGCCCTGACGAAATCCTTCCAGTGTCAATACAGCACTGAATCGTTCACAACATCATCTCTTCTCAACAAACATACAAAAACACACCGCCATGACACATTCTTTGAGTGTGTACATTGCAAACGTTCTTTCAAACAGTGCCATCTTCTCGCAAACCACATGCACATTCATCGCATTCAACTTTCCGCTGCGTTTCAAGAACACAACTGCCATTCCCATCGAGGAACACAACATTGGACTACCTACCGCACTATGTACTTCTTGCAATGCTCTTCATTGGCCATCAGAGGTAAACAAATCCGGACATTATACTAAGTGTTGTCGTCACGGCAAAGTGTCTTTGCCACCGCTATCCCAAACTCCTCCTTTATTACAAAACCTCTTGAGTGGCAAGAATCCGCTGTCCCGACATTTCTGTGATCATATCAGGGAATACAACTCTGCTTTAGCTTTCGCATCAATGGGCGCCCACATCGCTCAACCACCTGGCCATGGACCGTATGCTTTCCGAATCCACGGTCAAATTTATCATCAAGTCTCTCCATTGTATACCAATCCTAACACGCCCCCTCGATACGGTCAACTATATATCTTCGATTCTGCTGAGGCTAGCACTCAACGTTTGCAAAACGATTGTAACAGTGCTTGCAGTGATATGTTGTTGTTGCAACTAGACAAAATGTTTCGACAGATTAACCCCTTCGCTAAATCCTACATGCAAATGCACGAAATTATCACTCATAATAACACTGTTGCTGCTGTACGAATGGTGTTCATGGAAAATCCAACTCTGGATATGAGAAGGTATAACGCGCCATCCTGTCAAACTGATGTTGCTGCTATCTTTGTAGGGGAAGACGGGGAACCTCCTGCACAACGCGATATTTGCATATACCCAAGAGGAGATGCTTGCAAGCGTATCTCTGTACTCAATATGAAACTGTGACCCCATGGTTTATCCACTACTATTCCCTTACGGAGATCCAGGCTGGCACATACAATTGACCCAATGTTGAAGAAAAGCAAACCGCGAACAGAACCCGAGTCACACAACTCCAATTTTATGCTTACAGGCTTGCCATGACATCTGCATTCAGCATCTTGCATTCCAGCGGCAAACTCTTCCAGCATATGTCGTCGACGCATATGTCAGAACAGAAGGCGCACGTTTACATTACCTATCGCTCCCATCAACACGATTTGCGCGTAGACATACAGGGGACTGATGGATGCTATCGCTGCGAAAGCACAAGACAATAACCTTCGCCCTGGACAGTTGATCATTCTTCCCTCTACGTTTCAAGGCAGTCCACGGTACATGCAACAGAACTACCAAGACGCGATGGCAATTGTCCGCAAATGTGGAAAGCCTGACTTATTCCTAACATTCACCTGCAATCCTGCTTGGCCGGAAATCTCTAACGCCATTTCCCATCATGAGCGCCCAGAACACAGACCTGATGTCGTTGCCCGCGTCTTTCATATCAAACTTCGGGAGTTCCTAACTGACATTCTGGAGAGGAATATTTTCGGCAATGTAGTCGCATACATTTTCGTCATTGAGTTCCAAAAACGAGGCTTGCCTCATTGCCATATGTTACTGACACTTGATTCACAGTGCAAAATAAGGACCAAAGATGACATAGACAAATATGTCTGCGCTGAGCTTCCAAATCCCGAAATACACCCTCGACTTTTCCAAATTGTCACTAAATGCATGGTACATGGTCCGTGTGGCACGCTCAATGCCAACTCACCTTGCATGAAAGACGGCAAGTGCACCAAAAATTTCCCAAAGGACTTCAACGCCGAGACACAAGAAAACACACAAGGGTACCCCATATACCGCCGAAGACAGGGCACAACTGCCATTGTTGGCAAATACGACATCGATAATCGTTGGATAGTACCTTACAATCCCTGGCTTTCTCAGAAATTCAATGCTCACATTAACGTTGAAGTGTGCGCGTCCATTCAATGTATCAAGTATCTATATAAGTATGTCTACAAAGGACACGACGCTGCATCCATTGCACTTCAGAAGGAGCCAGCCGATGGTGTTTTCCAACATGACGAAATACAAACTTTCCTTGATGGTAGGTATGTTAGTGCTCCTGAGGCTATGTGGCGTTTGAACGAGTACAGTCTTTCAGAAAAATCGCACGTTATTACACGATTACCAGTTCATTTGCCAGAACAACAAGTCGTCTTCTTTCATGAGGGTCACGAAGAACGAGCGCTACAAAGACAGGCCAACAAAAGCACCATGCTCTTAGCTTGGTTTGAACTCAACAAGACCGATCCTGAAGCTGTGGAGTTACATTACACTGATGTTCCCCAACATTACACATTCCAACAATCCTCTGGAAAATGGCAAAAGAGAATTAGAGGAGGCACAAAAGTGATCGGTAGAATGCCTGTTGTTGCCATTAACGACACCGAACGTTATTACCTCAGGCTTCTCCTTACCCGTTCCGTAGGCGTCACAAGTTTCAACCTTCTACGAACTGTCAACGGCGTGGAATGTAACACTTTCAAAGAGGCGTGCCAACAATTGGGTCTTCTTAAAGACGACAAGATATGGCATGATACTCTTACAGAGGCATCTCAGATACGAATGCCACCGTTCTTGCGACAACTTTTCGTTTTCGTCTGTGTCTTCGGCGAACCACATAACGTTCCACACCTTTGGGACACGCATAAACTCTCCCTTTCTGAGGACTTTCTCAGAACATATTCCACACGCACCGCTTGCATGTATGCTCTCGCAGAAATAAATGACATGCTCCAACCACATGGCCTCAACCTGCACAAATTACACCTACCCCTCACTGACATTCTTCCAATGTGTCATTCATCTTCCGTCTTCGACGCTCAGGCTGAACACTCCCACGCTATGGAACACTACGACAAACTCAACACAGAACAAAAGCACGCTGTTGACACTGTTTTGGACGCTGCATACAACGACTCCCATCCGCTACAAACCTGCTTCTTCTTAGATGGTCCCGCAGGAACAGGGAAAACCTTTGTCTACAAAACCCTGATTCATACAATCAGAGCCAGGGGAGACAATCCTATAACCGTTGCATCAACAGGAATAGCAGCAACATTGTTACCGGGTGGACGTACTGCACATTCGGTGTTTAAAATACCGTTGAAGCTCACTACTACTTCAACATGCAATATCAAACCTAACTCGCAACACGCGCAACATATTCTGCAATCCAAATTGATTATATGGGACGAGGCGCCAATGACACATGCATACGCATTCCAGGCAGTTGACAGGTTGTTACGTGATCTCACAGGTGAGACGCACCCATTTGGAGGGAAAACAATACTATTGGGTGGAGATTTCCGACAAATACTCCCCGTTATTATGCGTGGCTCCCGAGCACTCACTGTCGCCAGTTGCATTAACAAGCAATCTTTGTGGCGTCACATGCATGTACTTACACTGACGAAAAATATGAGAGCTCTTCCTGATGAACAACATTTCGCAAAATGGCTTCTCGATGTTGGAGACGGGACAAATGGAACTCCTGTAACATTACCTTCACATTGTTTTCCTGTTCATTCTGATCCCGTTCAACAACTATATGGCGACCTCGACTTCTCAACTGTCACTTCGGAACAACTCAGTACGCGAGCTATATTAAGTGTCACGAACGAAGACTCCCTGCACCTGAATGAACAAGTATTGAAACGTATCCCAACCGACGAAGTAACTTTCACCAGCGTTGACTCCATCGTCACAGATGATCCCGCAGATCAACTTTCATTCCCCGAAGAATTTCTGAACAGTCTTACCCCTACTGGCATGCCTCCGCATAAACTGAAAATTAAAATTGGTTCAGTGGTCATGCTTCTTAGAAACCTCATGCCAGCAAGAGGTCTCTGTAATGGCACTAGACTGACTGTTACCAGCATTCACCTCAACGTACTGGAGTGTAAAACTATCGCAGCTGCTACCTCACAAACTGTCCTTATTCCCCGGATATCCCTGACTCCATCAGATTCAAATTTGCCTTTTACCTTTACGCGCAGACAATTCCCTGTGAGATTAGCCTTTGCCATGACAATAAATAAAGCACAGGGCCAAACGTTCAAAAAGATATGCCTGTATCTTCCAAAACCTGTTTTCAGTCATGGACAATTGTATGTTGCTCTCTCCAGAGTTCCTTCTTTTCATTCACTCACAGTCGTTTGCCCAAACCCACCCCATTTGGCCAACTGTGTCTTTCAGGAAGTCTTCACCCGTCACTAAATCATTAGCGGCGTATGCTACGCCGCGGGTCAGCTAGTA
>CALYLW010001368.1:176556-246175 GCA_944989445.1 Ampullaceana balthica | reverse complement strand
GAAATTTTGATACGATGCATTGCTAGGTGAGACGGGTCCGTGTGCCAAATTTGAGCTCGATCGGATCACGGGAAGTGGGTCATTTTTTACTTTTGTTTTTCCGCCCGCCCAAGACAGACAGAGATGACGAGATGGCGGTGAAGTTAATATAAGGGATTTGAAAAAAAGGAATGACTAACGCTGGAAGGGAGATGGGGCGCCCACCAAGGTCTACCAAGCCCCTAGTAAGTTCTAATTGAAACATTACGACCATCGGTTATGGCACTCAAAGAAAAAAAAAGAAATGAAATGCAACAAAATTTTAGGCGTTAAAAAAGGAAACATTTACAAAAGTAAACCCTCTAGAATATGTATCGCAGTAGGAGATCTACCCACCAAAGAAAACAAAACATTGATAAAATAGAAGATATTCAAGATACTGGATAGTAATAAATTACAAGAGTAACACTGTTGGTTGAACCATTAAAACTACGGTAGTCTAGGTCCTAGAAATGCTGGGGGATGGCAGAATAAATCTATATATATAATTCTCTTCAAGGTGGGACCATGCGAGGAAAGCTGCAAGTATGTGCAACCGAGCATGATGACTGACCCTCGCTGGGGTCAACTAAACACAGTTAACGTTTGGCAAGCGAAGTTAGTGGTGGGGTCACCAACAATGGTCCTTGCGTTTCAATTGCATTTTGCCTTCACAGAAAACATGAGATTCGTAGTGTACTGGTTATCACGTCCGCCTCATGTGGGGAAGGTCCTGGGTTCAAGCCCCATCGAATACATTGTTTTTTTCTTATTTTTAAAAATGTCTGTTTGTGTCCGTTCTTAAATCCCTTATATTAACTTCGAAATCGTGTCTCTCTCTCTCTCTCTGTCTGTCGTCATCTCTTCGTACGTCAGGCTGAAAAACAAAAGTAAAAAATGACCCACTTTCCATGATACCATCGAGCTGAAATTTTACACATAGGCTCGTGTCACCTAACAATGCATCGTTTCAAAAATTCAGATTTATCTAACGTACAGTTATTAAATTAATGATTTTTAGTTTATCTATATAAACTGTACGTAGCGGTCACTATTGTTTACATTTTACGGGTCACTTGACTTCACGTCAGCCATCGGTGAACACATCTCGTGTTTTAACCAGGTGCTTTACACCAGGAGTTGAGTTAACGCTTTGACGTACCCGTCCATGTCCACACCCCCTCCCCCATTCCCCCAGTTTTAAAGCCAGGGGAGATAATTTCGGTTTCAGTCTGTAAATGTTTGTCGCGTTTGAACATAATCAATACTTTTAGTTATGTCTCATATATAAAGGATTTATAGTCAAAAACTTTGTTTTTACGGGGTTGTTTTTTTTTACCTCTTTATTGCATAGCATACGCCGAAGACATCATAAATAGTGCATAGAACGGTTGGGAGGGGGGATGAGAGTACAGACACCAAAAAGCAGCACCAAGTAAATAAAAAATAGCGAATAAAAGTGAAGACATGAACACTGAGGTTGTTATAACCCGCCTCCCATTGAATACTACCATCCCTTAAACATAAACTGTGATTGGCCGACCTTAGCGAGGTTTTTAATCATATTTAGGGTTGTTAATTTCGTTCTTTTTGGTTTGTTTTTGAAAACCGATTATCGATTATGTAACTCCGATTTTAAACCGATTATCGTTTTATAGCAGAATTCATAGAAGTTAGGGGTGTACCGAATTTCGCTTGCAAATGTCTCGAAACCAACAATGAGTTGGCAGTCCCCCCCCCCAAACCGCAGTTAACTCGCGTTGTTTTGATTTCTTCGTGCTGTAGTTTGTGTCTGTTCTTTCTCCACGTTCTTTGCACTCTCCATGAGCAAGTCTGCGTCGTATGCTACGCCGCGGCGCGTCTAGTTAGTAATAACACGTATAAAACACAAACGTAAGCAACACAAATAATCTAATAGATAGACATAAGGGTTAAAGCAATTTTCTTATCCTAATAAAAGAATAAAACCATACAAATTCTCTTTCCACCCGTCTGAAATTAGGGCGGGGTATGGGTCGCCTTATCAAACCAGGAAAGCCAGCACTATCAAAATATAAAAATCGAATAATAATGCAGGACTATACGTACACCATTTATAAGCGTATAACGCAATTACCTTCTGTATAGAAAGAGCGTCTGTAAAATATTGGAATTGATCAGATAAAGAGAAAAAGGCCCAAAGAACGGTTCACACAATCACAATTTCTCCCTGTCTAAGACTTCCTGACAACGTGTCAATTTTCGTACACCTTTTAATGTACTGTAAAAATTTCGGCCCGAATCAATCTTGACGCTCTATTAATATTCAATTATCTATAGTGTAATATTGACTGTTGATATAATAGCTTTTAATTCATATCTCCTTGCACCCTTTTTATTACGTTTAGTTTAGATATATTTATCTATCAATATAAGCATAAAGTTATAGGTAATTTCTTTATTTTATTTGTTTTTCATTTGTTAACCATTCATTTGTTTCAGTGCTAAAAGAATGCTTGAGTGTTTCTAATGATGTCGAAAGAAAAATTCTTTTAGATATAATATTTGGTATTAAGGATCCACAAAAAGTAATTTCTAAAGTAAGCTAGTTTGCAAACATATTGAAAATAAAATAAAATTTAATATGAGTTACGTTTCCAAATGAAATTCATTTTTAGTAAAAGTGTATAGGAAAAACAAAAGTACCAAACTTAAAAAAAACAACACCTTTTAAGCACAATTACTTACTTAAAACTTAAAAATAAATTTCATAAGCCTTTTTAAACCTTTTTATATAGGCACATCTTTTAGGTGTCTTTGGGATTTCTATATTAGTAGAAAAATTACTACAAAAAGAGAATATGGATGGTGTATACCAAGTATTAAAAAATAGAAGCGACGGTTTTAAAATGATTATAACTTTGATAGAGAATCGGGTAAGTTTATTTGATTTTTTTGTATACTCTTTAAGTGTATTTTACAGAAATTATTTATTATTTTAAAGAAAATAATTTTAAAATTATTCATTAAAAGAGGGGTCGGCGAACAGTGGTATATTAAGCTATTTGGGTTATAAGGGAATTTTATTGAGTAAAACAGTCTCATTTGGGTAATATAAAATCCACCAGATTTTTAATCTTTTAATTATATTTATTAATTTTTAAAAATTTTTAAAATCCGTCATGTGCACATTTATTACGTTTTTTTAAATAAGATATTACTGATAGGAATTCATGATCTTCCTGATAGTAGTTCGTCAAATATTAATGATTAGTTGCAGAAATTGCCGTCTCTGTGTAATCTGAGTTAATCAGTTATTTTTGATTGCGCTGTTATTGTATATGACTGAGAATTTCAAGTGCAGCTGATAGATATTGCAATCATTGAAAAGTTTCCAAAAAAAATTTAAGTAACTATTTAATCCAAGGTAATCAGTGATATTTTTAAGACTAAAATATTAAAATGCGTCAAAACAAGTGATTACCTAAACCACTAAGCCCATTCATAAGTCATAAGTAAATTATTAAATATATATTTTTAATTGTGCTAATAATTGTAAAGAAATATCATAATCGTAATATATTTACATTAATATAATCAATATTTTTTTTATTAATGTGTAAAAAGTCTTCTTTTTTGGGTGTGGGAAATATCTATATTAATAAAAGGCAAAACCCGGACTGACTGACTGAATCACTCATCACTTTGGTAAGATGGTGAGTACCATCTCACGACGATAATTGGCGAAAAAGAGTTTTAAAATTACCCCTAATGGGGGGGGGGCCGGGGGCCCCAATGTAGTTTTTATAAAAATGATATGAGCTTTATAAAACAGACTTATCACTAATTCTCTAAGTTTCTGCGAAGTTAAAAGCATGACAATTTTTTTGAAGTGTTTAGTATCATCCCGCAATGGTAACAGGTGAAAAAAATATTTAAAATATCACTCAATTAGGGCCCGGGGTACAAACGTAGTTTTTTATTCCCTTTTATGAGTTATGTAAAAAAAATTAAAAACTTTGGGTACATTTAAAAAAAAATTTTTGTAAAATTTTAAAACTTTATTTCACATTAAATTTTTTATAATTTAGACTAATATAGATACATATCTCCGTCATGACCTAGATTGAAAAATTCAGGCCTTTTGAGAGGTGAACATTTGCACAAATTTTGCACAGGGTCCCTTAATGTCAATTTATTCTCCATTTGATTTTATACGAACTCAACAAATATTGACAAACAAGTATATTCATAATGATCCAGATTGAAATCAATTGGTTTTTTGAAAATTATTATCTTGCACCGAATGGGGCCGTGGGCCAATAATTTTATTTTCTTTACTTTATAAGCAGTTTAAATATTATTTTAGTAACTGACGGCCATGAAACTAAAAGAAAGTGTTTCATTACACTCCTTCGAAGATTTCTGGGTACTATGGATGTTTCTTTGATCAAACTTAGTGCATACAATTTAGATTAGTCATATTTATAACATAAAGGTAATTAAAAAGGTATTCACAGAATAAATTGTTAATACAGTCTCTGGTTGTATCATTGAGGAATTCACAGACTAATATTAATACAGTCTCTGGTTTTACCACTTAGGAATTCACAGAATGTCTTTATTTATTGTCATTCTACTTAATATCTATGCAACCACATTGTCCTTTCCCTTCACAGGTTTAATGTCAAATTTGTAGTCGGATAATAGCATAGCATAGTTCAAAGATAGTCATTCCTCAGCTGACGAGTATGAATTCAAATAGATGGGCTTTGAATGTTTCTTCAGACTGTTAAATGTTCAATTATTCACCAACCACGACCACGATTATGTCCATTCACAATATCAATTCCAGCATCTTGAATAAGTTGCTTAGCTTTTGAGATGTCATTTTTGCTTCCAGATAATTCAATAGAATTTCGACCAGATGAGTCACTGTCAGTAGAAAGCTTTATCTGAAAATCATTGTCTTTATCTATGTCTTTCATTCTGCTTAATACACAACCAATTGTTCTTCCTACTTCAGATGACTCCACACGAATGGTTTCAGATTCACTAGTATCATCTTTATCTCTGCTATGGTCTTCATCACTTTTATCATATACGTGATTGTCAATAATGGCTGAAGTGTCACTAGTTCTAATTTTTTCTCGATTCAACTTTCTTTTATCATCCATGTCTTGTTTTTCATTCTTTCTCCATGGTTGATCAAAATTTCTTATTCTGGAATCAAAACTATATCTGCCTCTCCATGATCTTCTACCTTGATTATAATCTCTGTATATGGAATTATGCTTATATCTGTCTCTCCATGATTGTCTACCTTGATCATAATCTCTATGTCTGGAAATATGATTATATCTTCCTTTGTTTTCAAAGTGATCTTGTCTTGATGTTTCTTCTGTTTTATTTCTTATAGGGCTGCCATTAGGTGACACCCTATTTGGTTGTCCTTTATTGTGGTAACACTGCTTCACCATATGTCCTGGATTGTTACAGTACCAGCAAATAGTTTATCTGTTGCCTTGGTTTGGCAGACTCTGGTTTCTCATTCCTTGTCTTTTTTCCTGACTTTTAATTTGTATTGCTGCAAAGATGTCTTGCCTCTTATCCATTTCCACATTTGGATGAGAGTCTTTGAATGTGCGTAATGCATTTGTTAGCTCTGCTTGAGTAAGAACTTTCTTATCAGTTAAATATGTGAATAGAGTTGGTGTTGCATTTTCTAAAAACTTGTCAATTAACACCATGTCTAGTATGACCTTTGGATTGCTCGTATCTATTGCTGTAAGTTCCAGCCATTTTGTTAATTTAACTTGTGCTTCATGCACTATGATCTGTGAATCTTTGTCCATCTGGATTCTCATTTCATGAAATTCTTTTCTATAATCATTTTCTGACTTTCCGAAATGACATAGATGTGCCTTTTTAACATTTTTATATATGCTTTTGTCTTATTTGGCTATACTGTTGTAAGCTTCAAATGCTTCTCCAGTTAGTTTAGTCATCAATTGTGCTGGCCAATCTTCTTCATCATAACCTTTCATGTCCATTATGGATTCAAAATAATCCAGATAAACATCCATTTTTTCTTTCTGGCTATCATATTTTCTAACTTTGATAGTGTCCTTCGGTGCTGAATTTCTATTTGTGTCATTACCAGGATTGTGGCCTCTACTCTCTAGCTCAATTTGTAATTTTAAGTTTTCATTTTTAATTTGTTCAAGTTCTCTTCTTGCAGCTCTTTCTTTTCTTTCAATTATTTGTCTTTGCCTCTCTTCTTCTTTAGCTATTTTTCGAATCTCTTCTTCTATGCTATTTTTAGCTTCTCTTTTTCTTCAGCAATTCTTTGATTTTCTTTTTCTTAAGCTATTCTTAGCTGCTCTTTTTCTTCAGCAATTTTTTGCATCTATTTTTCTTCAGCCTTTCTTAGCTTCTCTTTTTCTTCAGCAATTTTGAATTTCTCTTCAATAAAATCTTTCATTTCTTTTCCACTTAGTCCGATTTCTTTAGCTATGGCAGTGAATTCTTTGTAGTAATCCATGTTTTGTTATTTGGAATGATATTAGTCAAGCAATTCGGTAAGGAATGTAGGTATTTTTTTTAAGGTATAAATTCTCCAAATGAACAAATCTTGATTTCAAAATGTTTAGTCCAAATAAGTGACACATCTAAACCATGAAATTTAGTTTTGACAAGATGAGACAACAAAGAATCCTCCCACGGGATCATTAGTTTACTTTATATATACGCTCCCTCAGATTGACAAAACACATCTGATGGTCCCAAGTTTTTACTATGAAATAAGTCACATATTAAATTTTCAATTTTTGAGTAGTTTTTAAACAATTTAGTTCATTCCATTAATCCAAAATTGGAATTATCACACTTTTCAAACAATGAAAGAATAACAATTCCGTTCCTTGATTTATAATTCACACTGACACAGTTGTTAATAGTCCATAGCTTCTCAAGTTCAAGGTTATGTTTACAAATGTTTCCTGGAATCAACCACACCAGTGAGCTTGTTGACGTAGTTCCCTGCGTGTAACAGTCAGTAGGCTTGTGTACACTGTCGACTGTAGGGTTAGAACCAACTAGGTGACCTAGTTTTATACAGCGCACGCAGTGGTAACGTGCGTTTAAGCCGCCATCTTGAAATATTCCTGTATCAAATATTTCATTGAACCACAAAAGTTTATTCACAGCTTCTTACGAACTTGAATATTCACAAATAATAATGGCTCACAATATTTCAACTTTAAATGAATACTTTCCATTTTGAAATACACAATACTTATTTATATACTTGTAACTTCCACGAAACCTCCTTTATCAAATTTCGTTTTTCTTCTTGACACCAATGTCAATGATTTACTTTTATATGTAACTCTTGTAGGCGTTCTCTCAATACATAATCTTGTACACAATAATCATCTGAAGAATTGGTTTCAATAAAACCCCTTTAATATTTATACTTTGTACAAGAAATATAATTTGAGGTTATACAACGTGGAATACTCAGGCACACATCTGCCATCTTGACACCAGCCAACTATCACTGATAACTGATTCCCAAACCTTCTTAGCCAATGGGAACGACTCTTTCTTCCCGCGCTTTCACTCACGCGACCTCTCCGTCATACAGCACGCGATACACTCGTGATTCATACGTGGCAATATGTCTGGGACACTTTTAACTCTAATGCGGGTCATCAAGAAACCATTATAACAAAAATTAAGAGACCTAAGATGGCATGGTTCGGTCATGTACTGTGACATGATACGCTGACAAAACAATATCCTTCAAGGCATTGTAGAAAGTGACCAGCGAAGAGGTCGACAGTGGAAAAGCTGGCTGGACAACATAAAGGAATGGACAGGGATGAAATTGCATGAATTATTGGCCGCCGCTCAAAGTAGGCAAATGTTGAGATCGTTATCTGTTGATGTGTCCATGCGTTGCCCCCAAAGAGCGCAACGGTCACGGGACTGATGATGATGAATCTATAATAATAAAAGGCAGTTGTCTGTGCGGGCCTCGATAGCCGATTGGTCCCTCAAACTACTACTCTAGCGGATAAAAATTAAATCTCATTTCCATATTGAACAAATTTACGCGAGTGTTCAAAACGAGTTACTTTTGGAGCAGTATTTCCCCAAGACTTTATTTTGAACGGTGCATGTTGGGATTTATAGTAAAAAACTGTGATTTTTATTGTTTATTTATTAAAACTATAATTTTTATTATTTTTGACGTGATTCACATGTATGACAGGTCGAGACGGAGGTTCTCTCGACAAACCGCATTGGTGGGGAGGTAGGGTCTCTGAACAGACCACGGCGGCGGGGGGGGTGGTAAGGAATGGTCTCTGGACAGACCACGGTGTGAGGGAAGGTAAGGTCTCTCGACAAACCGCAGTGGTCGGGAGGTAGGGTCTCTGAACAGACCACGGTGAGGGAGATAGGTTCTCTTGACATACCACTGTGTGAGGTGAGGTAGGATTTCTGGATAGACTGCGGTGTGGGGGGAGGTAAGGTCCATGGACAGACCGCGGTGTGGGGGGCAGTAAGGGTCACTGGACAGACCGCGGTGTGGGGGAGGTAGGTTCCCTGGATAAAGCCTCTGGTTGAAACGACGACTGGTGACGTTTAATTTTCATTTTGGAGTCAGTTGATTTGAATGTCGTGATGTCCAACCATGAACTTCACAGGTCACCCTACACTTATTACCGTCCGTGGACAGGCTTTGTTGCTAGTCAATATCATAAAACCTAAATTAGGTTTAAACAAACCCTAGATATGAAATCTGTCATCAACCTGTGGCACCACAATGGTCACTTAGGGTCTGCTTATTTATAAAAAAAATACAGTGAAAAGTTGAAGAATTGCAAAAAAACTTAATAGTTCTAATTATTATTCGTATCTAATTATAATAATAACTAGTGTATTACCCGTCAAAAATGACGGAAGTTTTCAAAATGGATATACATTGTATTTCAGTTTTTGTAATTGTTCCTTTTGCCTGAAAGCCGCATAGTAAATAATCAGAAAATGTAGAGACCAAGAGAGAAAAATTAAATCTATTTTCCATATTGAACAATTTTATGCGGACGTTTGAAAGTAGCGTTTTTTCTGTTTTTTTAATTTGTGCACTATTTTTTTCCAGTCTTTTTTTTAGCGGTGCGCTTTCTAAAATCTAGCGTTACGAACGGGCATAGAAGATTATATATTTTGATTATATATACAAATATATGTTTTATGAGAAAACCTCCAAGCTTAGGCTTCGCGTTATATAAGTTTGCATGAATACTAATGATATAATCAGGATAATAGTAAATGCATAGTGAATTACACACAGCATAAGGTGATACTACAGCAAAGAAATTTGAAGTTCGAAGTATTAACAAATATTGCTGAGGAGTCAGCCGGACGTTAACTTGCTGCATTAGATAGTTCGCACCAATTATGAGTGCGCCAATAATACAGCACAGTGCCTTAAAAATAAATTATGTGTCTGTAATGTGATCCACATCAAGCACATCTGTGATTTGAAGAAGTTTAAGTTTGATTGAAGATTATGACTTGCCAGTTTATTCGCCCATTTGTCCATACATTATTACCACAACATTACCAAAACATGTAACAAATAAAATGTATTTTTTTACAGATATAAATAACAAAGAAAACTTTTTGTGTGTGCATGAAACGTAATAAGCAAAGTTTACCACAGGATAACTGAAAAAATTAAAATATCAACAGTTAATCATATTTACAAATTAATATACACGTGTTAGGAATTCTCATAAACTTCTATTTTGCAACAATAAATCACGCAGTACTTTGTCTCTTCCGAAGTCAATTCACGTAGCCAGTTCGGATATACTGTTCACAACATCGACTAGGAATCTTGGCTACATTATTTCTGACAACATGTCTATTAACAACTTCATCAATCACATCTGTTGCTCTGCCTACACTGCCATTCGTCAGATCAGCTCAATGCTTCATTACTTAACAGTTAGTGCCACAAAAACTCTAGCCTGTGCTCTTGTACTGGCTAGTATGGATTACTGCAATTCTCTTCTGTCAGGTGCGCCAAAACAATGCATTGAAAGAATACAGAAAGTTCAAAATTCAGCTGCCAGACTGGTGCTCAAGGCAAAAAAACATGACCATGTTACTCCATTTCTTCGCTCACTTCATTGGCTGCCTATACAAGCCCGTATTGATTACAAACTGGCCGTTCTCTGTCACAACTTCTTTTTGGACTCATGCCCATCGTATCTTACTGAACTTTTGTCGGTCTACTCACCCACCCGCCAGCTACGATCTTCTGCAGACACACGCGTTCTCTCTGTTCCTACGACACGCACTAAAACATTTGGTGAAAGGTCGTTCGCTTTTTGTGCAGCCAAACAATGGAATTCTCTACCATTACACATACGTAGTATTCAAACAACCAAGTCATTCAAGACTGCACTTAAGACACATCTTTTCAAAATTTATTTTCAAAATTAATGAAACAACATTTCTTGTAAATGATTAACGTAGCTTATGTATAATGTACTGTAATTTTTTGTGTTTGTTGTGTCAAGTCAGCACCTTTTCAAGATATATTATGACTTGTCAGTTTATGCGCCCATTGGTCCATACATTATTACCTTTTTATTATTAAAAACAATTAAATAAAAAAATTGTAACTATTTACAAAAATGAATAACAACGAACTATTTATTTTGCTTAAATCCTTTGAAGTAAAGTTAATCAGTGGATAAAAGAAAATATTACAGTATTATCAGGTAATCGTATATTTAATATACAAGTTTTAGGAATTCTAATAAGCGTTTTCAATATTGTCAAGTCAGCAACCCTTCCATTTCTATATTAAAAGCAAAGATTTTTAATTCCAAATTAGTCTAAGACGCATTAAAATACTACATGTAAATAACAATACAATTATTGTGTGAAGGAGTCCGATTTTTAAATATGTTATTTTTTTAAACATACAAATATGCAATCTCAAAGTGTATAAAAGAAAAAAAAAGGCTAAACTGAAGCATAAGTTGACAAATTTCATTTGCAGTAATAAATAATGGCTTTGTAGTTCAAAACGCATCGAAACTTGACAACCAAACGACAACCAATTGTAAATTTCATAAACCGAAAAACGAATGTTATGTATTAATATAAAAAATTAAATGTATAATTACGTACATAATATTGACATGGACACATACACAAAAACGGTTATTTAATACAAAATAACAATAATAATATTAATCACATCAAATAAAACGTGGCTCTTTTTACTTCGTTCCCTTCACACATTAATAAAAGCTTAAATAATGACGTCACGTCAGAATATTTTAAGGCGAGAAACACATTTTGTTAATCTCGAAAGCAACATTTTTACTTCTATATATTTTATTTTTATCGGGAGTTACCTCGCATAGCGTCACGGACAGACATGACAGACGAGACAGAGATTGCAATTTATGTATATTGATATTAAAAAAAAATACAGATGGGATCAAGTAGTAGAAAAATTTTGATATCATGAGGGTTCCCTCACATTTGGATTTATCCAAATAGAAGTCAAAAGAATAATGAAACCACAGTGTGTTTTCTGTTTGAAAGTACTTACCCAAGAATCTTTCAAACACCTTAATGATTTTACAACCGATTCTGCCATCTAAAACATGGGAATACTTTTTCAACTTCGAAATATCTGTAAAAAGGCAAAGACTGGAAAGCAACTTAACATTCGATCAACGTTCAGAAGGAAAAACTTCTTTTGAAGTGGCCTGGTTAATTGCTCTACACAAGAAATCACACATTATCGTTGAGGTATTGGTTAAAGCACACGCATCGGTTAGATTTTCGATAAAACACACATTATCGGTGAGATATTTGTTAAAACACACTCTTTCGGTAGTTATTGGTTAAACCACACACTATCGGTGAGGTATTGGTTACACAAGCAGGTTTGAAAGTGGCTGAAATATTGTTTGGTTAGAAAGAAGCTATAAAAATAAATTCAGTACCTTTGTCAGCAAGAGCTGTGAAAGATATAATTTCTACTGTGGCTGAACATGTCTGGTAACAAGTCCTTCATTCTATAAGTGCGTGTAAATTGTTTTATATTCAGCTTGATGAGACCACTGAAGTCAGTAGTAATGCGCAGCTTGATGAGACCACTGATGTAAGTAGTAATGCGCAGCTTGATGAGACCACTGATGTCAGTAGTAATGCGCAGCTTGATGAGACCACTGATGTCAGTAGTAATGCGCAGCTTGATGAGACCACTGATGTCAGTAGTAATGCGCAGCTTGATGAGACCACTGATGTCAGTAGTAATGAGCAGCTTGATGAGACCACTGATGTCAGTAGGAATGAGCAGCTTGATGAGACCACTGATGTCAGTAGTAATGAGACCACTGATGTCAGTAGTAATGAGCAGCTTGATGAGACCACTGATGTCAGTAGTAATGCGCAGCTTGATGAGACCACTGATGTCAGTAGTAATGAGCAGCTTGATGAGACCACTGATGTCAATAGTAATGAGCAGCTTGATGAGACCACTGATGTCAGTAGTAATGAGCAGCTTGATGAGACCACTGATGTCAGTAGTAATGCGCAGCTTGATGAGACCACTGATGTCAGTAGTAATGAGCAGCTTGATGAGACCACTGATGTCAGTAGTAATGCGCAGCTTGATGAGACCACTGATGTCAGTAGTAATGCGCAGCTTGATGATACCACTGATGTCAGTAGCAATGCGCAGCTTGATGAGACCACTGATGTCAGTAGTAATGCGCAGCTTGATGAGACCACTGATGTCAGTAGTAATGAGGCCACTGATGTCAGTAGTAATGAGCAGCTTGATGAGACCACTGATGTCAGTAGTAATGCGCAGCTTGATGAGACCACTGATGTCAGTAGTAATGCGCAGCTTGATGAGACCACTGATGTCAGTAGTAATGAGACCACTGATGTCAGTATTAATGAGCAGCTTGATGAGACCACTGATGTCAGTAGTAATGAGCAGCTTATGGTATATGTTCGAGACAGAGGTTTACAAACAATTGAAGAAGAAATGTTGTTTTGTGCTCCAACTCGAACTGCGATGTAAGGGAATTAATGTATTCAATAAAGCGATTGAATACCTTGAGAAATTCAATTTAAATGGGAAGACTATTGCTGTGTCTGTTGATGGAGCTCCAGCTATGTTGTTTCGTGTAAGTGGTTTTTCGGCTTTTGCAAAAGAGAGGAATCCAAAAATCGTAGTTAACCACTGTATGATACATCGTAAAGCACTGCTTATAAAACATTTGGAACCTGAACTGGAGGTGGTCATACATGATATTTCCAGATTGTAAATTTCTTTAAAGGACATGCAATGAAAACACGACTCTTTCGTTATTTATATAAGGGTGAGGCTGAATATACAGACCTACTTGAT
Source organism: Ampullaceana balthica (assembly GCA_944989445.1). Classification (NCBI taxonomy): domain Eukaryota; kingdom Metazoa; phylum Mollusca; class Gastropoda; family Lymnaeidae; genus Ampullaceana; species Ampullaceana balthica. The sequence goes on along the minus strand of CALYLW010001368.1, from coordinate 232,713 downwards.
CACTCCCAGGTACGGTAGCTTTCACGCGACAATGTTCTGAACTGTGTGGACTCTGAAAACGTCACTTCAAATATTTCTGGCTGGTCAGAAGTATGCACTGTCGCATAACTTTACGAGCTATTGTTGAATTGCACATCTTGCATACTTAGCTTACATTTTTTAGCATTTGAATGCGTTGAACAAAGAATTGCAGAGAAAAGCTATCATTATAATTACAGCCAGAGAAAAGATTGCAGCATTTGGATTAAATCTTTCATATTGGAAACAAAAATCAGAAGAAAAATGTTAGTGGCCTATTTAAAGTTGATGACATCAAGGATATAGATATTTGACATCTTACCAAGCTCAAAGAGAGGTTCACTATTTACTTTCCTGTTATTGATTTCCATAAAATCAATTGGGTTGTAGATCCATTTAAATGTGACATTAAGAATGTACCAGATGAGCCTAAAGGGATGGCAGAGGCACTACTTTAACTTCAGTCTAATAATGAGTCACGTGTTGAATTGGCAAACATAGCAGATTTGACACATTTTTGGATGTCTAATTAGTCTAATGCTGCAAAGGCTTTCAAAACCGCACATGAGGAGGCCGTCAAGGTTTGCTGCTTTTTGGAACGGCGTACGTTTGTGAACAATGATTTTTCACTCCAGTGAACATAAAAGTAAAGCCTCGAAATCAATTAGACCCCGAAGACAGCATCCAACTTGCCATGACAACAAAAAGCCCCGATTTCGATGAAATTGTGTCAAAAATGAAACAACATCATTTTTAAAAAAATGTACTGGGATTTAAAGAAAAACCAATTAATATTAAAATATTAAATTTATTATTTCATTTGTCTTTTAAAGTAAATTTGAGTTCATCCGAATTTATTGCATTATCTCTGATTTTTTATTATATCTAGAATTTCCAGGGCAGTTAGTCCTATAAACGTTAAAACAATAATATTATTTTCGACTGTTAATTTTTATAATTGCTACATACACATAATCCTCTATGTGTCATTTTAAGACTTTTAAAACTCAACAAATGCTTTTTCAGCTTGGGCTTAGCCCTAGACATGTGTGTATGTGTGTGGGGGTGTATGCTTACAATGCTCCCAAAACGCCTAAGTGGGCTGGACCTCGCGTCTTCGGGGGTAACGGCAAAATAAAATTTTATATTTTGAGGTAAAGGCCAAAAAGGTTCGCCGACCCTGATTTAAAATAGGAACATTAGAATGATAAAAGTACATTATTTTTTAACCAATAATTAACGTAAATAGAACATTTGTCAAAGCTTGGTAGCATCATTTTTCAATAACTCTTTAAAAATAATTTGTTCGAACGTTTCAAATTGTTAAGAACCTGGAAAATATATCCTATGTAAATAAAAATATTTCAAACAATACATTTAAATTTACAGAATGAAATTAAATCTCAAGCATCAGTTTTGCATTGTAAGTACATAATACGATTAATATATATAATTATATATTGATGATTAATTTATATTTGTATTGGTTGGTGCATGAGTTTACAGTCTACTTGTCAGGCATGTGTGCACCCTGAGCCCTACGTACCCAGTAGGGCAGGCAGACTGTGGCGGGACAACACCTTATTGACTGGGGGCTGCCCAGCTTAAGGCGGGTGGTAGCTGTCCAATGAGACAAAGATATCTCTCCCACCGTCGGAAATATCCCTGGCGCAAGCTCTACGCCAATTGAGCGCGTGGCTTATAACCGGTCACTACTACTTCCCGTGTTGTGTCGACGCTGTGAGGCGAAGCTGGAGTGTCCTCTCCAGAGCACAGGCCTGGGCAGGTGGTGTGGAGAATCAGCTGTTACCCGTGCAGCAGACTCCCTCTCTCCACGCAGCTGAGAGGTCCAAGGGAGAGGCAGAGCCAGTACATCTCGGTATCAACTACGTCGCAGGAATTACCAGAGAGACGTTGTAAACAACGCCAGACTGCCTTCGGGATTCCGGCTCCTGATTTGTGATCGAGTTTTACTCCCCTGGCCTTTCTCGTGAGTGAGTATGGCCGCAAGGCAGTGGAGGTTTGAAGTCGGATTTTTTCTTCTCCTAGATGAGCGGCCATCTAAGGCTGACGAGCATCATCTGCCCGAAGCAACTGGTTTTGAGGCGCCAGTGGTCCACCTTTCACCCTTCTCCTGTTAGTTGGGAACAGGCTTCGCCGGACTTGTTTGAAAAGCCGCACGTGAAGGCCAGAAGCTGGATTTGGCTGCCAGAGGCGATCAGAGACGCAGGCCATTGGAGCATTTCTTGGGATGAGGGAGCTTATCCCCGCATCTAATCCGGCTTAGACAGCCCTTGAAGCGTTATATGTGCTGTACTGTATGAACAGAGCCAAATACGATAAGCGATACCCGGCGTATAAGACGGCCCCGGAATTTTTAGAAGATCTTTAGGTGTTAAAAAAAGTCGTCTTATACGACGGAAAAGGCGGTACTTCTTGATAATTTTAAAAATTATAATTTGTATGAAATATATAATTAAAATAGTCATAATTTAGACTATCTGTTGTACACTGTTAGAACTACATAAGAGATAAATTAGACTATACATTTTTACTTTTGTCGGTCATGAAACTTTATAAATCAGCTATTATTTTTAACAAGAGTAATTTGCACATTAAAATTCTTAACGTAATCACGCCTATTTTACACAACTCACTAGAATTAAATTTAGAAAATTTTTATATATTTAAATAATTGATCAATTACAGCTCAATATTTTCTCATTTAATTTTCCTTTTCCTTTTTTCTTTTAAAAAAATTCAGTAATTAAATGCTGCTCAGGTATATCCAGTGACCTTGTGTTAAAAATTGTTTTGAATGTTAAAAGGCCAATGGAAGAAATTAGCGAGGTAAATTATTTTAAAAATAGTTCCTATAAAACCATGTAATTATTACAGTCGAATGTAAAAGACAAGCATTATAATTTGAATATATATAAACTTATAGATTATTGTAACTGTAAAAAATATTTAACATTCTTAGACAGTCGATAGCGAAGTCAATAGTTCACTCGCCTCACAAGCTGACGGGTGTGGGATCGAGCCCACGTTAAAACCACTATAAAAAATGCTAATGAATGACTAACGCAAGAAAGTCCTCCGCTGACCTGGAGAGGGATGGGCGTCACCAGGGTCTACCAAGCCCGAGAATATTCTAAATGGAAACATTAGAACCCCCGACGACCACAAAAAGAGGTTATGGGACTAAAAAAAGACAGTACCACACAAATGTAAAACTACAAAATGACATATACGAAGTTTTTTTTTAAGGAACACACCATCAGTGATTATGGAAAGTCAATAATCGTAATAAAACTTTTAGAAGAGAACACCCTTGAAGAACTATACAATCTCATAGAAAAAGGAACAGTCGAATTAGAAAAGGTCATACAAGTTTTAAAGTTTGTAAGTTGGTGATTATTCATTTTTTGTTATTTTATAAATTTAAATTTAATTTTAATCATTAAAAAAACACTTGAGCATTAAAAAATAAATGAAAGGTCAGGCATAAACTTTAAATGCTATTACCTATTTATGAGATTGTAATTTAGATAAAAACTAATAAGTGAATGACAAATTGTTGTCTTTTTCTTGAAATTATGGATGGTGAGCATTAACATTTTTATTTTAAAGAATATATTTAAAATTTACAATTAAATTTGAAGTTATAAGGGAAAGAGAGAGAGAGAGAGAGAGAGAGAGAGAGAGAAAGAGAGAGGGGTGATGAACTTATAACACGAGATGTGGAAACTGGAAAAGGAAACTGAAATTATATGTTTAAGACAAAAATCTAATTTGTTTTATTTTAAATTTACAGAAGACAAAATCTGATATATATTTGAAGTGTAAGTATATTAAGTGAATTTAGTTTTGTAAAAAAAAATAATTTATTATTATTTAAGAAATGATAACAATTTAAAGTTGCGCTTTGGTCACAATTCTACGTTATAAAAATAGTATTTAAAGCTTAAACCCTAATCCATTTACATTTTATATCTTAAAGGAATTAATGCAACAAAGAACTTTGCTAAACAACCTAGATCGATAGAATTTTTTAAATCTTTAATGATGGACTTTATGAGTTATTCCTTTCTTTGAAGTTGTCATATCACATTTAGTAGTGAAATAGTTATTATTTTAAAAGATAAATAAATTCATTAACAATAAAATCAAAGCGTTACAACTATTTAAAGCATGTTAATAATTCTTATAAGTACTATTTTTTCCAATACCAATAGTTGAAAAAAAAATAAATTTGTTTTTTTTGTTGTTGATTTTAACCCATTTCAACGTATGCTAGCGAGCTAAAATTTTACAGGCAGACTCATGCCGATTATAAACATGATTTATCAAAATTTCAGATCATTTAAATTTACTGTCATTAAATTAATTAATTGTTAGATTATCTCTATTTTTCTCTATGTAGCATGTTAATTTCTATGCTTGAGTGTCTCCAAGATACTTGGTTTATATTCTTGCACTTAAAGAAAGTGTTAGTCATACACACGCCTCGTGAGCAGCACAGTTACAGCAGCCTCTGTCCATTCGCATTTATCTTTCCCATTTCAAAAAGACCAAGGAATGTGGGCCAGGCTTCATGGTCACTCTCAATTCTAGCATTGGAATCTCCTAGGAGATAAATTGTCTCGTCCTTGTGGTTGCTGGTATCTGATCTAATGCTCCATAGAATTGTATGTCTTTCCACACAGAAAAGTATAAACTGTTAAGATTAACAAAAAGATTAAAACGAAACAAATAAATTCAAAATATTTCATTCATAGAAAAGAACTAATCCAAACTAAAGATGCAAAATACTTTGGTTGTAATAATAAATGAGAAAATATCATGGAATCCCCATTACATTAAGTAATTAAGAAAGCAAACAAAACCTTAGGGTTTATAAAAAGAAAATTTTACAGATGTAATGAGAACATAAAACTAAAATGCTACCTATCTTTGGTGAGACCTGTGCTAGAATATGCATCTTCTGAATGGTACCCACCAACCAAAGAAAACATTGAAAAACTAGAAACAATTCAATAAAATTAACACAAAAACTTTTTTAAAAAGATGAGGCCCAGCTGCAGTGTAAATCCCGCATGAAAAAGCAGAAAATACTGTATTTGTCACAAACTAAGTAGTCACACAGGGGAACTTAGAAATTTAATTTTTATTGATATTTATTGTGATCGATTGTGGGATTTAATTGTAGATATAAAATTGGATAAACTAACACAAAAATTCTGAGTTCTGCGACTACTTAGTTTGTGACTGAAAAATTATTTTCTGCTTTTTCATGCGAGATTCTACCTTCCACACTGCAGCTGGGCCTCATCTTTTTTTTTAAAGTTTTTTTGCTCATTTTATTTTCTACTTTTACGCATTAACAAAAGATTATTAGAAGTTAATTTCATTCATGAAAATTTAAACTCTTTAAACAACCCAGTAAAAATAAAGTTTTTGACTATAAACCCCTTTTATATGAGACATAACTAAAAAGTATTGATCATGCTTAAACGTGACAAACATTTAAAGACTGAGATTGCCTTAACTCCCATTTGCTGTAAAACGGAAGGGGGCAGGGGCGGATTAAGACTGCACTGGCCCCTGGCTGCAATTCAAACTGGGGCCCTATCCAGCCAGCGTCCCTTTAAATAAAATGATTGGTAGCAGCAACTATAATACTGTAACTTGTAGCTAAATAGTCCATCGGTTCCTTGCTCAAAATTTTTCTGTACTCCGGGATCGGATTCATCAAAAATCGGAACACGAAGAAATAACTGTTTGCCGGGAAACTAAAATTGGGTGTAAAAAAGTAATATAAAAAAAATATATATACTCCCCCGCTGGGAATTGAACCAGCAATCGCTTGCGCTACAAGCCAACACGCTGCCACTTCACCACGAGATCCTGACGATATTTTCAAATTTAAAAGGTACAAATAGTATTCATTAATATTTTCTCTTATTGAGCCTATCAATTCAAGTTTTACTATCCATTTAATTAATTTATGATTTTTTAGGGATTCATGCAAACATTTGTCCACCTTAATAATAAAATATACTAAATTTGGTGGCCCCTAAATCATCGGGGGCTCCTGGCTTTAGCCCGTTCAGCCCCCCTTAATCCGCCATGGGGAAGGGAAGTTCTGGTCATGGATGGCTGAACTGAACTCAGCGTGACGCGTAAAATGTCAACAAAAGCAGGCGGCTAATATGCAGATAAACAAAAAAAGCATTAATTGAATTACGGTACATTCGATCGATCCGAAACTTTAATGGCTTAATCTTCCCCACAAGCCAAACCTACTGTGAAAAGTTCAGAACTCTAGCAAGCCAGATAACGGGTTTACGAGCGTTTTGAAAACGTTGGCGACAGATCCTGACCCGTTGACGACATATACATATCCGACTACGTGCACGATTTAATAGGATAGGGACCTCAAAAAAGAGCTTGCAGATTCATTTCTGGAGAATATTCAAAACTTACAAGAATCACACCTTTAGTTAAATCATTAAACCTTGAAATACTAGAGGATAGAAAAGCCAAGAGTAAAGTAGTAATAATACATAAAGCAATCCTATATAATAAAAGGCAAGTTTCTGTCCTTTCTGTCCGTTCTGTCCGGTCATCTATAGCGATTGGTTCCTCAAACACATATGACTCCTACAGCCAATCATATTGAACACGTTTACGCCATTTACGCGGACGTTCAAAACGGGTTATGTTTGGTGCAGTATTTCCTCCAAGACTTTATTTTGAGTTATACGCTTTGGGATTTATAGCAAAAAGCTCTGTTTTTACGAGTTATTTATTTTAACTATAATGAATAGTATTTTTGACGCGATGCACGTGTAATGCAGGTCGAGACGGCTGTTGGAGGGGAGTTACAACATGCCACCGAACGGTGGAGGAACGTCCTTGGACGGGCTTTATTGCACGTTAATTATAATAACATAAATATACATAATTTGCAATTTACGTCCCTTCCGTCCGCCCCGTCAGTCACGCTATGCGAGGTAACTCCTGATATAAAAAAGTGAGATATAGACGTAAGGTAATTTTTAAAATGTTGGTTTCGAGATTAACAGAGTGTGCTGTCGTCATAAAATATTGTTACGTGACGTCATTATTTGAGCTTTTATTAATGTGTAAAAGCAAAGGGAACGAAAAAAAAGAGCCATGGTTTATTCGATGTGATTAATATTATTATTATTATTATTATTTATATTAAATGTCCGTTTTTTGGTATGCGTGCATGTCAGTATTATGTACGTAATTCTAAACTAAATTTTCTCTATCAATGTACTACATCTGTTTTTCGGTTTATAAGTTTTACAATTGGTTGGTGTTTGGTTGTCAAGTTTCGATCCGTTTTGAAATACAAAGCCATTATTTATTACTGCAAAATAAAATTTGTCAACTTATGCTCGATTTTAGGGTTTGTTTATCTTTTGTACTCTTCGAGATTGTATATGTGTATGTTTTAAAAAAATAACATTATTAATATTACAAAATCGGACTCCCCTCCCCCCCCCCAACAATATTTTTTTTTGTTTTTTTACATGTAATATTTTAATGCGTGTTAGATTTAATTTGGAATTTTAAAAAATTGCGCTTAAATAATTTTAATATCGAACTGGAAGGGCTGCTGACTAGACAATAATGAAAACGTTTATTTGAATTCCTAAAACGTGTATATTCAATTATATATACGATTAACTGTTGATTCTTTAATATTTTCTTTTATCCCGTGATAAAGTTTACTTCAAAGGTTTCATTCACAATAAATAGTTCTTTGTTATACATATTTGTAAATAGTTATAATTTTTGTTTTGTTTACATGTTTTTGATAATGTGGAGGTAATAATGTATGTGCCAATAGGCACATACACTGACATGTCATAATAGATCTGGAAAAGGTTCTGACTTGACTATAATGAAAACGTTTATGTGAATTCTTAAAACGCGTATATTGAATTATAAACATAATTAACTGCAGTTAATTTAAGAATTTCTTTTATCCTGTGATAACTTTACTTCAAAGGTTTCAAGCAAAATAAATAGTTCTTTGTTATGCAAATTTAAGACCTCAAGGGAAGAAACAGCTATGTGACATTAAATTTGTAAAAAAATTACATGCTACTCCCCTCTAGACGATAGAGGATAAAAATAGAATTTTCTGAATCAGGTTTTATGAAAAAGTAGGTATGTGATCCATTTAACAATTCAAATCTATTTAGTTAATTTATAAGAAATCTATACAATTTGGAACTTTAAAACTTGAATATCTCAAAACTACAAAAATGTGACATAGCCGTTTCTTCCCCTTGAGCTCTGCAACATGTAAATTGGCTGATAATGGACAGTGCATGATTTTGAAAATGTGGTGGTAATAATGTATAGACCAATGAGCGCATAAACTGACAAGTCATAATAGATCTAGAAAAGGTGCTGACTTGACAATAATAAAAAAAGTTTATGTGAATTCCTAACACGTGTATATTAATTTGTAAATATGATTAACTGTTGATATTTTAATTTTTTCAGTTATCCTGTGATAAACTTTGCTTATTACGTTTCATGCACACACAAAAAGTTTTCTTTGTTATTTATATCTGTAAAAAATTACATTTTATTTGTTACATGTTTTGGTAATGTTGTGGAAATAATGTATGGACTAATGGGCGAAGAAAACTGACAAGTCATAATCTTCAATGAAGCTTAAACGGCTTCAAATCACAAATGTGCTTGATATGGATCACATTGCAGTCACATTATTTATTTGTAACCCACTGTGCTTTATTATTGGCGCAGTCATAATTGGTGCTCACTATGCAATGCCGCAAGTTAACGTCCGGAACGCGCTTCCGCGGTTTATAAACAACCGGCTAATCCTCGGCAATATTTGTGAATACTTCGAACTTCAAACTTCTTTGCGGCAGTATAATTTAATACTGTGTGATATTCTATATGCATACTATTATCTTGATTATATCAATATTTATCATGCAAACTTATATAGCGCGCAGTCTAAGCTTGGAGGTTTTCTCATTTCACATTATATTCGTATATATAATCAAAATATATAATTAGCTATGGATGTCCGTTAGTAACGCTAGAATTTAGAAAGCGCACCGCTAAAATAAGCTCTGAAAAAAATTAATGCTCCAAAAATAACTCTTTTCGAACGTCCGCATAAAATTGTTCAATTTGGAAATAAGATTTAATTTTTCTATCTTTGTCTCTACATTTTCTGATTATTTACTATGCGGCTTTCAGGCGAAAGGGACAATAACAAAAAATGAAATATATTTACTTTGAAAACTTCCGTCATTTTTGACGGGTAATACACTGGTCACTAGTATATATATAAAAATTAATATGTTTGTTTGTAACGGGTCACTTATTCATTGTGAAGCCTAAGTAATTACATGGATTGAGGGATGTCCACCAAACTCAGCACACATATGCATCATTATCCAGGTGAAAATATAGAGGGGTTTTTAACTTTACATCAATTACAATTTTGGGCCCCCGAGGCCCCTAATTTTTTAAATTAAATTGCGAATAAATGGAATGAAGCTTTGTATGCTTATTATTTTAATTAACCGAGAGTTATCATTCGTATTGTAATCGATACTTCTACAAATAGAAACAAAATATTGAGCTTTTAATTTAACTTAAATTTCTTGAACTGAATTGTAACGACTTAAAATAGTTTAAATATGTATAAATAAGCCCCAAAATCAGTTTGTTACGACTCAAAGTTTATTTTTATTTGTTTTCGTGTATTATTGAATTTTATACTTATTTCAATTTTGAATATTGAATACAATTATAATTAGGATTTGTTTTCAAACAACGTCGATTACGTTTTTAGAAATTATTTCAACGCAAGTATAAATAAGGCCTCAAAGGACTTATTTACGACAGAATGTCTATTTAAATTTGTTTTAAATTAATATTTTCTAATTATTTCATCTTGGAATACAACTGTAATATGGATTTACCATACTAGGACTCTGACTATCAACATCGACCACTAAAAATCCATGCATTAAAAGCAGGATTCAAAATTTACTATTAAAGGTAAGTTAAGCTTAGATGTGTTTTTATTAGAAATTACTATGGGCGTCAAAGAATAGTTGTCACGTGATAATCACGAGATGAGTGACAGAGAGGTCACATGGGTAGAAAGGGCGCGAAAGGCAGTTGTCAGAGAGGAATGGCGGATTGTGTTGCTGATGTCTCCATGTTGTGAAACCTCAAAGTTATATTCCTGTATATATTGTGCATATTAAAGTTATTTTGTTGACAACAGTATTTCAAGGATTTATTGCACGAAAGTTTGTATTGTGAGATCGCCTACAGTAAACACATATAAAAAGTAAACCATTTATAATACTCCGTTCTATTTCCATAGTATTTTCATAATCATATTTATTAATATTATATGATATAAAATATATATTAATAATTCTACTAAATTTAATGATTAAATTACTTTAAAATTACTACCCTTTAAACACATATATTGATACATTTATATGCATAATTTAAAAGAGGCTTCAAAAATGAGATACATTTTACGGAAATAATAACATTTCTTAAGGCACTCTTTTTTTTTATTCCTTGCACGATTTTTATTAAACTTTTTTTTTGTGACCAGACATATCCGCACAAGACAATCGCGCACACGGGTTATGATTAGGGTTAGGGTTAGAGTTAGGTTTGTCGGTGTGAGCCATTGTCCCTGAGCGCAACTATGGGTGTTCGCGTTTGTTCTGTGGGCGTTTGTGTCATTTCGTAAATATCTGTGTGCGTTTATTGTGTGCGCGATTGTCTTATTCGCGTTTGTCACGGAACCGTTTTTTTTTAAAGCAGGTTGCCAAAATTGCATGAGAAACGTCAAATGCTACTTCAGTGTCAACAAAGACTGCAGGATTAGCCGGAAAAGCATAGTGAAGCAAAATAGTAAGTTCTATTATTTTTTTCTCTAGCTTTTAACATAATTATCATCAGTCCCGTGACCGTTACTGTCGTTGGGGGAGCGCATGAACACATCAACAGAGAACGATCTCCACATTTGCCTATTTTGAGCGGCGGCCAATAATTCATGCAATTTCCTCCCAGTCAATTAGTTAATGTTGTCCAGCCAGCTTTTCCGCTGTCGACCTATTCGCCGGCCCCCTTCTACAGTGCCATGAAGGATAATTTTTGCCAGTGTGTCATGTCGCAGTAAATGACCGAACAATGCCATCTTACGTCTCTTAATTGTTGTTATTGGTCTGGTGTTCTAAATAGGAGATCTGGAGAATTTTCCTCATGCATTTGTTTTCAAATGCCTGCAGCTTCCTTTCAGTGGCTGCCAATAGTGTCCAGGTCTAATATCCATAAAGGACAATGGTTTTTACGAGAGCTCTGTAAAGCCTGAGCTTTGTTGGCAGGCTAATGTTTTTACTGTTCCATATTTTGGTTAACTTCGTCATTGCTGCCATTGCAGACCCAATTCTCTCTCGAATTTCAGCTTCACAGGTACCATCTCGAAATATAATTGCTCCTAGATATTTAAAGTTATGTAACTCCTCCAGCTTTTGTTGGTTCATTACGATGTTGGCCATACTGGCAGCTGAGGTATTAACCAATATTTTGCATTTCTCTGAGCTAATTTTCATCCCATATGCACCTGATCTGTCTGCAAGTTTGTCAGTGAGCTCTTGTAGTTCTTTACTGCTCCCAACCAAAAGATCTATGTCATCAGCAAATCTTAAGTTGCATAATGTTCTTCCGCCTATAGAGATGTATGTGTGGTGATTACTGAGAGTTAATTGCATGATTTTTTCAAGGAAGATATTGAAAAGGACGAGAGAATGCAGCCCTGGCGGACTCCGAGCGTCATTTTGAAGAAGTCCGCTACGCAGCCTTTAAATACAACTGCACTGATTGCCTGATTGTAGAGTTCTTCGGTCACCTTTACCAGCCCTTCTCTCAATGTTGAAACATCTCATCACTTGCCAAAGTCCCTCGTGCCATACTCGATCAATGGCTTTCTTGAAGTCTATGAAGTTGTGATGGAGTTCGCGTTTGTGCTGTAGATTTCTTTTCTATGACAGTTGAAGATCTGCTTGATTGTGTTTCTGCCTGGTCTGAAACCTGCCTGTTCTTCTGTCAGTAATTCCTTGGATATTGGCTTTAGCTGACCGAAGATAATTTTTAGCATTAATTTGCTACGGTGGCTGATAAGGCTGATTGTTCTATAATTCTGGCATTGTTTCGTATTGCCTTTCTTAAGTATGGTATGATTAGCGACTGGGTCCAATCTTTGGGCCATGTCTTATTTTCAAATATTTTCTGGCAGAGTATTGTTAGGGCTTTCGTTACCTCTGCTCCTCCATGTTTCAACAATTCAGCAGGGATCTTGTCAACTCCAGGTGACTTACCCCCTTTTAACTTTCCGTACTGCCTCTTCAACTTCGCTCAAAAGCACTGGTGGATCATTCATCTCTCTGATCTGTTGCTTCTGTTGTATGTTGCTATCTGGATTGATTTTGCAATTGTACAGTTTGGTGCAATATACTGCCCATCGTCTTAGTACCACTGTGTTATCAGTAAGGAGCTGGCCTTTACTGTCTTCAATTATCGAAGCTGTCACTTGGTGCGTTTTGTTAAGATTTCTTAGAGTGTCATACGCCTTCTTAGTATTACTTGCAGCTATGCTATCTTCCACTGTGCGGCACTGGTTATCTATCCATTCCTCTTTGGCCTGCCTCATCTCCTTCCTGTTCCTTGTATTAATCAGCCTGTATTTGTCTGCTGTAAAGGGATGATACTTTTTTTCCTTAACATTCTTCTTTCATCACATAAATCAAGAATATTGTTGGTAACCCAATGCTGTTTCTTGCTTCCTTGCCTACCTATGACTTCTCCTGCCGTTGAAGTTAAAATAATTTATTTCAAGTTGTTAGCCAAGGACTCTACATCTTGGTCGATAGTGGCCGATGCTGCAAACTTGTCACCAACCTTGGCCTGGAATTTCACCGCAATTCCCGGGTCTTTTAGTCTGTCCAGATCAAAACGAATGCGCGGATTTCTTTTTCCTCTATTTAACTTCACTATCAGTTTAAGTCTAGTTAGGATAAGATTATGTTCACTTCCTATATCTGCACCAGGGAAGGACCTTGTTTGTGCTTTAATTATACTAGATTTGAAACGCCTCGGCACAAGAATGTAATCATTTTGATTCTTGATTAAGCCTCCGGGTGATTGCCAGGTGATTGTTCTTTATTTCTTGTGTGGATGCAGGGTATTAGTGAGGGTCAAGCAACGACTTTGTGCGAATTAGAATAAGCTCATTCCTCTAACGAACGCATTTTCCAACTGTACCCGGCCATTGTTAGTACGCGTCAGAGCCAACCTTTGCATTCCAGTCGCCCATTATTATTAGAATGTATCTTCTTGGTGTTCTCTTGATGACACATTTTATTTTCTCATAGAATTTCTCCAAGTTGTCATCACTGTGGTCGGAAGTTGGAGCATTCACCTGTATGATCGTGACATTATGGGGTCTGGCACATATTCTAATGCTTATCAGTCGATTTGAAATTGGTGTGCAGCTAATGACTGATGCAAATATTTCCTTTCAAGGAAGACTACGCCTAATTGATGTTTGGAGTCATCACCACTGAACCAAATTTTATTCCCCTTTCTGTTGATGTTTCACCAAACCCTGTCCAACGGACTTCGGCAAGTCCTATGATGTCCCAACTGTACCGTTGTAATTCATGCGTTAGTTCTTTTAATTTTTCACACTGATACAGGGTTCTTACATTCCAAGTGCCTATATTTATCCCTTCTCTTAAAATAACCCAGTAAACTTAAGGCTACTTTAGTTGAAATTTTAAAAGATAAGATGAAATCGTCATCCAAATACATCGACAATGGTGTCATCCAAGGTTTACCTTTTCATGCAAGTATAGATTAGCTTTAGATTTAACTATTAAGTATGGGTCTAAATCGAATCAATGGCGCTTTAAGATCACGTACGTCAGGCAGTTGAACATCATTCGCCATGTAAGACTGCTCATATAAGAGAAGGAAAACTCTGTTTACAAACCTCCGCTGCCTTGCGGTCATACTCACTCTCGAGAAAGGCTAGGGGAGTAAACCCTTATCACAAATCAACGACTTGGAGAGGAGTTGGGTGCAACAAAGTCTATAAGCCTACAGAAAGGAAGCATGAAAACACAACAAATAAAGATATCCATACTGGATCGGTCGAGGAACGGATTAACAACCACGCACTTCACTGCAAGTCATCAGAATGGGGACGTTCAGTATACTTCTGGAACCGACCCAATTAGGCTTCCCAGAGAAGGGAACGTTTAACATATAAATTCTTAAATATGCATTTTTAAATATTCTTACCAATGGCAAATACGTTATTTATACAATGAGATTTAAATATTGGTGCATTAAAAAAAAATAACAGGTTTTGAAAATTGCATGAGATGCCCCTTCAGTGTGAAAAAAGACAGCGGGATCAGCCTGAAAAGCCAAGATCGTAAGTTCCATTATTATTTTCTCTAATTTTAGCATATAATTTTTTTAAATACATTTTTTAAATTTATTCCGGTATCAAATACTTTATTTATACAATAAGATTTAAAGATTGGTGCATTTTTAAAAAAAAAGCAGGTTTACAAAATTGCATAAGGTGCCTTGGTGCAGATGGAGCGTGAAAAAAATAGAACATCAAGAGCGTCAGACAACACGAGAACAACGTGAGTTACAGCTTAGCAAAAGACGAGAACAGGACCGTGTGTCACTTTATTTAGGGTTTATTTAAACTATTCTAGAATATTCTAAGTTTTATCATTGCATGATCTCTATTATTTTTTGCCTGTTTTACTCTAACAGGTTTTAAAGTATTACCCCCATTATTTCGTCTCTGTAATTTTAATTGGATTCAATTCAAAGTCTTATCCAATTGTTTTTCTGACTGATTTTCAATTAGGTTAACCTCCCAGGATAGAATGTCTAAAATATTATAGAATATTCTAAATTTTATCATTGCTGACTGATATTTATTTAGGTTTACCTCACAGGATAGAATGTCTAAAATATTCTAGAATATTATACATTTTATCATTACAGGATCTCTGTAATTTTTTGGCCTGTTTTACTGGGACAGGTTTTAAAGTATTACCCCATTATTTGTCAAACTTTGAATGTAATATTAGTCTTATTATTCACTTTATTTGGGTAAGATTCAAAATATTCTAGAATTTTGTCTCTGCAATTTTAAACAGATTTAAATTTGAGTCAATTTAAGATCTTATCCAATTGTTTTTCTGACTGATTATCAATTAGGTTAATCTCACAGGATAGAATGTCCAAAATATTCTATAAAATTCTAAAAATTTTTTTTGCAAGATGTCCAATAATTGTTAGTCTCTTTTATTTGGACAAGTTTTAAAGTTTTAGCCCAAATATTTGCCAGACTATGATTGTACTATAAATTTATTATTCACTTGATTCGCGTATAATTTAAAATATTCTAGAAACTTCTGTGGTTTAATTTTTATTACGTCCGCAGTAATTTCTAATAAATATAAATAGGACAAACTTTAAAGTCACATCCTATTGTTTTTCAGACTAATTTTCAGTTTGAGACCTTGCCTTACTTGGATAGAATGTGTCTACGCCTGGGCCCCCTTTTTTAACTTAAATGAATAATTGGTTAAGCTTTAACGTGAGAGAAACCAGAATAGGGTCTTACCGGGAACTGGATCCCATAATGTAATTGAATCATATTGGGATAAATAAACCAACGCGAAATATGGGATCCTACCGGGGAAAGGGATCACATTGGGGTAAGGAAATTGACAAAGCGTAAGATTCCATAATGCAACGTGATCGAGGGAAAGGGATTCTACCAAAAACGAGATCCCATTATACAACGGATAGAACTGACCTATTTAATCCTATGAAAGTATGGTATTTTATAGGGGTAAGGTATTTACTTCATGAATGGGATACCATTTCGCAATGATGCAATCGCAAAAAATATGGCATCAATTGGGGAAAGAGATTCTACTAAAACGGAATCCCTTTATGCAACGGGATAATATTTAGCCATGTGATCCCATCAAAGTATGTTTCTTGCACAATACTTAAAATATAAGTTTAAATTGTATGTCTTTCGAGAATTATCAAGTAGTGTATATGTATGTAATAAGATTTCGAATCATTGTGTTTAAATATATTTAACAATAATTTCATGTATTTATATCTCATGCACTCATTTAATTATTTGTTCTCATGTACACATTAAAGTTTTTCAGAAACCTAATAAGATTGTGTATTTATTATCAAAAGTTTAAATATAATAAGCATTTAAAAAATAATTAACTACTTTTGTTTCTCATATATTATAATTTTGAAACTTATAGAGTAGTTTGTATTATCTGTATACGAATATTTTTGATATTTTAGTATTTCTCCGTAGGCATAATGGCTATAATAATTACTACCATACCGAATCATATCTCTCAGTAGATTAAATGGCTCCAAAAAGTAAATCAACAGTAGATAGTACCGCTAATCAGAAAGGGATCCTATTGGAATGTATACAAGCAACTGGAAACACTTTTCCAATGGATAGTAAATAGGATTCGACGGATAATGTAACATCAGTGACAGCTAAGCTTTTCTGTTATAACAACAAGATCATAATTGGGCTTGAATTCTCAAATATAGAATGGAATCATATGAGGGCATGGGATATTATCAAAAGCGGGATCACTTTATGCAATGGGATAATGCCGAGCTATTTGATCCCATTAAAATAGAGGAATTTTATAGGGAAAATGGATTTATTTTAGGAATGGGATCCCATTACACAACAGGATTATAATGGGGTATGTAATCTCAAAGAAATGTAGAATCATATGGGGGGAGACGGATTTGACCAAGAACGGGATCCCATTATTGATCATGGTCATAATGGGTGGGGTACCCATGAGATCCCTAATACCGACCCGTGAGAAGCCGGTTATATCAGCTAGTTAAGAAATACAACACAAAGATAACTTAATACAACCCTCAGATATACATAAGGATAAAAACAACTTTCTTATTCCGTATGCAAGAACAGACAAATACAAATTATCGATCTTCCCGTCCGGAATTCAGGTTTAGATGAGTTTCCTGAAGAAACTAGGAAAACCAAAACTTTATCAACATTTAAAACTCAAAAAAGAATGCAGGACTAGACAAAAATCATAGATAAGTGTAGGACGCAATAATTTTATGTATAGAAGGAGCGTCTGTAACACATAAGATAAGATAGTTTTTATTTTATGCACTACATTTAAACAAGTAATAAAAACTCGAATGAGTATTTAAACGCTATTTACGAAAAGAATTTCCGATTTTTAAATCCTTTATATTAACTCGTGGTGTCTGCTTGCTTGCTGCCTTGATTGCTTGCTTGTCGCCAAAACTTTGGATCCTATTTTAACCCACTTCCTCGCTAGCGAGCTGATTTTTTGCAGACAGTTTCGTACCGATGATAAAAACAATGTATCAAAATTTCAGATCGATCGCATGTACCGTAATTAAATTATTGATTTTTTAGATTAATTTATTTATTCCTATGTATCATGTTAAATTTTTGAGATAGAGTGTAAGGGTGCGTATTATATTGAACGACCTTTCCTGTCGCGCAATAATATGCGTATTTTATTGACAACACTTTTTATAAACATATTCCTGATCGGTGCACATTATATTAAACACGTTTTACGAGACATTTTTGTATTTTTGGATGGTCTTGCGCTGCGTATTATAATGAACATTCTTTTAGTTATTTCTCGTACATAAAGGATTTAAAGTCAAAAACTTGGTTTTTTAAGTTTTAAAAAATTTTATTCACGTGAAATCATTCTAGATTATATTAAAAGTCATGTCAAATCAGTAATTCAGAAACTATACAAAATATGACATCATATCCCCTCACGCTACATCACACCAATAATGTTTTAATTTAATGGCAACGCATTCACAAAGCGGATTAACTATCATTCTAGATTAAATTAAAAGTAATTTCAAATCAATAAGTTTAAAAACTAAACGAAACAATTGCTTTCAAAAATTGCTGCTAAAATTACGGGAGTCGAACGAAAAGACATTTTTTCAAAAATTCCTTCTCAACAATGTTCTAAATATTATTAGCTATCGTTTGGCGTGTGTTTCAACCCGAAAGATGTTATGATTGGCGAGAAATTGTCAAAAATACTGATATTTGTTCAGGTTTTTTTGGATTTTCCAGGAAATTCAGTAAATCTTTTCGGTATTTTTTGGCCAGTGCTATATTTTGGGACCTCCTTAGAATATTTGCAAAAGAACCAAACCCTCTATCTGGTATGGTTCAGGAGGAGTTGCATGTGCAAGCTCGACAGACATTTCAAATATAAAAACGCAATTTATCCCATTGGAATTGCGTTAAAAATCCTTATATATACATATACTAGTGTATTACACGTCAAAAATGACGGGAGTTTTCAAAATGGATATATTTCAGTTTTTGTAATTGTCCCTTTTGCCTGAAAGCCGCATAGTAAATAAACAGAAAATGTAGAGACCAAGAGAGAAAAATTAAATCTCTTTCCATATTGAACAATTTTATGCGGACGTTTGAACATAGTGGGGTTTATTTGGGGTTTTTTTGTGCAATATATTTTTCAAGGTTTTTTTTTAGCTGTGGGCTTTCTAAAATCTAGCGTTACGAACGGACATAGCAGAGTATATATTTTGATTATATATAAGAATATATGTGTTAAGAGAAAACCTCCAAGCTTAGGCTTCGCGTTATATAACTTTGCATGCATAATAATGATATAATCATGATAATAGTAAATGCATAGTGAATTACACACAGCATAAAGTGATACTGCGGCAAAGAATTTTGAAGTTCGACGCATTAACAAATATTGCTGAGGAGTCAGCCGGACGTTAACTTGCGGCATTGAATAGTGCGCACCAATTATGAGTGCACCAATAATACAGCACAGTGCGTTAAAAATAAATTATGTGACCGTAATGTGATCCACATCACGCATATTTGTGATTTGAAGCCGTTTAAACTTCATCGATGATTATGACTTGTCAGTTTATTCGCCCATTTGTCCAATCATTATTACCACAACATTATCAAAACATATAAAAAATAAACTGTAATTTTACACATGTTAATAATTATTTATATTGCATGAAACGTAGTAAGCAAAGTTTGTCACAGGATAACAGAAAAGATTAACTTATCAACTGTTAATCATATTTAAAATTTAATATACACGTGTTAGTGATTCACATAAACGTTTTTTATTGTTGTCAAGTCAGTACCTTTTCAAGACCTATTATGACTTGTCAGTTTATGCACCAATTGGTCCATACATTATTACCTTTACATTATCAAAAACATGTAAATAAAAAATTGTAGCTATTTACAAATATGAATAACAACGAATTATTTATTTTGCATGAAACCTTGAAGTAAAGTTAAGCACTGGATAAAAGAAAATATTAACGTATCAACTTTAATATACAAGTTCTAATAAACGTTTTCATTATTGTCAAGTCAGCACCCCTTCCAATTTTATATTAAAAGCAAAGATTTTTTATTATTCAAAATTAGTCTAAGATGCATTAAAATATTGCATGTAAATAACAATAAATAAAACTATTGTGAGGAGGAGTCCGATTTTTAAATATGTTATTTTTTTAAACATACAAATATGCAATCTCAAAGTGTATAAAAGAAAAACAAACGCTAAACAGAAGCATAAGTTGACAAATTTCATTTTCAGTAATAAATAATGGCTTTGTAGTTCGAAACGCATCGAAACTTGACAACCGAACGACAACCAATTGTAAATTTCATAAACAGAAAAGCGAATATTATATATTAATATAGAAAATTAAATTTATAATTAATTACGTACGTAATATTGACATGGACACATACACAAAAACGGACATTTAATACAAAATAATAATAATAATATTAATCACATCAAATAAAATATTGCTCTTTTTACTTCGTTCCCATCACACATTAATAAAAGCTCAAATAATGACGTGGCGTCACAATATTTTATGGTGAGCAACACATTTTGTTATAATCTCGAAAGCAAATTTTTATTTTTTTTATCGGGAGTTACTTCGCATAGCGTAGGACTGTCTGACAGACACTACTGACTTGCGTGACAATTGCAAATTATATAGTTTTATATATATATATATATATATATATATATATATATATATAATTGATATATTGTGACTATGCTGTAAGCTAGATATTTTTTTAGATTTTCTCTTTTGATTCAGTACTTGAAAGATGCTTACTACTGGATAAATCTGGTAAGAAAGAAAAAGATAAAGTGATAAAAATTGTTTTGAATATTAAAAGGCCAACAGAAGAAATTTGCCAAGTAAGTGTTGCTTTAATTTCTGTAATGTCTTTTAAATAATATTATTTAATAAAGTTATATTTTTTAAAATTAAAAAAAAATAGATTATCATATTGATAAGACATTTTTAGCAGACTTACACAGTAACAGATTAATTAAAAACTATAAAATGACATATACGTACTTTTGTTTTTTAAAAAAGGAACACACCATCAGTGATGTTGGAATGTCAATAATCGTAGAGAAACTATTAAAAGAGAACAACCTGGAAGAATTGTACAATATCATTGAAAAAGGAACAATTAAACTAGAAAAGCTCCTACAAATTTTAAAGAAATTTGTAAGTTAATGATAATTCAAAATTTAATAACATTTAAATTTTACTAAGCATGGTAAATGTAAATAGTAATGAAAGGTGACGCATACACTTGAAAGGATATTAAATATAAATATTTGTATCATATTTCATTTTCGATACAAACTTTTAAGCAAATGACAATGTTTAGTTTCTTTTTGAAATTATGGATGGTGGGCATTCACATTTTTGTTTATAAGAATTTATTTAAAAACAAATAAATTTGAAGTTATCATATATATATATATATATATATATATATATATAAATCAAACTTAGTTTGATTATTTGTTTACGTAGAGTGGGTCATTTTTTAATTGTCATGCATACGTTATTACATGGATTGATGGATCTCGACCAAACTTGGCACATATATGCATCATTATTCAGGTAAAAGTATAGAGGGTTTTTTAATTTTACATTAAACATTTATATGTTAAAAGTTAAAGAAAACAATAATGGAACTTACGGTCTTGGCTTTTCCAGCTGATCCCGCTGTCTTTGTTCACACTGAAGTAGCATTTGACGTTTCCCAGGCAATTTTTGGCAAACTGTTTAAATAACGTTTCAGTTAAATCGCGCAAGGAATAAAAAAGATTTCCTTCATAAATGTTATTAAATTAAATCCGTTAAATTGATCTAATTTTGGACGTATCCTTTAAATTATACATATAAATGTATCAGTATATATGTGTTCATAGGAAAGTAATTCTATAGTAATTTAATTAATAAATTTAGTAGAATTAGTAATATATTTATATTATATAATTATAATATTAATAAATATGATTATGAAAATACTATGGAAATAGAACGGAGTATACATTTTGACGCCTATAGTACTTTTAAAAAAACAAGATAACACAAATTATTTTTAATGTCATATTCTCTAATCTTGCTCTCAATGCTTTGATTTATAGTTTATAGTGGTCGATATCGATTGTCGTAGTATAGTTATAGTAGTGTTATTGGAAGTTGAAATAAATAGTAAATAATACAATCAAATCCATATAACAGTTGTATTGGAGGATGAAATAAATAGTAAATATTACTTTAAAACAAATTGAAATAGACATTCTGTCGTAAATAAGTCCTTTGGGGCCTTATTTATAATTTTTTTGAATTAATTACTTGAAAAATACAGAAATAAATCGTAATTGTCTTTGTTTAAAAACAAATCCAAATTATAATTGTATTCGATAATTGAAATTGAAGTAAATAGAAAATTAAATAAGACACGAAAACAAATTAAAATAAAGTTTGGGTCGTAACAAAATGATTTCAGACCTATTTTATACAGATTTAAACGATTTTAAGTTGTTACAATTCAGTTCTAGAAAATAAAACTCAATTAAAAGCTTAATATTATGTTTCTATTCGTAGAAGTATCGATTACAATAAGAACGATAACTCTCGGTTCATTAAAATATTAATCATCCAAAGTTTCATTCGATTTCTTCTCAATTTAATTAAAACAATTAGGGGCCCTGGACCCTAAATTGTGATTAATGTAAAGTTAAAAACCCTCTATATTTTGACCTGGATAATTATGCATATATGTGCCAAGTTTGGTCGAGATCCATCAATCCATGTAAAAACGTATGCCAGACATTGAAAAAGTGACCCACCGTAAGTAATTAAACTTTGATTTATATATATATATATATATATATATATATATATATATATATATATATATATATATATATATATATATATATATATATATATGTACTAGCAACAAAACCCGTCCAAGAACAGGAATAGTGTAGGTTGGCCTGTGAAGTTCATGGTAGGGCAGCACAACCTCCACATCAACTGACTCCAAAATGAAAATAAAACTTCACCAGTCGTTGTTTCAAACAGAGGCTTTGTCCAGAGACCCTACCTCCCCCCACACCACGGTCTGTCCCGAGACCCTCCATCCCCCAACACCGCGGTCTGTCCAGAGACCCTACCTCCCCCCACACCGCGTTCTGTCCAGAGACCCTACCTCTTCCCTCCACACCGCGTTCTGTCCAGAGAGCCTACCTCCCACCCACACCGTGGTCAGTCCAGAGACCCTACCCCCACACCAAGGTCTGTCCAGAGACCCTACACCCCACACCGTGGTCTGTCCAGATACCCTACTCCCCTCCACCGCGATTTGTTGAAAGACCCGCCTTATCGACCGGCCATAGTTGTGTATTACGTCAAAAACACTATACATTATAGTTATAATAAATAACCTTTAAAAACTAAGTTTTTGATTACAAATCCCAACCCTCACCGCTAAAAAAAAACTCTTTGAAAAAAACTGTACAAAAAAATAACTCGCTTTGAACGTCCGCGTGATATGTAAATGAGATTTATTTTTTTCTCAGCTATTGATTGGCTGTAGGAGTCATATGTGTTTCAGGGACCAATCGCTATCGATGACCGCACGGAACATTACCTTTTATTATATAAGGATATATGACATATATATAAATAAAAAAATAGTCCAAGTCACTGGCTCACTCATTCACTCATTCGATGTGGAACGCTGAGGAACGATGTACAACAAACTATAGCAGTTAAAAAATCGTGTGGTGATTAGCACTGTAAACAAAAAATTAAATGACGTCATTGTTTGAGCTTATATTTAATCTAAGCTGTGCATCAAAAGGTGTGCAAAATAATTATAAATTAAAGACGCACTGTAAATAAAATATTACATGACGTCATTGTTTTAGCTTATAGTTATATTTTAATTTTGGAAAGGGGAACGATGTAAAAAAAAGGATTTGAGGATTGTTAATTATAAAATACTTTGTGTACATTTCAGGAAGTTTAATATTTCGTATTTATCAAACAAGGATAAGTTACTTGGGCTTTTGACCAAAAAAAATTGGGCGCCGTGGGCGCCCTACAAATCCTATTATAAAATACATTGTGCACATTTCAGAAAGTAACACTTCGTATTTATCAAACAAGGACACATTAGTTGGGCTTTTAAAAAAAGTGGGCGCCGTAGGCGCCACGGCATCCGAGTACAATCTAGTATATATATATATAAATAATTACAGTGAAGATCGTTTAACACGAATTTAGGGAAATGAAGAATCATTTGTTTAAAGGTTATAAGAAAAAACTTATCATTTTCTCACGACCGTATTATTATTATTTCGCGTTAACTGATATTTCTTCTATAGTTAGCGTATTTAACACCTTACTCTGTTTATGTATGTATATTTATATGTATATATATACTAGTGTATTACCCCTAAAAAATTACGGAAGTTTTTAAAATAAATAAATTTTAGCTGAAATCTATTATGTTTGAAAAAATACACATCAGAATAAAAGTTAATGTAATACAGAACTAACATTTCTTTTATTTATTTTTATTTTATTGATATATTTTTATATTGAACAATTTTATGCGGTCGTTTGAAAAGAGTTATGTTTGCAGTAATTTGGTGCGGATGGGACATACATAGCAAATTATGTATATTGATATATATACATATCAATATACATAATTTGCTATGTATGTCCCATCCGCACCAAATTTCGGGAGTTACCCCGCATAGCGAGCACCCATACACAGACGGGCTTAGGCGCAATATATATAGGGATTTATATATATATATATATATATACATATATATATACACTAATATATATATAAATCCCTATATATATTGCGCCTAAGCCCGTCTGTGTATGGGTGCTCGCTATGCGGGGTAACTCCCGAAATTAAAATAAATTATTGAAAATTAAGACGTAAAATAATAAAAATTTTGGTGTCGAGATTAACAAGACGGCATTTCTCACCATAAAATATTGTGACTTTTACGTCATAGTTTAAGCTCATATTTATTTGTAAAAAGGAAATAAAGTAAAAAGAGCCGCGGTTATTTCAATGTGATTTTTTTAATGGTACTATCCATGTGTGTGTGTTTATCTTTGTGTGTGCATGTGTATGAATTAGTGAGTGTGTGTGTGTGTTTTTTTGTTGTGAACTAAATGTGATGAAACGGTTTATTTTTACACGCTTTTATTTAAGTCACAGTGTTTGTATGTTGTATCCATCCATCCTTCCTTCAAATCTTGTAACGTAAAATTAAACCACTTCTGATGGTCCTAACTAGAGATCCCAAAATTTTACCACAGATAGATCTTGGATGACAATGCATTGTATTAAAATTTTAGATCGATCTAATGTACCGTAATTAAATTAATCAATTTTTAGATTATCTCTATTTATCACTATTTTTAGAATGCATAGTCGTCTTCTAGAGTTGACCTCCACGGCTCACTGGTTTCACTCCAGCCCTGGTTTACCGAATTCCCGTGTTTACATCAAGGGCAGAGGAGATCATCGCGTTTCAGTCTGTAAATGTTTGTAAATAAAAGCGTGTCCTTTTTAAAACAATGATTTTTTAAATTTTACTTATTATGTCTGGTAATGTTGCGCCTCTAACAAGACTATGTATATATTTTTTAAAAAATTTTAAGAATTATTATTTGTTTGCAAATTACATCTTTACACTGTTTCCTTTATGAATTTCCGAGATGTATTTTATCCAGCCGTTCGAAAAATTGTTTGCTGTAATCTTTCTATAGATGTCTACATTTATGTTCAACGTTAATCTACCTAACGTTTTGTTTACAAACCATAGTCATTGTTTTTTTAGCGTAGTATTTTAAAAATATTTATATACTATTATTTTCTTTATTATCAAATACACAGTATCATTTAACCACTTCCTTTATATAGGTTATATGTGTTATTTAAATACTTAATGTGTTTGACATTTTTAAAGTTAGTTACAGATAATCAAATACTAACAATGTATTCAATGCATTAGAGAAAGAAAGCACATGAGTGAAACCAGATACAAAACACTATAGCTTAGCCACTGTTAATATTCTTTTGCATAATTAAGTTAAACATGCTAGGTAAGTTATATTTATCAATAAAAAAATGCATGAAGATAGTGATTTGTGATGTAAGCGATGCCAATGATTCTTAGGTGGGAGATTTATTTTCCTTCGGTGCTTAAATAGTTTACACGATCTTTTTTTTGGAAAGATTGCTCCATATACTGCCCCAAGGAAATAGAAGGAATGAAAAGAAATTCGGTACTGCTATAGACGAAAATGGATTATCTATAGGAGTTATATGCATGGACCAATGAGTGTGGGTAATAAGTGGAACAGCTATTTTTTTATTGAGTACAACTTTATGACCTTTTGAAATGTACCATTTATTGGTGGGGTAAGAGTCAATAATATCGCCCAACCCTGGATGACATAAACACTATAGCTTAGCAACTGTTTTTATACTTTTTGCATAGATTAAACTAAATCAGCAGGGTAAATTTTAAGCCCAGATCTTGCGATTCAAAATGTTTCTTTCAAACAAATAAAACCCATGCACACATTACTTAAGCATCAAAATTCACATAAATAATATGCTTTTCCCATAAAAAATCATTACTAAGAAAGGTATTTAAGAGCTAACAAAACTAAAACATTCATTAAAAAAAATAGTTACATTTCTAGAACAATGAGTTGCGTGGTACACACTTCGGTTATAAACTGTACGGTTCTTTAATGTAAACATATATTTAGTGTAAAGACATATCGTGGGTATTACGACTCATATATAGGTTCTAGCTTCAGAAAGTGCGTGCTCAATCGAAAAAATACACTAACAGCAACTGATATTTAGACATAACAGCTTGATTTTATTTGAGCAATATTATGCAACGAGGATAAAGTTTTGTATAAAGACTGATTTCAAAGGCAGATCATGGGGTTTACTAAATGGCAGTTTTCTTTTTAGCTGTATACACTCTTGAAAAAATTATTTTTAAATTATTCTGATTTAATATCAAATGCCTACAAATATATGTTATATTTTAAGACCATTACCAAATATGTCATTTTATAAGCTACAAAAATCTACAATGAAAAAAGGCTTAAATACAAATACAACGAAAAGTAATCCTTTATTTTAGTGGAACAAGTATCTGCCAATTTATTGCTTTGTTAATACTAGAAGAAAAGAGTGGGAAGTCCTTTCAAAATGACATAATTTATTAGAAAATCAATCTCTAGGAATTTTAAAAAAACAAACATTGTTTTTATGTTAATATTCGTAAGAAAAGAAAATACATATTTTAAACCCATAAACCATATTTCCACCCTCCACTAAGCATACATATTCAAATAAATATTATCTGGCTCAAGTACTATGTAATTCCTCTTAGACTAATTTCATGCTTAAACTATACACTGGAATTGGTGCTTTTCAGAGCATTTTCCTATAACCAAAGGAATCATATGGAAATATATTTTTAAATTTTTTTATTCATGTGAAAAGAAATTGAGCCTTGCCAATTAGATTTTTATAACTGTTAAGTACCTTTCATATTCTGTAGGAGTATATTATATATAGAAAAGCATACTTTCTATTTTCTCGACACACATATCGTGAATTTTATTAGAAGTGGTTTGATTTATCACTACCCTAATTTCATGATGCATTTACATTCATTTTTAAGGGAAATTTGAGACCCAAAACCAAATAAAGTTATTTTTTAATTGTGCCTACCCCTGTTCTGGCAAAAAATATACTAACAGCAACTGATAATGTGACATAACAACTTGATTTTATTTGAGCAATATTATAAAACGAGGATAAAGTTTTGTATACAGACTGCTTTTTTAAAAACTATTCTGTTTTAAAAAATCAAATGCCTACATAATATATGTTATATATTAAGCCCTGACTTATATGTCATTTTATAAGCTAAAAAAGCTACAATGAAAAAAGGCTTGAATATAAATACAAAGAAAAAAAGTCCGTTATTTAAGTGAAACAAGTATCTGCCAATTTATTGCTTTGTTACTACGCTAAAAAAATATCCTATTCGTCTTGAACTAATTTCATACTTATCTCATAAAATGGAGTGGGTGATTTTAAGAGATTTTTCCTAGAACAAAAAGAATCAAAGATATTGTTTTCATTTTTTGATTCATGGAAAAAGAAATTGAGCCTTGCCCATTAGATTTTTGTAACTGTTAAGAACCTTTGTTATTCTGGTAAAGTATATAGAGAAAAGCGTGCGTTATTAAAGCAGAAATACCAAAATTGATGGGTAATATTTAAATTCATCATACTTTTTATTTTCTAGATACACATATCGTGATTTTTATAAAGAAGGGGTTTGATTTATCACTATCCTAATTTCCTGATACGTTTACACTCATTATTAAGGGGAATGTGAAACTCAAATCGAAATAAAGTTATTGTCATTGTGCCTACTGTCAGGGTATGAGAATCACTGCGAATGATTGTTGTGAGATTGTTGGAACATTGTTGTGACTCGGGTCAAGGCGTGACTTGACAAGAGTTCACTTGTCAATAATGGTGTTAATTTTAGTCACTCGGTATGAAAGTTAGACAGCCGTGTTGTGTATAAATAGATGGTGTGAGACAGAGAGAGAGAAGACATGTGAATACTGACCGAGTGCAGAGGTCCATAGTCCTTGTTAGGACTAGCCATTAGGATAGAGCGTTGGCTCTGATAGCTGGTGACACATCGAGGTGGCTCGAGTGTTCAGCGTGGTACTGCGAGTATTAGGGACAGAGAGTCCGTGTATGCACTTACGAGTGAGTGCACATTGTTAATGGATTACGTCGTGTACCTGAATCTGTTGATGTAAATATATTGCTGACTGAATAAAGGCTTGAAGTATACCGTGAACAAGAGTCGTGACTTCGTCTTAATTTATCCAGAACCCAGAACGCAACACCTACCCGTAGCATCGCACGGGCATTGCTCTCGTATATATATATGCGTATAGAAAAGGACATGGAAAGAGAGAGAGTGAAAGAGGGTTGTGTGACGGACATAGCATGTGAGATGTTGAAACAAAAATAGAGTGTGATTATACGTTTAAAAAAATCTAAATTGTTTTTATTTTAAATTTACAGGATATAAAATGTGATATGGATTTGCAGTGTAAGTATCTTAAGTGGATTTAGTGTCGTCAAACAAAACGAAATTGTGTTAAAACAATCATAACATTTTTAAAGTTGCGCTTTGGCCAAAACTCTACGTTATAAAAATATTATTTTAAGCCTGACCCAAAATCCATTTAAATTTTATAATTTAAAACAAAAAATTAACAAATGAACTTTGACTAACAACCCAGGGTGATACACGTTTTTGGTCTTAAAAGATGGACTTTATGAGTCAACATCATTCCTTTCTGGAAAGCTGACAGATCACATTTAAGCATGCGAGAAGTGAAATAGTTACATATTTCTTTTGTAATAAATTCATCAACAATAAAATTAAATCGTTACAAGAAATTTAAACTAATTAAGGTGTGTTAATGATTTTTATATATTCAATTGTTTTTAAAAATAACAATAGTTGACAAAAATTATATTACTTTTTAAAAAATGGATTTATCTTTTTATTACTCGACAGCAGCAGATATTTTTCTTTGTGTACTTAGAGCAGGTGTGTAAATAGGACCAAAAAAATCAGATGGATACTTTGTTAATTCTTTTAACCTTTAGTATTTTATGTATTAGTAATATACTTTTTTACACCGTTTTTGAAATATTTCTGTTATCTACTTGCAAAAACCTGATATATCTTACAGCTTACCATGTTGTTTTAAAGAACTAATTCCTTGCTGGTTTCAGCTTTGTCTTGCTCATGAGGTTTTGGTGGGTGTACAATTGTATCCCAAAAAGAAAGACTTTTAGGTTAACTATTTAAATGGCATTGCAATATAGAGTAAAAAATATATTTCCTTAATTAGCAGCTTTAACGAACCTCCGACTAACCAAGAGCGTTCACGCTTTTACCGGATTAAGTGAAAATACAAATTGAGTAGGTTGTTGATTTGTCCTTACAAACCTAGCAATGTTCAGATTGGGATTGAAGCATAATGAATGTGAAGTATTGGTATGCCTGGATATTACATTACCTGCTACTACGAATTCGATATCAATCTAGAGTCTATCAGTAAATACACAATATGTTTTTTAAAATCAAAACAGATCTTTAAACTGGTGAAAAAAATAGTATGAAAACAATGCATTTTAAAGCAACGAGGATGTTAAATCTTTTCTTTGGTTGCTTGTTTGTTTGCTTGTTTTACAATACTAATTTTGGCGGTAACTTTCAAGCCTAGTTTCCGAATGAGGTTGTGAACAAGGAATTTAATATGAGACAGCACATCGAGACTAAACATCAAAACAAGTTAAGAAATTCTCAATCTTATCTTATCTGTTTATAGACGTTCCTTCTATACAGAAGATTATTGCGTCCTACGCTTATCTATGGTTTGTGTTTAGTCTTGCATTTTTATTAGAGATTTAAATGTTGATAAAGTGTTGGTTTTCCTGGATTCTTCAGGCAACCCATTCCACACCCGAATTCCGGACGGGAAGAAGGAAAACTTGTATGTGTTTGTTCTTGCATACGGAATAAGAAAGGTGTTTTTATCCTTATGTCTATCTGAGGGTTGTATTAAGTTATCTTTGTGTTGTATTTCTAAATTAGAATTAATTGCTTTATGTATGATTACTACTTTGCTTTTGGTTCTTCTATCCTCTAGTGTTTCATGGTTTAATGATTTAACTAATGGTGTTATTCTTGTCAGTTTCGAATATTCTCAGTAATGAATCTGGCAGCTCTTTTTTGAATTTGTTCTAGTTTATCAATGTTTTCTTTGGTGGATGGGTCCCATACAGAAGATGCATATTCTAGTACAGGTCTCACCAAAGTGAGGTAGCATTTTAGTTTTATATCTCTATTACATTTGTTAAAGTTTCTTTTTATAAAGCCTAAGGTTTTGTTTGATTTTTTAATAATTTCATTGACATGGGGATTCCATGATAGTTTCTCATTTATTAAGACTCCTAAGTATTTTGCATCTTTAGTTTGGGTCAGTTCTTTTCCATGAATGTAATATTTTGAATTTATTTGTTTCTTTTTCTTTGTTACTCTTAACAGTTGACACTTTTCTGGGTGGAAAGACATACCCCAGTTAGTTTCCCATTTTATCAATTCATCTAAGTCTTTCTGTAAAATTTTGCTGTCTTTTTCTGATTTAATTGTTCTATAGATTATACAATCATCAGCAAATAACCTAACTTTTGTACCTGTTGAGATGTTGTTGGGTAAATCATTTATATAAATTAAAAAGAGTAAGGGACCTAGCACAGTTCTTTCTGGAACTCCTGAGTTAACCTTTATTTGTGCAGATTTAGATCCATTAATTATTACAGTTTGCTCCCTGCCCAAAAGGAAGTCTTGGATCCAGTGATGTAAGGAACCTGAGATTCCAAAGTAGTTAAGTTTTTTAAGTAAACTAAGGTGGTGAACTTTGTCAAATGCTTTTGAGAAGTCAATGCATAGCAAATGATTCAGAAGGTAGAATCATTTAGAGACATTCAACATCACGCAGCAGATGTTATTGAACAAAGCAAATCACAATTTGAAGCTGTTGTAAGGGCAAAATGATGTTTGGAATTGCACTTCTTAGCAAAAATTTATTTGCAGAGCGAGTTTGAGATATGACCACTGAGGAAAAACAAAGATGATCAAAAGAAGCAAAACGTTATTGCAATCTCAGTCATAATCGATGAAATAAATGTCCACTTCATTACAAACAAGATATAATGGACATGATATACAAACATTTTGATAAAGTAAAAGTTAACCTATATAAACCTGCTTTGGAACAAACTCAAAGTAGCACTTGACTTTGTGTAGCAATATATCAAACAGAATGCGGTTAAAGGTGCAGATCTGCATTGGTGAATTGATAGGAAATTACTGAATCATACAACAAGAATAAAAGAGTTTTAAGTCATCTAGATACATTGTTTAATGGTGACTATAACATAATACCAGTTTCATTTTTTGAGCCAAAGATTTAATTTACCACCAATTCCAGTTTTTTTCTCTCTCAGGAAATAGACGTGAAATCGGCAATGGCTGGTACCTAAGTCGAACCAAATTTCTCAGAACACATTCCTGGCTGATAGAGAAAATCTATTTTTCTTGGAAAACTAAGAAAATGACTTTTTTTCAGTATAAAATGAAAAAATTTGAATGGCATTTCTGTCTTTTAACTAAATGAATAAACTTTCATAGGAGCGTGGAACTCCACTTTTAAATTTGCAGATATAGGTGTCTGCAATGTAAAAAATAAACAAAATATGCAGTGGTGCTTAAATGTAATAGTCCACTTTTATAAAAATAAGTGTTTTTAAAAATAATAAAATATTCACAAAATACAAGCGATTAATTTAATGCACATGATGAAGTCAATTACACGTCTATTATTGATAAATTAAAGCAACGCATTCTATTTCAAATCCGTGGATTTATTTTGGCCTATTTATTCATTCTTTGCTTAAGTATTCAGAAGCTAAAATGCTCCATGAATTTCGGACACTAATTTAAGTTTAACAGGAGACCTTGTTCGTAATGTAAAAAGAAAAATTTAAAAATTTGGATCAAATTAATCATACATATTTTTTCTTTTATATTACTTAATTTTATGATGATTGAAGTGAACTTAATTTTATGAATTACACTTAGTACTTGAAAGATGCTCAGAACTGGATAAATCTAGTGAGAACGAAAAAGAACAAGTGATCAAAATTGTTTTGAATATTAAAAGGCCAACAGAAGAAATTTGCCAAGTATGTGTTTCTTTTTTAATTTCTGTCAAGTTTTTTTTAAAAATATTGTAAAAGCATTTTATATTTTTTTTTAAATTATAAAATCTAGATTATCATAGTGATAAAATATTGTTAGCATACTAAAACACTACCACTATAATTAAAAACTACAAAATGACATAAACGTACTTATTTTTTTTTAAAAGGAACACACCATCAGTGATGTTGGAATGTCAATAATCATAGAGAAACTATTAAAAGAGAACGACCTTGAAGAATTGTACAATATCATTGAAAAAGAAACAATTAAACTAGAAAAGCTCTTTCAAATTTTAAATAAATTTGTAAGTGAACGATTATTCATAATTTAATATGTAATGTAAGTTAATGATTATATGCAATTTAATAGGGTCCAAGGCCATAGTGCGTTGGGGCTGTCGTACCGAGACTCCAAGAATCAGTCACGTGTTCGATCACCGGTGCTGGCATCGGGCACCCCTTTGGGCAGATGATGCTCGTTAACCTTGTCTGGTAGTTCATCTAGGAGAACTTCAAAAACTGCATCGACGCAAGTCATTCTCTTGGTTACACCATTGACGTGGAGAGGGGGCATGCTGTATGTGCATCAGCTAATTCTCCAAAATACCCGTCTAGGCTTGCATCACTTTTGGAGAGGACACTCTAGCGTCACCGTAAGTTTTCGATAAAACAGGGGAAGCAGCAGTTACCGGTTCTAAGCCAAAGCTCAATTGACCTAGACCTAGGCGCCAAGGGCGCTTTCGACAATGGGAGAGACTACCAAGTCTCACTGGACAGCTATCGCCCGCCTCAAATTGGACAGCCCCCAGTCAAATAGGTGCTATCCCGTCATGAACTGCCTTCTCCACTAAAAAGGCAAATTACACCTTCTTCTAACAAGGCAGACCTGCAGACGAACCAATACAGCATGGTGTAGGTTTCGCAGTTAAAAACACCCTCATACCATCAAATGAACCACCGTCGTCAGGGACGGGGAGCATGGTAACTCTAAGACTCAGAACAGCTGCGGGCCCAGCAGTCATTCTTAGTGCATATGCACAAACTCTCTGTTCAACCCCGGAAGAGAAGGACCAATTCTAAAGAGAATTAGACCAGGCAATAGCCACAATCCACAAAGACGAGACAATCTATCTCCTAGAAGATTTCAATGCTAGAGTGGGGAGCGACCATGAAGCCTGGCCCACATGGCTTGGTCTCTTTGGAAGGGGAAAGATAAATAAGAATGGACAGAGACTGCTGGGACTGTGCTACTCACGAGGCTTGTGTGTTACCAACACTTTCTTCAAGTGTAAATAGAAACCCTCGATTGCGCCAATGGCACCAGCTGGACCTCATCATCACCAGGCGTGCACAACTGGCTAGCGTCCTACTCACCCGCAGCTATCACAGTGCTGACTGCAACACGGATCACTCCCTTGCGGTCCGCAAGGTAAGAATAATGAGTAAAAACTCGTACCATACCAAAAAAAGGAATGTATGCGCATCAAGACCATATGCATGAAAGACCCTGTGAAAACGCAGCTGTTCACTGACAAAGTGCATGAAGGTCTCTAAAAGATGTCCCCATACCTTATCATTTACTCCAGGTGGACGCATCTCAGAGACACAATCTATACATCATTACTGAATACCTTTGGCAAGAAATGTTACAAGAACATGGACTGGTTTGATGCACATTGGGACGAGATGAAACCTTTCACTGAAGCCAAAGGGAAAGCTTTTATGGCCTATAAGGAAAAACCTACACCCGACAGACTGCTTGCCTTAAAAACAGCCAAGTCGCATACTCAAAAAGTCGCACGGCAATGTGCCATTACCTACTGGCTTAACGTCTGCTCCAGTATACAGTCAGCAGCAGACATGAGAAATTCAAAAGCCATGTAGGAAAATATAAAAAAAGCAACTGGACCTCTGACGTCCAAAGTTGCCTCACAAAATATGAGAAACTATCCAAGACGAGGCAGCGCAGCTAAAACGGTGGGTTGAGCATTATCTGGAACTGTATTCAACAGTTACCACAGTCTCCAGCACCGCTCTAGGTGACATACCCGATAAGCCACTCATGGTAGAACTTGATGTCGTGCTCACACACGAAAAGCTGAGGAAAGCAAATGACTGCCTAGGTTGTGTAAAAGCACATGGGAATGATGTCATACCACAGGAAGCTCTAAAGAGGGGCAAGACAGCTTTACTCCAGCCATTGCACGAGCTTCTTTCCCTCTGCTGGGAGCAGGGTTACATCCCCCAGGAACTAAAGGACGCAAATATATTGACACTATATTAGAAAAAAAGGCGATAGAAGTGAATGCAATAACTATCGCGGCATCTCACTCCTTAGCATTGTAGGACAGGCCTTTGCCCGAGTCATACTAATACGATAGCAGAGTTTAGCCTCCCGAGTTTATCCAGAATCTTAGAGCAGTTTCCGGGCTGGTTGAACATAGACATGGTGTTTTCAATACGGCCGCTCCAGGAAAAGTGCAGAGAGCAGCTAATGCTACTGTACATTACATTTGTGGATCTTACGAAAGCCTTTGATTAAGTCAGTCGCAACGGTCTATTCCAAATCCTGGAAAAAATTGGCTGTCCCCCACACCTACTCGCCATCATCAGAAAGTTCCATGAAAATATGCAGGGCACAGTGCAGTTTGATGGAGCTACGTCAGAAGCCTTTCCAGTCAGCAGCGGAGTTAAACAAGGTTGTGTACTCGCACCTACACGGTTTGCAATATTCTTCTCTGTACTGCTTCGATACGCATTCAAGGATAGCATTGATGGAATCTGGTTACACGCCAGAGCTTATGGATGACTTTTCAAAACTGCCCGACTCCGAGCCAAAACCAAAACTACAGATGTCCTGATTCATGAGCTACTATTTGTGGATGATGCGGCACTGATAGCACACACAGAAACTGGTTTGCAACAACTCGTGACAAGCTTCTCCAACGCCTGTAAAGAATTTAGTCTGCAAATCAGCTTGAAAAAGACAAACATCTTGGCCCAAGACACACGTACATCAATATCAACAATGAAAACTTCGAGGTTGTTGACAGCTTCACCTACTTGGGGTACATGATCGCAAATACACTGTCTATCGAGGACGAAATAAACAAGAGAATTGGCAAGGCAGCTGAAACAATGGCTAAACTAAGTGACTCTGGTAAAACACCAAGCTAACGGAGAAAACCAACCTGTGTGTCTGTAGAGCCTGCGTCATCAGTAAGCTTCTGTACAAGAGCAAGACATGGACCACTTATACATCCCAAGAGCGCAAGCTTAAAAGCTTCCACTTTATGTGCCTTCGTCACATCCTTGGCATTAAATGGAAAGACAAAGTGCCAAATAGTGAGGTCCTGATGTTTGCAAATATGCAAAGCATGTTCTCAATCCTTAGTGAAAGACGCCTGAGATGGCTTGAACTTGAACTATCCCTTAACCCGTCATTGGGTAGTTGGGGCACCATCGTATACTGTACACTATCCCACGCCACCCGTCCCGATCCTGTGCTGCCCTTTGAGAGTCGCTGAATGACAGACCGGTCCTCTCTTTGATATCGTCTTCCCATCTCTTCCGTTGCCTGCCTCTGTTCCTTCCTCCATGGACAGTTCCTTGCATTATAGTCTTTGCGAGACCTCAAGATCTTGTCACGTGTCCGTACCATCGTAATTTCCTATTCATAATTGAGGTGAGAAGGTCCTCGTAGGGGCCAATGACAGCACTTATTTTGTTGCGGACCGCTTCTTTGTGATGTGCGCTGTGTAGGAGATGTTAAATATCTCTCTGAAACATCTCATCTTTAACGCATTGATTCTTCTTTGGAGGTCTGCAGTGAGCGTCCAAGCCTCACAACCAAAAAAGAAGACCGACATCGCCAGTGGGCGCATTAGTCGGATCTTTGATCTCAGGGAGAGTTTCTTGCTTTGCCAGCTGTGCTTTAGTTTACTGAATGCTGCCATTGTTTGGCCCAATCTGGCAAGAATTTCTTGCTTTGAGCCTTCGTCGGATATTATGGACTCTAGATATTTAAAGGCGGAGACCTCTTCGAGTTTTGGCCCGTTTATCCGAATTTCATTTGTGAATTTTCTATTTGCAATGACCTTGGTATTTTCTGCATTGATTTCCATGCCGTAAGCATTTGATGTTACCTCTAGTTTTGCAAGGAATTCTTTTAGTTCGTCCTCGCTGCCAGCTAGGCCGTCTATGTGATGGCGAAGCGTAGGTTAATTATAATTTTCCCTCCGATGCTGACTGTTCCGACATGGTTTTCTAGCACATCTGTCATAATCCTTTCAAGGAAGAGGTTAAAGAGGATGGTGGAAAGTAAGCATCCTTTTCTGACACCAACAGTGGTCTTAAACCAATCTCCCAGCTTGCTGTTGAAGAGTACTGAGCTGGGTGCTCTGTTGTATAGGTTCTTGATCACTTCAATGAGGTTTGCATTAATGTTGAATTTGTGCATGGTTGCCCACAGTGCCGCATGACACACTCTGACGAACGCTTTTTTTAAAGTCTATTAAGACATGAAAGAGGTCACTGGTGTTGTAGATGTTTTTCACACTGCACTCGCAGGTTAAAGATTTGCGCCGTTGTGCTTCTTCCTGCTCTGAAGCCCACCTGCTCTTCTGAAATGATTTGCTCTGAATGTGGTTTCAGTCTGTTTAATATGATCATAAGAATGACTTTCCTGGGGTGACTAATCAGGGATTGTATGGTAATTCTGGCACATCTGTAAATTACCCTTCTTTGGGAGCTTGATAACCAGCGATTGCGTCCAGGGGGTATGCCATTTTCCTGTCTGCCAGATCTTGTTGCACATGTTAGTTAGGATGTTTATTTCAAGGTCACCTCCTGCCTGAATCAGTTCGCCTGGAATCTTGTCTGCTACAGCTGATTTCCCCTTTTTCCATTTTCATACAGCCAGCTCCGACTCGACACGGAGAATAGAATGCATGTCTGTGTTAGTTGACTTCGGGCAGTTGAGCACTGATGCATCGCCTTTGGAGTCTTCATTGTACAGCTCAGAATAGTATTTGGTCCATATTTTGAGAATTTCATATTCTTCTGCGATACACTTTGCGGATTTATCTTGTATGGTGGAGATACGATCTTTTTTGGTGGATGTCAAGTCTTTAACAATTTTGTAAGCCTTTTTTAGATGTTCCTTAGTAAATTTTCATCGATGTCTGAGCATTGTTGTTCTATCAATTATTTTTTTTTGCGTTTTTCCATATCTTTTCTGATCTTTTTATTGATTGCTCTGTATCTGGGTGCTCCTTCTGCGGTATTCTTTACGCTCTTAAGTTTTCTTATTTCATCGCATAGTTCCAGAATATTAGAGGAGACCCATGGTCTTTTTATTGCTCGCTTCTTACCAAGTACTTCTTTTGCTGCTTCAATTATTGTGGTATTGAAGGTATCAGTGACTAGGTCTGTGTCCATGTCCGTCTCTGACTCATATAGTGCGGTCAGTGGAGCAAATTTTCCTTCAATGGTTGCCCTGAAGACTTGTGCGATTTCTGGGTCTTTCAGTTTGTCAATATCAAAGCGTAATCGTGAATTGCCTTGTTTTGCTATCTTTTTCAGGTGGAGATGGAAAGTCATCAGCTCCAGATTATGGTCACTGCCGATATCTGCTCCAGGGAAACTTCTAGTTTTAGCTTTTTCAATGCATGATTTGAATCATTTTCTGACCAGTATGTAATCTATCTGGTTACTATTTTTCCCGTCCGGGCTGTGCCAAGTCCATCATCTGGATTTTGTATGTTTGCCAATCTTGTTAGCTGGCAGGAGGTGGTTATATCTTGCGATTTCCTGGAGTCGAAGTCCTCTATCATTGGTCAGATCATTGCAAGAGCTTCCACAAGTATCTGCCCAGTTGGTAAATACATCTACTCCATTCTTCGCGTTCCAGTCTCCTTGGACGACTATAATGTATTTCCTTGGTGTTTGATCCACGATGTCCTGTACTTGGTCATAGAAGGCCACTACTTCGCTGTCATCGTGGCAGGTTGTAGGAGCATGTATCTGTATAATTTTGATATTGAAGGGTGTGGCTTTCAGCCGAATGGCAATGATGCGCTGGAGACAGGGCGACATCCAATGACAGTTTGTTATATTTTTATGGATGAGGAAACCAACTCCATGTTCATGTCTGTCCTCATTGTCGCTGAAGTAGATCTTGTGTTCTTCCTCTGTTGAGAGATCACCAAAGCTTTTCCATCGGGTCTCACATAGTCCGATGACATTCCATTGGTATCGCTCCCTTTCATGCGTCAATTCCTTCCCTTTTTGTGTAGCATGCAGGGTTCTTACATTCCATGTGCCAATAATTATGTCGTCTCTTCTTTTAAGGTTGAATGGGGGAGGTGATTGTGGTGCACTAGTAATACACTTTTCGTCCACACCCTGGTGTGCAGTGGTAGACGTGGCTCTTGTTACGGGTGACGACCGAGCCGGTATGTGTTGAGTTAGTATTACAGTCATATGGTGTGTCTAGGGCACGAAATGCTTGGCGGCGCCCAACTCTCTACAAGCTTGACCACAGCCGGTTTCCTCTTTATCGGTGGTCCGTCTTGATAACGGACACGTAGCCGTTGAGTTCGCACTTGATCTCGTCCGCCCAGTGGTGTCGTGTCAAACCGCCCTCTCGCGTGGTTTAGCCGGTCAGCTGAGACCATTGCCCGGGGTGTGGCGCTGAGAACCAGCCATGAGAGTTTCGAGAGATGGGTGAGGACCAGTGAGCTTGGCCACCCGAGGTTGCAGCTGTCAAAGCGTCAAAGGTACTACCTCTGCCCCGAGCCGACTACAGCTCATGATGGCTAGGACATGTACAATCAATGAGTCCTGGTCGCATCCCCATGGACCTCTTATATGGAGAACTGGCATTTGGAAAGAGAAAGACAGGTCACCCACGTCTGCGATTTAAAGATGCCTGCCAGAGGGAAATGAAAGCAGCCAGAATACACTCACGTGATTGGGAGTTTAAGACAGAAGATCGACTTACGTGGCGCACAGTTGTAAAAGAGGGCGTCA
Source organism: Ampullaceana balthica (assembly GCA_944989445.1). NCBI lineage: Eukaryota > Metazoa > Mollusca > Gastropoda > Lymnaeidae > Ampullaceana > Ampullaceana balthica. The sequence continues at coordinate 193,100 of CALYLW010001368.1, read as the reverse complement.
AAGTTGCCGAGGAGCGAAGGATGGAGGAAGCTATAGACAAAACAGCTAGAAGAAAGGCCAAAACATTGGGAAGCACAGAACTCAGTGAAAAAGCTGTGGCAAAGACTGTCACTCAGCATAGGACTGCACAGCCACTCGAGGAAATGCAACTCAACCCAACGGCGATGCACCTTCGACTTGCGTGACGGAAGGGTGACGGTTAAATAATTTAATAACATTTAATTTTTACTAAGCATTTTAAATGTAATAGTAATGAAAGGTCACGCACAAACTTGAAATGATATTAAATATATATGTTTATATCAGATTTTATTTTGATACAAACTTTTAGCGAATGGCAATGTTTAATTTCTTCTTGTAATTATTGACGGTGAGTATTAACATTTTTGTTTATAAGAATTTACTTGAAAAGCACAAATAAATTTGAAGTTATATATATATATATATATAATATATATATAATATATATATATATATATATATATATATATATATATATATATATATATATATATATATATATATAAGGGCTGTTAACGATTAATTTAAATTTAATCGTTAACTTTTGAAAAATTAACGATTAATGAATCGTTAAGATCGGTTAAAGTCAAAAATTAAAATTTATCATGTCATAAGTAACACTTATTAAAGGTTCTTGTTGAAAATCTAAATACCACTGGAATGTCTCCTTTATATGTCATCTTTTAAACCATTGCACAAAATTAGAAGTGTGTTGACATTATTTGGTTTAGGTGATGAGCGGGTCTAATTGACAATATAACTAGCCGAGCTGATCAATCATTCACATGGAACTGAGGTAACTGGTATGCACAAAACGGTCTTGGCAAAGAATGACATACTCGGATATCGGTTTTCATTAAATTTCCATAATTGTAGAGGGTTAAAGGATTCAGGAACTTTCATCTCAATTTTGTAACTAATTAATTCATCAGAATAGCTGTCCTCATTTTCTGTCTCTGAATCAGACTCTATTACTGCCATTAGCTTAATACGCTTTTCATTTGGTTGGATAAATAGGTGAAGTGATAGAACCATGGTAGGCAAACGTTAACAACTTTTTGAAAATTCCCGCCAGTCAATAGTTTTAAACCAAAATTGTCAGGAAAATTTTTATTTATCGGCCGCTAATTTTTTTACTTTTTGACTTCCAATAATTTATAAGTGATGGGTCCATTAATCGTTAAAAAATAATTTAATCGCTAAATATTTTAACGATTAATCGAGAAATTAATCGTTAATTTCGGCAGTCCTAATATATAGGTATATATAGTCATACGCATAGAAAGAGAGAAAGAGAGAGTGAGAGATTGAGAAAGAATATTACGGAGATTATAGGTTAATAACCATAATTCTAAATTGTTTTTTTTTGTAATTTACAGGATAAATTATATGAAATAGATTTTCTGTGTAAGTATCTTAATTGAAAATATTTTAGTAAAAAACAAAAACAAAACAAAACAAAACAAAAACATTTAAATTTTAAAAAAAGTTTTAAGACAATGATGACAGTTATACTTTGCGCTTACGATATAATTCTACGTTATAATATAGTATTTACAGCTTAAACCCAAGTTCATTATAATTTTACAATGTACAATAAATAATTCAAGAAATGAATTTGCTTACAAACCCATGTTCATTGAAGTTCTTTTCTTGCATGATTACTATATGATTTTATTATTTTTCTTTCTGGGAAGCTGTCAGATCACATTAATCACATAATAAGGCTGACGCAATTATTTTCATTAAAATATAGAAAAAGTTTAGGACGCATTAAATTTTCACTGAAAAAATACATTAAAAATCTATAAATAAATATAGATAAGGTGTACACATTAAATGAATAATTTCTGTAATAAATTCATCAATAATAAAAATGAAATCGTTAAACGAAAATAAAACCATTTGAAGCATCTTAATGATTTTAAAGAGTTCTTTTTTATTTTCTAATTGTAATATTTTTTAAATAAAAAATACCAGATAGAAAAACTTTATAAATAAATGAATAAGCTAACAATCATTGGAGTATCTTTATTTAATGAATTTTATGGTAAAATCTTTATATATTGAAATAATTGATTAATTGTGGCTATCAACTTGGCTTGATATTTTTAATAGTTGATTTTCGTTTCCGTTTTTTTCTTTCTTCATTTCAGTACTTAAAAGAGCCTCAGATATATTACCTAAGACAGAAAGAGAACAAGTTTTAAAAATTGTTTTGGATATTAAAAGGCCAACGAAAAAATTTTTCCAAGTAAAATGTTTTATTTTAAATTTATTTTTCTGTAAATTTATTTTAATATTGTAGAATATTCTTTTACATATAAAAAATATATTATAACTAGTAAAACAATTTTAACTGATTCATCAGTAAAATATTTATTGAAACCATACAGTTACATAAAAGTTCTTTTTTTTTAAAAAAAGGAACACACCATCAATGATGTTGGAATGTCAATAATCGTAGAGAAACTAATAAAAAAGAAGAACTTTAAAGAATTGTATTGTTACATTATAGAAGGCACAGTGACGTTACAAATGGTCGTACAAGTTTTAGAGACATGTGTAAGTTTATAATATTATTATTTTTAAAATGAATTTATCTACAATGTAAAAAAAACAACAAACATAATGTTTAGTTATATAGTAAAATATACATTTTAGATTATAATTATTAATATGTAATGTAACTAAAATTGATAGAGTAATTATCACTAGTTCAATCTTTTTATTATGAAAGTTGAGGTTTAATTATATTTTATAATGATATAATAATTAAACATTCAGTACTATTATTTTATAAGACTAAGATTATTTTGTTAGTAATATAACATTTTTTTTGGTAATTCACAGGGGGATTCTAAATTTATTTCAGTAGATTTAGAGTGTAAGTATATTGTTTGTTTGTTGTTGTTTGTTGTTCGTCCGTCGTGATCGACGATGACCACTCTCATCATATTTGCTGGGCCGCCACATGTGTTCTCTGGTGGCTTATCAACCCTATTTTTGCACGAAAGAGGCGTCCGCATGTCGGACAAGAGATAGAAGCGGTCCCTTCAGGGGGGTTTTGGTTTCGTTCCTTTCTGGCCTGGCGTTTTAACTTGGCAGCCTGTTGTCTATTAGCTTCACAGACAGCTGCGCCATTCCATATCGTAGAGCGCCAGTGGGCTCGGTTACTGGCTGCTGCTTCCCAGGAGTTTAGTCCGATGTCGAAGGCCTTCAGAGCAGTTTTAAGTGTGTCCTTGTAGCGCTTACGTGGACCTCCGCGTGCTCTATGCCCTTCGGTAAGTTCACCATAGAAGAGCCTCTTGGGTAGACGATGGTCGGGCTTGTGCACTAGATGCCCCGCCCAGCGTAGTTGGCTTTGCATGAGGATAGTGTGGATGCTGGGGAGTCCTGACCTGGCTAATATTTCGGTGTCTGGAACTTTTCCTGCCATTTTATATTGAGTATTTTTCTAAGGCTTTTGGTGTGGAAGTGGTTCAGCAACCTCGCATGGCGTTGGTATACAGTCCAAGTTTCACATGCATATAATAAGGTGGGGAGCACTACAGCTCTGTAAACTTTTAGCTTTGTTTGGGTTCTGATTCCCCTTCTGTTCCAGACACTGTCATGCAATCTACCGAATGCTGTGCTGGCCTTTGAGATTCTTGAGTTCACCTCGTCATCAATATTGGCCTTCTGGGACAGTGTGCTGCCAAGGTAAGTAAAGCGGCTCACTGTGATGATTTTGTTGCCGTTGATGAATATGTTAGGCTCAGTATAGGATTTGCCCGGGGCCGGCTGGTATAACACTTCTGTCTTTTTTGTGCTGATGGTGAGCCCAAAGTTAGAGCACGCACTGGAAAATTTATCAGCACTTAGTTGCAGTTGTGCTTCAGAGCCCGAGTTAAGGGCACACTCATCAGCAAAAAGAAGTTCCAGGATGCTGTCTGATTTGACCTTTGTCTTAGCTTTAAGCCTCTTGGGGTTGAACAGACGACCATCAGTGCGATACCTGAAGTCCATGCCTACATTTCTATTCATGAAGGCCTCTGTAAGCATGGCTGAGAACATGAGGCTGAAAAATTTTGGGGCCAGGACACAGCCTTGCTTAACGCCATTTGTGACAGGGAATGGTTTAGAGACCTCTCCGTTGTCCTGGACTCGAGCCTGCATGCGATCATGAAATTGCCTTACAAGGGCTATATACTTATTTGGACACCCATACTTGGCCATAATCCTCCATAGGCCCTCTCTGCAGACTGTGTCAAAGGCTTTCGTAAGGTCTATGTAAATGGAAAATAGGTCCATATTCTGCTCTTGACACTTTTCCTGCAATTGCCTGGCTGCAAAAATCATGTCAATGGTCCCACGTTCTTTCCGGAAACCACATTGGCTTTCTGGTAAAAGACCCTGATCCAGATGTGCATTTAGGCGATTTAGGAGAATTATGGCGAGTATTTTTCCTGCAATTGATAGCAGTGAAATTCCTCGGTGATTATCGCAGGCTTGGCGGTTCCCTTTTCGCTTGTACAAGTGGACTATATAGGCATCTTTAAAATCCTGGGGGACAGCCTCTTGCTGCCACATCATTAGGAAGATTTCATGCAGCTTTTCTAGTAGAACAATGCCACCTTCTTTGTATATTTCTGCTGGAATTGAGTCTGCTCCAGGAGCCTTTCCACATGACAGAAGATGTACAGCTCTTTGCGTCTCAAGAAGTGTAGGCGGGTCATCCATTGCCAGGTTAATTGGTACTTGAGGGAGGCGACTGATAGCATCTTCATTAATACTTGAGTTGCTGTTTAGGACAGCATGAAAGTGTTCAGCCCAGCGCTCAAGAATCTTCTCCCCGTCAGTAATTAGATATGTCCCGTCAGCACTGAGAAGCGGGGATGAATTAGACGTTGTGGGTCCGTACACTTCCTTAATGGCGTTGTAAAAATTCTTCATATCATGCCTGTCTGCATATTGTTGAATCTCATCAGCTTTCTTGTTTAGCCATGAGTCTCGCATCCAGCGAAGTTTTTGTTGTATGACGCGGCGTATGCTATTATATGAGTCCGTTACGGTTGGAGACCTGGGATTGCTGATGTGTCTTTTGTGGAGTTGATGTTTCTGTGCCAACATTTGCTTGATTTCATCGCAATTGTCATCGAACCAGTCTTGGTGCTTTCTCGTAGCGGGTCCAAGGATTTGGGAGGCTGTGCTGTAGATTAGATCTCTAAAGTTCGTCCAAACAGTCTCAATGTTCGTATTGTTTAGAGTGGTGGATCTCAGTTTGCCCTCCAGGGCTGTCTCCAGAGATTGTTTAGTACTCGCACAGTTTAGCTTTGTGATGTTTAACCGTTTTAGGGTTTTCCTTCCTTGGGGCCGTCTTTTGGGCTGAATGCATATCTTAAGTTTAGAGATGATGAGACGATGGTCTGTCCAGCATTCAGCACCGCAGAGTGATTTGGTCACACGAACGTCTTGTCTATCTTTCTTCCTTGTGATGACGTAGTCTAGTAGTTGCCAGTGCTTGGAGCGAGGGTGCATCCATGAGGTCCTGTTTCTTGTGGGAAGACTGAATACTGTGTTAGTAATCAACAAGTCATGTTCCACACACGTCTGAAGCAACAGGAGACCATTGCTATTACACCGGCCCACTCCATGTTTTCCTATCGCACTGTCACAAAGAGCGTCATCGCAGCCTATTCTTGCATTAAAGTCACCAAGTATGACAAGCTTATCAGTGGAAGGAATGTTGGCGATGATAGAGTGAAGGTCCTCGTAAAACTTGGATTTCAATTCATCAGGGTTAGTCATTGTTGGGGTATAGCAGCTGATGATGTTGAGGTATTTCTTCCCGACCAACAGAGGCAGTCTCATCGTCATGAGTCTGTCATTTATGCACTTTGGAGGACTAGCGAGTTTGCATACTAATGATGTCTTCATGGCAAAGCCAACACCGGCCTCACGGCGTTCCTCGCTCCCTCTGCCACTCCAGAAGAAGGTGTAGCCAGAGCCTCTTTCACTTAGTTCGCCCTCTCCTGGTAAACGGGTCTCGCTGAGAGCGGCAATGTCGACGTCATATCTTGAAAGTTCGTGGCCCACCAGGGCAGTCCTCCATTGGGGTCTATTTGTTTCATCTCTGTCCATTAGTGCGCGCACATTCCATGTGCCCAGGGTGAGAGGAATAGTCCTCGGCTTTTTCTTTAGTTTGCGACCGCAGAAATAGGGTCCCCGCCAGCTGCGGTAGTCTGGCTAGGGAAGATTTGAGCAGGCAATGTTTAGGGCACCTTTTCTAGCCCCTTCCTCATGCCATGGAGGTGAGCAGTGCGTTCCTAAAGAGGGCTGCTCAGTCGCTCAGGGGGCTGCCGGACACCACTGCTGCTCAGTGTCAGTGGTGAACGACCCTATGGCCTGAACCGCCTGCATGCAGGTTTGTGACTACGACTGCCAGTGTACCCTCACCTGCCGCTTCGCCACTTGCCTGTCGCTACAGGGCTTTGGAATGAATCGATGATGATGATGAGAGTGACTTGCGCTGTGACTTTGTTTAAAGTGAGGAGGATTCGCGCAACACGTCGACCTCACTCTCTCGCCCAAAACCATCTGGTCCAGCAGCAAGACATTGTCGAGACAGCTGGGAATGGGGATGGGTGCAGTGGATGACCAGGACGTCCTATGTGTCTCGTCAAGCTCTTAGCACTCCACAATGCTTTGCTGTGTATCGCCTCTTGCCCGTTGGCCCACAGAAGAACCAGCGCGCAGGCAGCCGAAAACCAGTCTTCACATGCTGGGTAGACAAAGCCCACTTCACCGAGGTTTTTATCCCATCGGTTTACCCTCACCTGGTTTAGCCGGTCAGTCGAGACCGTTTACCGGGGTGTGGCCGCTGTGCATGCTGCAGCTACTTGGAGCCACAGGTGAGAGTTGAGTGCCAGGTGGGGACCAAAGGTGGTGAACTACCCCAGGAGGAAAACGACTGCTCCCCATCCAGAGGTGCTACCCCTCCCATGGACACCCCATACACTATGAAAAGTTTTCAATGTTATAAAATACATTTATACTTAATCACAAGACAATGTATATGTGTATACATCAGGGCTGCGGAAATTAACGATTAATTTCTCGCTTAATCGTTAAAAATTTGTAACGATTAAATTTTTTTAACGATTAATCGACCCACAACTTATTACTTCTAAATGTACTGGAAGACCAAAAAGTAACATATTTCGGCCGATAAATATAATCTAATTTCTGATGATTACATGAACATTTTAGTTTTCAACTATTCACTTACGTTGATAAAGGTTATTTTGTCCATTGAGAGAAATCGTTTGCCTACCATGCAATGTTTCCTCTACGTCTAAGCTTGGTTGGTCCTTGTGAAAAGTTTAAAAAAAACTCGTGTGCAAAGTTGCACAACGTCCATTTTTTGTGCAATATTTTACAAAATTTACTGCGCATTGATTCTAAACTCCTGCGTGGCGTCGGTCAAATATTTGCGCAGCGGCAGTGCTTAAAGGGAACATGGCTACCATGGTTCTAACATTTCGCTTACATATCACTTGCAAACCAAACATACACTACAGTATCAGAAACTTCAGTTGAGAAGATCTAAAGCTATGTGAATGTGAACGATTGTTCAGCTCGGCTGGTTATATTGTCAATAAGACCCACTCATCACTTGAACCAAATAATGGCAATACTCTTACTGATTGCGTTGTTGGTTAAAAGATGTCATATAAAGAAGTAATGACAGTGTTATTTCGATTTTCGACAAGTACGTTTAATAAAGGGTACTTCTGACAACATAAATTTCAATTTTTGGCTTTATTCGAAATTAACTATTAATTAATAGTTAATTTTAACTAATTTTAACGATTAATTTTAAATTAATCGTTAACAGCCCTAATATATATATATATATATATATATATATATATATATATATATATATATATATATATAATATATATATATATATATATATATATATATATAAATAAATAAATATATATATATATATATATATAATTATATATATATGTATACATATATCTTATCTAATAAAAGGCAAAGCCGTCACTTACTTATCCACTCGCCACTTATTTTCCAACTAGCTGAGTAGACGCTTACACCGATAATTGGCAAAAAAAGAATGCGGAGCCGAGGGCCCAAAAAAGTTTTTTTGCTCTCTAATATGGGCTATATAAAACTGAATCAACACTAATTCTCTATCTATCAGGGTAGATAGAAGCATGAAACTTTGCAAATAAATTTTTTGAGTACCCGCCCGCAATGGTAACATGATAAAAAAAATTATCACACACTTGGGGGCCGTGGGCCCAAAAGTATTTTTTTCCTAATTTAAGCTATATAAAACAGACTAATCTTTAAATTTTCAACTCCTGTGTAGGTAGAAATATGAATCTTTTGGAAGATGCTGTGTACACTCTCACAACGATAATTGGTGAAAAAGAATTTTAAAATTCCCACTCATGGGGGCCGGGGCCCAAATGTAGTATTTGTCTTTTATAAAAACCGACTCATCACTAGTTCTTCAAATTCCCGTGTGGATAGAAGCATGAAACTTTGGAAAGTTGTTGAGTACCCTCCCAAGATGGTAAAAGGCAAACAAAATATTTTAAATTATCACTCACTAGGGGGTGGAGCCAACATATAGGTTTTTTCTTATATGCGATATAAAAACTGTCTCATCATTAAATCTCAAAATTCCTGTATAGGTAGGAGTAAGAAACTTTGGGAAATCGTTGAGTACTCTCGCGTGAAGTTACAGGCGAAAAAAGATTTAAATTATCAGCTCTATAGGATCACGGCAAGTGGGTAAATTTTTACTTTTGTTTTTCCGCGGGACCAAAACAGACTGACAGACGAGATGGTGAAGTTAATATATTTAGTAAATCAATCATGATCCAGAAGTGAAATCAATTGGTGATTTGAATTGGTGTTACGTGAGTTCTCAACGCTAAATGAAATCCAAATTTTCCGATTATTACTGTGGGTATTTTGCTAGTATATATATATATATATATATATATATTTATATATTAGGGTTGTTATCGATTAATTTAAATTTATTCGTTAACTTTTGAAAAATTAACGATTAATTAATCGTTAATTTCGATTAAAGCAAAAAATAGAAATTTATGACGTCATTAAACTGGAAAATTAAAGGGAAGTAACAAAAACAAATAATTTAATTTTTTTTTATTGAGTTATATTCCATGTCTCACAGACATTGAAAATTAAGAATTTTGGAACTAAATTTAATACAATGTGTTGATACTTGATCGGATGTTTGTGCTGAAGGTGGTACGTTAGCGATGTATTTGATCCTTTAAAATAAAATTGTTTATGGCAGGGAACACAGTAAACTTTATCACCATCTTCGACTTTGCTATCCGAAGTTAGCTTAAAAACCAATTCTTTTCCAAACTTTCCAGTTATATATTTAAAATTAACTGCGGTGATGCTGTCAGCCATTTTTAGTTGACGTCTGCCGGTCCAAATGTATTAATAAAATAAATAATAATTATAATATTACGCGGCAGAAGTTTGTACGTAAAAAAATAGATAAACTATTATTAATAATTAATTATTTATTAATAAATTATTAAAGGATATTATAAATATATTCTTTAACTTTAATCGAATTTTTATCGAATAAATTTTTTTAATCGATAAACATTTTAACGATTAATCGATAAATTAATCGTTAATTTCCGCAGCCCTAAAATATATACATAATTTTAACGATTTATTTCTTTTTTTTACGATTAATCGACCCATCATTTACAAATTATTGGAAGTCAAAAATTAAAAAAAAATTAAAAATAGCGGCCGATAAATAATAACAAATTTCCTGACGATTACACGAACATTTTGGTTTTAAACTATTGACTGACGGGAATGTTCAAAATGTTGATAAAGATTACCTACCATGGCTCTAAGACTTTGCCTACTTATCAAACCAAATGAAAAGCGTATTAAGCTAATGGAAGTAATGGAGTCTGACTCAGAGAAGGAATATGACGACAGCTCTTCTCATGAATTACTGAGTTACAAAATGAAGATGTAAATTCCTGAATCCATTAACCTTCTACAATGGTGGAAACTTAATGAACCCCGATATCCGATAATGTCATTCCTTGCCAAGGCCGTTTTTTTTGCATACCAGTTACTTTAGTTCTGTGTTAATGATTGTTCAGCTCGGATGTTATATTGTCAATGAGACCCTCTCATTACTTGAACCAAATAATGTCAACACACTTGTCTTTTGCTTAGTTGGTTAAAAGATTACATATAAAGGAGACATTCCAGTGTTATTTAGATTTACAACAAGAATATTTAATAAGTTTTACATGATAAATTTTAATTTTTGGCTTTAATCAAATTTAAAGATTAATTAATCTATAATTTTTCAAAAGTTATCGGTTAAATTGAAATTAATTGTTAACAGACTTAATATATATATTATATATATATATATATATATATATATATATATATATATATATATATATATATATATATATATATACTAGCAAAATAACCGGCGTTCTAGGGTTTCATGTGGGAAAACGAAAGGAAAAAAATATATTGATCATTTTGACATTCTTTTATCGACTTTTTCTTAATAACTTGCCTATTGGATCATAAAATAACATTATATGAAACAAATTTACATTGACTAGACTATTGAAAAAATTAAATTTAAGACCAAACGAGCGTGTGAAAGAGGTAGACAATAAAGAATTAGATGATGCTTAATAAATATATATTTATCTTGAAGTGTAAATAAGGATATCTTCCTATTTGTTCAAGTTAATGTTATCTCTTTAGTAGAGTCACAACAATTAAGACACTTTAAAAACAAATACATACATTTTAATTATCAAGCTAATGAAAATTTAGTTTAATTTTATATTCATTATATTACACATTGAATCACAGCAATGGAAATTAACAACATATCTTTTAAGTAACAAATGCAAAAAGAAATGAGGTTAATAAATCAAGATATCTAATATATTTATATATATAAAATGCATAGATTTATTTTTAAAATGCACATTTTGTTTCAAGCTGAACTTAACTTTCCAATTAAATTTTGATATATGACTGAGCAACTGTTGTAATATATATATATATATATATATATATATATATATATATATATTATATATATATATATATATATATATATATATATATATATATATTGAAATTGAAGTTAAAATTTACAATAATACACCTTCCAAAATTCTAATTTGATATACGCGAAATAAATAATAATTTTAAGGTTGTTGAGTTTTAAGGGTTTTAAGAATATTTTCATTGAAGATTTCAAAATGTACCCTTCTTATCGATCAATGCTTTTCTCTGTAATAACACATTGGTAAATGTGTATTTAAACATAATGCGTGTATCCCATAGGTATTTTCGCAGTTTTGAAAGACATGTATGACTTTATTTGTAAATTCATTTAAAGTAATTTTAAAGCAGAAGTTGGCATTTCAATAAACTTCTTAAAATAGTTCGTGTATACTATTGAGGAAAAAAACAACAACAATAATTTGATTAATTAATCACTAAATTTTGTCTGACACGATTTGTTTAAACCTTCACATCTAAAGTCGCGTTGCAGTATTTTAACAATTTAAATTATTATAATTGGAGAATTTATATAGCGCGATAACCCAGCTAGCAGCTTGGGTCAACACGCTTTACAAAAATTTACATACAAAAATGAACACAAATATTTATAAATTCTTTACATAAAAATATTCATATTTAAATTTAATAGAACACATGAGTGGGCAAAAAGCTAAATTAATCAGTTGAAGAGATATTTGATTGTTTTTTAATTGGAAAAGTAAACTTTTTAAAAGATGTGTTTTAAAACAATGCAGTCTTGCAAGCTTAGAGTAGGATTAATAAGTAGTCGGATTACTACAAATGTGCATAAAAGAGAATTCCATTTTAGCACAAAAGATATATAGAGAGAGGAGAGCGAGGAGAGAGAGAGAGAGAGAGAGAGAGAGAGAGGAGAGAGAGAGAGAGAGAGAGAGAGAGAGAGAGAGAGAGAGAGAGAGAGAGAGAGAGACGTTTGCCAAATGTTTTAGTGAAGGTATAGATTCAATAACCGCGCTTACTTTGAATATTGTAATATATAATTTTTCTCTTTAAATTTTCACTGAGTAATTAAACAATATTAAGTATGCAATATAGTCATTGTTAGCCTTAGAGTACAATAATTTGATAATATCCAATTAAACACAGAAAACAAAATTGGCATACCAAATAAATAGCAGTAATTCTTTTTGATCATTAATCTTCTTTTTAAATTGAGGTTTAAGAAATTAAGCCAAACACAAAGAAAATATAATTTACGCAGGTAAAGTATCACCGATTGCCAATTTGAAAGGTCGCCACTCATATCGGCAATAGATGCGTTAGCATATTTTCTACTACAGCAACAGTCTGTCTGAAAAGCATCAATTTATATTAAAGTCGGCTTTCATTTAACTCTTAATATTGATTATTTTTTCGATAAATTATATTCATTCTTTCACACATTTCACTAAAACAGATGCCTTCTTACAGCCATTCCTGTTAATGTTTATAATTGCTAATAGTAAAATCTGTTTTACAAGAATTATTGCATTAATACTGGACCTAATAATTTTGTTTTGGTCTTTAGAAAAAATATATGTATGTGTTTAAGATTAAATAAAATTAACTCAATTGCTTTTTTAAAAACAATGTTTTTAGTTTTACAATCATGTGCATAAATGAAAAGATTTTGGGGATTTCCAACTCTTGAGCAGGCGACATAAAGTTGCACGTGATAAAAACAGGGTTCCTGCAAATTTATTCCACCCAGCGATAAAGACTGCCCTTGTGCTTTATTAATAGACACGGCGAATGCAAGGCGAATCGGGAATTGAAGACGTTTAAATTCGAATTCAATGTCTGTTGGCACTAAAGGAATTCTTCGTGATTTAAATTTAATGGCAATTTGAAAGCGGAATGTGCTTTACTTCCGCCTTCCAATAGTTTTGAAGCAACGCCAGATGATGCAACTGCAATCTTCTTTTCATGTCGAACTGTTGCCATGAGTAGGTTGATGACAAACGTTTTTCCGGTGCCAGAAGGGGCGTTGAGGAAATAAATTCAACCATGACCTTTTCTTATCATGAACATCACCTTATTGTAAGCTACTCGCTGATCAGCGATAAGAAGTGGTTCATTCGCAACAATATATGCTTTTAGATCATCAACATTGTAACTAAACTCACGCAGAACTTCATTTGAAATAAGAGTGTTATTTCTTTTGGGAGATTGTATGAGGCCTCGTCCAGACATTGATAAACAAATGTCCCCTAGAAGGATGAGGGCATTATTTAAAATGTCTGAGGAGAGTTCGACTGGTACTGGTAAGGTTGGATTTTCAATTCTAACTTTGAAAAGAATATCTTCACTAAGGTGTTATTTATATTTCTCCCACAACCGCAGATGATTTGAAACATTGCAGGTAGTTAGCAAAATGCAAAACAGATGCCTTAAAGTGATATGGTGATTTGGTGGCACATGCTTCAAACAGCGTTAGATCCCAGTGGTCATCATTTTCTCAGAAATTTTTTTTTCACATGCCATACGATAGGTTTCACAAAACTCATTATTGACTATCTTTAGGTCTAGAAATGACGTTGGAGCCTTGACAATGTGAAGTAGCATTCGTAAAAAGAAGCACTCAGCATTTGATGGATGAACAGTGTAGACTCGGACAAGTGCATCCGTAGATTTTACATTGTTACGTAATTGTAAAGCAAAAGTCGATTTTAATATTGTAACGTATAAAATAAAATGACAAAGCTCAATTTAAAACGCGTACACGAAAAAGTGCACACCTTAAATAAAGATTTAGGAAAGCGCCATTAACCAATAAAAGATTTTGAAAAGCGCACCGCTAAATATAAAGTATGGGAACAAATAGTGCACCAAAATGAACTCGTTTTTAATGTCCGCATAAAGCTGTTCAATATGGGAATGAGATATAATTTATTTCTCTTTGACTCTACATTTTCTGATTTTTTTATTTAATGCTTTCGGGCAAAAGCGACAATTATAAATACTATACCAAAACCCTCTGTACGTTAAAACGAACCGTCCTGCCAAATTTGGTCCTTGTGCGTTATTTGGTTTTTAAATGAGACCGGAACAGAGCGGCGACAAACATACATACATACAAACACCAACTGAGCTTTATATATTATATATATATATATATATATATATATATATATATATATATATATATATATATATAATATATATATATATATATATATATATATATATTTAGGCTGGGAAAATTAATGATTAATTAATCGATTAATCGTTGAAATTTTTAATCGATTAAAACTTATTTTGATTGAATAAATTCAAGAAAATATTTTGAATATTTTTTATTCCAATTTATTAATTATTTTTATATATTTTGTTGCTTACATACTTTTTCCTCGTATTATTATTAGTTATTTAGACGTGCATATGTAAACAAAAAGGTTTTTCTTCCTTATTTCTGGCATAGCAGAACGAATTTACTGTGTTTCATCCCAAAATTCGGGAGCCATATAATTACTGCGACTTAACAGATTTCGTGAAATAATGAATCACCACTAAACGGGATCTATATATGCGTTATATAAAATATACTTAATCGGAAATTAGTCGATTAATCAATTTTTTTTTCATATTAATCTAAAAATAAATTTAATCCGTAACAGCCCTAATATATTTATATGTATATATATATATATATATATATATATATATATATATATATATATATATATATATAGTTATAGTTATATATACATATATATGTAGCCGTGTGGTGGCTTTAATTTAAGATAGGTTCAATAATGTGGGACTAAAGCAGTTGTTTATAACAGTGTTTTATTTAACAACAATGGAGGAACATTCTGCACCACGTTCACTTCTTTCCCTCACGCACCCAACTGTCCTTCTCTCTCCTACTTCCTTTTTTCTAACATACCTAGTGCATCTTGGTGCGGTGCACATGGTGCGGCGCTGTGTGGATGTGCACACTACCACATTATTACTAATCCTTCTCACAGACCAGGGGCAGTGTGTTACTGGCCCGCTGGCGTGTTGAACCCAAGTTACTTCGAGGGCTGGAGTGAACCTGCACTGACGGACTGCTGAGGTTTAACTCTAGCAGACGGCTACAGTTTCCCCAGGCCCCTGAATGCCAGCGCCCTCGCTGGTGTAATTTACAAATGATACCAGAATAAAACAATAGCTGTGACCTAATCTACATCAATAAGATCCTTTCTACCAATTAAAGTACGAAAATGTCTAAAAGCCAAAACAACGAATATTTGTAATTGCATGACTCTCTAACATTTCGTCCCAATACATTGTATACCAAACCACGGTTTGTATAACATCATGTGTGGTGGTACATTATATGTTATAACACACATATATATTACAAAAATATGTTAGGCAGAAAGATATAGACGATAATCAAAGTTCATAGCATGTCCCATTAGGGTTTCATCGACATTGTTCGTAGGATATACCTCCAGGTGTCCGCTACCTCTGCGCAAAGAGTGATCTGCGTTGCCTAGCTTGAGGAGGTTTTTGCACAGCTCTTGAGTAGCTAGTAACATAGCCGAGGTCGACTTGGGGCTCAGTGTATCCTGGCTTGTTGCTGAACTGATCAGTTAGGTTGAGTTTGGGTGAGTGGTATGCTTGGCTCTTCACCTGTCTGGATGTCTCTGAGTCCACGGTGGAAGTGCTCGCCATACATTCAGCGCTATCTTCAGTTTCCGATAATGTGTCTGAGGGAAGTATTTCTGACTTGGGTACTAGGTCTGAAAGAGGTGCCTCAGCCGGCAGAAGATCATTCAGATGGACTGTGAGTTCTGGTCCTCCGGCCAGCGGTAGTATTGTATACATGTTTTCGCCCGGCATGAGTGCAGTGACGCCGAATAAATCGGGCTGCCAAGACTCCTTGATCTCATTACGTCCCGTGGCTTGAGTTCTGATGTACACAAAGTCTCCGACTGATAGTAGATGGTCACGTTTATTTTGGCCCGTGACTGCTTTCCCTGTAGCCACTCTGTCCCTCGGAATCAGCGGGTCACACTCGTTCCGATGTTTATGGCGCTTGACTGGCCGTTCTGTCAATTTGCCAATGTTGTCCATGTTATCACTGGCCTTCCGTGGACGACGCGACCCCTCCGTCACACAAGGTTGCATCCACGCAGTGTGTAACCAGTCATGTTTATTGTTCATATTCCTTGTGTCACTGTCGTTCTTGTGTTGTAAACACGATGGCGCTGTCCCGGAGCGTGACGTTGCAGTGACGTTTTTTATGTACTGGGGTGGAGTGACAATATTTTGGGCTGGATTGAGACTCTCAGACCCTCGGGCTGTCTTGACCACAGTTTCCTGGTTACCAGGTAGACCTGGGATTGGCAGGAAATGAGGTT
>CALYLW010001368.1:25473-171400 GCA_944989445.1 Ampullaceana balthica | reverse complement strand
GGTGTCCCATTGTGGTGGTCGACATACCTCCTCTTGGCGCGGCAGTCATCCTCTACGTGCCCTTTCCTATTGCACCACAGACATACCGTTGTTCGGCGACGGGATTTCCGCTGGCTTAACTTGGGATGTCTGGGTGGTAATGAATGATCAGCAAGCTGAGAATCTAGATTCACTCTGATCTGGTGTGTAGATGGATTGTACCTTTCACAGAGTCCTGCAACTTTCTGCTCTATGTAGGCCATTAGTTGGGTTGTCAACTGGGTGAGGTTGAGAGCTGGTGCTGTTAAGAGCTGGGCAGTGGTGGCCACATCGGTGAGGTCCTCTCGCATCCACCTTTGGGCTTCTCTAACAACGTCATCAAAGGTGCTGCCTGGAAGTAGCCTGACGTGGGCTTTGATGTCCCGCCGTAGCGCTGCCGGTTGTAGGCCTTGAACAAATGCATTCCTCAGCATGTCATCAGCCAGGGTGCCGGGCCGTGCGTTGTTGGTTAATGTAAAGAGGCTGCGCAGGTTAGAGGCATAGTCCTCTACACTTTCACCTAGGCCCTGTTGCTGTCTGTAAAAAGCAGAGGCCAGGGTGGTGACATCCCGCTGATCTCCCCATTTCTTTACTATTAGTTGTAGCAATTTTTCTGGGGTGTTGATTTCCTCAGGCATACGATCCAGTACATCTAGACGGGCTCGCCCCTCTAATGCACCCAGGATCCATGTGACCGCTGCAGCTGGGGTCATGGGCTGAAACTGTAAAAGGAGTCGGACCTCCTTTACGAATTGCTCTGCCCCGCTGTCACCCGTGAACTTCGGCAGCTTCTGCAGACAAGTAAATTGTACTTGCTCTGCTTGTTGTTCCATTCTATATTTCTTGTGTTGATACTGTTGTTATAACCGCTATCCTCACCTTTACAACCCTGCTCGCAGCGCCAAAATCTGTAGCCGTGTGGTGGCTTTAATTTAAGATAGGTTCAATAATGTGGGACTAAAGCAGTTGTTTATAACAGTGTTTTATTTAACAACAATGGAGGAACATTCTGCACCACGTTCACTTCTTTCCCTCACGCACCCAACTGTCCTTCTCTCTCCTACTTCCTTTTTTCTAACATACCTAGTGCATCTTGGTGCGGTGCACATGGTGCGGCGCTGTGTGGATGTGCACACTACCACATTATTACTAATCCTTCTCACAGACCAGGGGCAGTGTGTTACTGGCCCGCTGGCGTGTTGAACCCAAGTCACTTCGAGGGCTGGAGTGAACCTGCACTGACGGACTGCTGAGGTTTAACTCTAGCAGACGGCTACATATACATATATATATATTTATAAATATGTATATATATGTTACGGCCAAAGCCCAAAGTTCATTCCAAGTTTATGCGTTAGCTACTGAGTAAATGAATGGATCTTAACCAACGTTTTTCTATATAAAAACTTGGTAGCCCATATTAAAATACTTAAGGGCACTGAAATTCTACCATAAATTTCTTCGGGGCCGGGGGCGCCACATGTTCCTTTTCGTATCTGTTAAACATATTTTTGCAATTCACTTTTTAACGATCATGAGAAATATATCCATGATGTAACTGAATTAAAATGAAAAGCTTTTTGAAATTGACATCTTGCTCCAAATGGGCCCGGGGGCCCCTTAATGTCGTTTTTCCCCCTATATTAGCTATGTAAAATTAGTTTAAACTTTAGTTCAAGAGAAAATAACTGGATTTTTACCAAACTTAGTATATAAAAACTTAAAAGCCTATATTAAATTAATAAAGGGCACTGAACGCATAATGTCCATTCCCTCGGAGCTGGGGGCCTCAAGTGTCTTTTTTTACTGAACGTTAATAATTGTATTACTCATTCAATTTTACACGATATTGAGAAATATAGCTTTGAGTACAATGGCAATAAAACAATTTAAATTATCACTCATTTTTGGGCCAGGGCTCTTAATATCGTTTCTTTTTTTTGTTTTTTTGGTAACATTTTTAATTATTAATTTATTTATCCGTTTGCCACTCATTGGTTTCTTCAAATTGAATCATTTTTACTGAGATCGTTGCAACGCACGACGGGTCTGCTAGTATATATATATATTTATATGTTACGACCAAAGCCCAAAATCGACCACTTCTGGAAAAGGCCAGCCATTTCGTGAAGTGGCCAATGTTGCTGTAAATTAGCTTGTCAAAGCCCGAAATTCGGGCTTTTGTCGGCCAGTTCGCGAAATGGCTAAGTGCGATTGGCCAAGGCCCGAAGAAAGCAGCCATGAGCAGATTGACGATTAACTAGTAAGATTTAATAATTAATGTTGATTTTGAATTTTAAATGATAACAATCAGTTACAAAAGTAAAACTTATTAAGTATATTTAACTATTTCCTTATGTTATCACTTATTACAACAGGATGAACTTTTATGACATTATGAATTACAAAATCGTTTCATCTTCATACTTTTGCAGCGATTTGTTGCGCACTTAGTACTGCAATTGCATCGAGTGTAGCCTTGGCCGCCGGTCAGTGATTAAAGAGGCAACGGTTTGTAATGATTTTTCTTCTGTGCCCACGTATTTTAGTGTGAGCAATTTCTCATGTACAATGGAAAACTCGCTTCTGGAATACAGTTGTTTGACAACATCATGCTCTGCATGGTCCTAGCTTGTAGAAGCCATTCTCAACGTTTATGATAACTGCAAGAACTCTTCTTGGATCACCTCGACCGGTGTCAACATCTGGTATACGAACTCGGACGTTATATTCAATTCTCACTGATAGGAATTTAGCATCTGAATTTCTAAGCATCTTCGCAGCTTGATCTTGAAAACTGTTGTGAGCTGCTGTCCTCTTCTTCCTGATTTCTTGTTTATTGTGACATAGCCTGCACATTATTTTACCTCTGCATCATTCGTCTGATGCACTGCAGATTCAAAAATTGCATGCAGATCTGTGCCACAGGAAACACAAAAAGGGGCTGAACTGCATTTTTTCACATACGATACACACCTTTTTCGTATTTTTAGAGTCAGGCAACCGGGCTTAACTTTTGAATGGTTCCACCACAAGTGTGACAGCATCTCCATTTCTAGAGGCAGTCCTGCATTTATAATATCCTCCATTTCTTGTTGGATGTTGATAAGATCTTCCTCCGTAGCTACATTATCAATCACCTCTCTGCGCAGATTTGAGGTACTCGGCCCAAATTTTGTTTTGCAGCCAAACATGGCCTCATAATGGGACTGCTGAATGCCTTGGTGAAAAGTCATTTATCATGAATTGTACAAATGTGAGACCATCAGCCCAATGTATTGATTCATTTTTCTGCATCCATGTCATTATCATATTTATATTGGTTTGCACGTTCAACGGAACCTTGGCTTTGCTTATGCCTCCGCGTTTCGTGTACCAGTTATAGTTCATGCCACATTTTCTTAAATTCATTTACAACTTAGTTCGCAAATTCTTTCCATTATCTGATTGAAGCACACTTTGAGCCCCGATGGTGGCGCAGATATCAATTATCTGGTCAGCAACTTCTTCTGCTGTTTTGCTTTTAAGAGGTCGCAAAATTACAAACTTGTTTAAATGATCCTGATAATTGAGTATAAAGTTGTACTCGCCATCAGGACTACTTTGCACCATGTCTATCAGATCCACCTGGCAACTCGAGTTAATTCTTTAAATATATATAACACAGGTTTAGAAACTAGACCTTTCTTAGGGTTAGACAATTTGATCTGAAGTGGCTTGCATAGGCGAAAATAGAATGTAATGACTTCTTTGGTGACATTTTTGTACTTAGTTTGTAGCTCATTTTCCATCAATGTGCGACCTCCATGTCAATTTTCAAGTGAGTATCGTGGAGTATAACAAAAAGTTATTCTGAATTTCGGATAGTACAAAATAACGCTGTCTGCTGTTACTGACACAATAAGTCTTTCTTAATGGCCAACTTCAAGAACATCATATTTTTAGACGACGATAGTCAACACTTTCCGTTTTCTCCTTTGCTTTAGCCTGTTTAACGTCCTATAATAAAGCGATGTATCTCTGTTTGGTGAGGATATCCCTATTATTGGCTTTTACTTTAACAACGTCTTCAAAGTATCAGAGAATCTGTTCATATCAAATGTTTTTCTGCACTTCCCTGATGTGCACCAGAGAAGTTAAAAATAAGAATAATACAGTACTCACACTGAAATTCTTGTGTCAGAATAATAAGAAAAAGTCACAATGGCTGTACCTTCTCCGAACAGGACAAACTGACGCAATAGTATCGTCACAGCGTGGCACCCTTTTTCCTACCACGTACATGCCAACACAATAGAAACGACAGTTGTGGCGCTAACCGGGCAGTCTTCAATTGCCACATTGGGCTTTTGCCAAGGATACCTAACCGCTTCGCGAATGGGCAGCCAAAACCCGAAATACAATTGTTAGTTGTAGGTACTTCGGTCATTGGCCAGACTTGTCGGACAAAGCGCGAATTGGCCGGCTCATTCGCGAAATGCCGAACTTCGGGCTTTGGACTTTATATATATATATATATATATATATATATATATATATATATATATATATATATTTATAATAATATATTAATGCATACGCCATTGAGATCCTCTATTTTTTAAAGCATGTTTTGGGCAATATATGTGGCTGGGCGGACGACTTTTTGACAGTGTCGAAACGCAATTTTACATTGTAGAATAAAAGAAATTGTGACTGGAAATCTCCAAAACCACCGTTCCATTTGGATTAACTAATTTCTCTTACTACTCTTGCTATTTGTGTTAGTTGAACCACCAAGTTATATTTTTTGAAGCACTTCACGATGGAGTTAATCTATACTCACTCACTCACTCCTTATGTCACTCACTCACTTGCTCACTCGCTTACTTACTCACCCACCCACCCATTCACTACTTCACTCACTAACTCACTCACTAATTCACTCACTAACTCATTCACTCAGTCATTTACTCACTCAATCAATCACTCTCACTCACTCCATCACTGACTCCCTTACTCTCTCACTCACTCACTCATTTAACTGACTGACTGACTGACTCATTCACTCACTCACTAACTCACCAACCACCCATTCACCCACTCGCTCACTCTCTAACCCACTCAATCCCTCAATCACTCACTCACTCAGTTACTCACTCTATTTTTCACTTATTTGAGGCCAGTGGCCTAAAAAAAGTAGTTTTTCCTTACAAGAGCTTTATAAAGTTAGTATAGAATTTTTGCTACTGCTTAAATAGGAGGATCTTGACCAAACTTGGTATATAAAACTTGATCACCAATATTAAGGTACTTCAGATCAATAAACTCCTAATGGGGCAGGAGTGCAACATCTTGTTTTCCCCTTAATATTTAATTATGTATTCCCAATTTGATTTTTTTACGATTTGATAAATATTGACATATATATATATCCATCATGATCTAGATAAAAATAACTATTTTTTAAAATTTAACATCATAAATTTTTGGGCCCGGGGGCCCTTAATGTCATGATTCTTAATTAAGCTTTAACAATATTATTGTATTCATGCAATAGCCTTGAAACTGTGAAGTTTTTGTGTACGTTGCCATAAAAGTTTGTTGCACACAAAGTTTTTAAAATAGCATAAAAAGGGCGCAGGGCCCAAAATGTCAATTTGTTTAAAACATGAATTAATTTTTTTAAACTGTTGCTACTGTGTAAATGGATGGATCTTAACCAACACTGGTATACAAAAATTTGAAGGACCATATTAAAATTATATAGGACATTAAACGTCTAATGTCTATTCCTTCGAGGTCGGTGGTTCACATCTTGCATCATTTTAGCCGGAGCACCTTAAAGTCATTTTGCTCCCAATTTGATTTTAAACGACTTTAACAAATTTTGTCAAAGATGCTATATATCATCATGATATGGATTGAAATCAACAGGTATTTTGAAACTTCGCAATTATTGGACTGGGCATTTTTTTTTATTATCTAGGATGTATAAATATTGTTTTATTTATCGGATAATCATTAACATTTTGGAAGCTATTGAGTACGCTCCCGCAAACGTTTTCTGGGTTGTATGTATGTATGGCATCTGTCCGTCTACGAACGACGATAGATTTGTCTTTATTATTTGCAGCTCTTGGTGTGGCAAGTCTGGGTTAAACAATTTATAAAATACCACTTTTTGGGCCGGGACACAAACGTCATTTTTCCTAACATGAGCAATATAAAAATAATTTAAACTTAAGCTACTGCGTATAGAGGGAAATTCAACACAATTAGTGCAGATAAAATTAATGGCCTTATTAAAATAAAATAGACCATTAAATTCCTATTGTTGATTCCCTTAAGGGCGGGTGCCCCATATTTTATTTCATACAAATTATGACTTTATTCCTTATTAGTATATTAAATCATCTTGCCAAATTTAGTCAAATTAAATATTCATCATGATCCATATTGAAATCAACAGGTGTACTTATCATATCATTTTGGCCCGGTGCCATTAATTTTGTTGTTTTCTTATATAAGCTGTATAAATATTATTATCTTAATTCCATCATTGTGGTTGACGCAGCTCTTACCTCAAATACAGAGCTAGGACTCCAACAGCTGGTCAATAAATTTTCAGAGGCATGCAAGGGATTCGGTTTAATGATAAGCCTGAAAAAGACTAACATTATGAGACAAGGCACAGACTGCCTCCAAGCAATCTCCATAGGGTCGAACACCTTTGGGTATTGTCGAGGATTTTACCTACCTTGGCAGTAAATTCACAAGCACACTCTCCGATGAAAAGGAAATAGAAACTAGAATAGGAAATGCCGCATCGTTTATGGCAAATCTTAATCAAAGAGTGTTGAACAATGCGCAGCTCACTGATAGGATGAAAATCACTGTGTAACAGGCCTGCCTGCTTAGCACACTCCTTTATGGCAGCGAGTGCTGGACGATCTACGGCAAGCAAATAAAGCAGCTAAATAGTTTCCAATTGCGATGATTGCGTAGGATCCTACACATCAATTGGCAGAATAAAATCGCACATGTGGTGGTACTCGCGAGAAGCCATATGTTGAGTATGCACTCAAACCTGAGTGAGAGGTGCCTGTGGTGGTTGGGTCATGTCCACAGGATGAGCTCGGAGCGAATTCCAAGAGCCCTTCATGCTTGTCGGTGAGCTTCCAAATGGTATGAGGAAAAGAGGTCGCCCTTGCCTGCGCTGCCAGGACTTCTGCAAGAAAGACATGTCACTGGCGTGCATCGACTATGAAACGAGGGAGGCCATTTCTGTGGAGCGCAACCTCTGGAGGTCAAAAGTGCGTGAGGGCATTCAAGTTGCGGACGCCACCCTCACAGCTAGGGGCGAAGAGAGAAGAGCCAGGAGAAAGGAAAAGGTGGGGGGGGGGAGGGGGATAGGAGTAAAAAACATCCTCCATTGATGACAGACGGATGTTATACAATTCAATCATTGTGAAATTTTATCAAGTTGTTGAGTAAGCTCCCGTATAGGTTTTTGTAATAAATGTTTTTTGTTTTTTTTATAAATACCCCTTATTATTCGGGGGCCCCAAATGTCATACTTTAGAAAGTTAACAATTGTTAAGTACACTCCTGCGAAGGGTTCTGGCTACAATTGATGATTATATGATCAATCTTGATACATGTGGATGGCTCATATTTTAAAAAAAAACAACATTTATACGGCACTGTAACAGTGATGTCCAAAAGTGTAACGTTCCTAAGGTTAATAACTTTCGACATATTAAACTTTCTTATTTGCGGCCCCATCTTTACGAAGTTTGGTAGGCTGCTTCCATGCTCTACCCGAACTCCATGAACATAATTGTTTTACTCATTTCAGTGGATGATGCCAAACTCGGTGACCATATTTATTTCCAAAATGGTTTGTTATTCATGAGCCCATCTTTAAGATATTAAATACTTGGGTTTGCGAAGCTTATTGAATCCTACTTCGCCGCCGCTGAGTAGTGCGGGTATTTTGCTAGCCATATAATAAACTTTTGGTATTTTGTTAATCTTAAAATAAACTAAGTTTGGGAAATAAACTTTGTAATTAAATATGGAAAATTGAACTAAGACTTCTAATGTTAATAATTGTTTTACCTACGTTATATCGGCAAATTGAATCTGAATTCAACCATACTTAAAAGAAAATATGTATGTTCATATGTATGTTTGTCTTTTTGGCTTACTAAACCATTCATCTTATCGCCATGAAATATTTGGGAGATTGTTGAGTACGATCACGGGATAGTGACTGGTAGAAATATTTTTTACATTAACATTCGGGGACACTGCCATTTTTTGCTTATATAAGCTATATCGAAATTATTTTGAACGTTAGCACCTAGGTAAATGAATGGATCTTGACAAATTTTTGTATATATAAACTTAAGGTGGTCCATGCGGTAAACAAATTTTCTGGGATTTTTTATTTAGAAAAAAATTATTACAGGCCTACAACAAACAATTAAAATAAAGAAAAAAAATAAGAACAAATTGAGGCTTGTAACTATAATATTTTTTTAAACTTATCACATTTGGCATTCATAAAAAATGAGAAAAATGAAAAGTTGAGAAAAACAAATAAGTTTAAAAATATTGTTTTAAAAAAATCTAAGATATATGAAGAATATAGCATGGATAAACCATATATATAAATACACACACATACACACATATATATAATATTAGTGTAAAAGCCTGCTAAGGCTCACACACACGCATAGTTCGTGCGTTGTTTCAGTAATTGACGCTCTGTGCTAAAACAGAAACGTCATATAATATTTTTTACAGCGAAATTTTACAATTTATTTATAATTAATTTTGCGCACCTTTTTGCGCGCCTTTCGATGGGGAGACAAACGCATAGGAAGGGCGATTATGTATTACATATATACATTAGGGCTGTTAACGATTAATTTAAAATTAATCATTAACTTTTGAAAAATTAACGATTAATTAATTGTTAATTTCGATTGAAGCAAAAAATTGAAATTTATGGTGTCATAAGTAACATTTATTAAACGTACTTGTCGAAAATCGAAATAACACTGGAATGTCTTCTTTATATGACATCTTTTAACCAACGCAAACAGACTAGTGTATTGACATTATTTGGTTATTATTGACCATATAACCAGCCGAGCTGAAAAATCGTTTACATAGCTTTAGATTGTCTCAACTGACGTGTCTGATACTGTAGTGGATGTTTGGTTTGCAGGTGATATGTAAGCGAAGTGTTAGAACCATGGTATCAATGTTCCCTTTAAGCAGCGCCGCTGCGCCGATATGTTACAGACGCCACGCAGGAGTTTAGAATTCACCTCGCAGAAAATTTTGTAAAATTTTGCACAAAAAATGGACGTTGTGCAAATTTGCACATGATTTCTTTTAAACAACGATCTTTTACTTACAGGTAACATTGCATGGTAGGCAAACGATTTCTCTCAATGGAAACAAACTTTATCAACATTTTGAACATTCACGTCGGTCAATAGTTTAAAACCAAAATGTTCGTGTAATCTTCCGGAAATTAAATTAGTTTATATTTATCGGCCAAAATATTTTACTTTTTGACTTCCATTACATTTATAAGTGGTGGGTCGATTAATTGTAAAAAAAAATTTTAATCGTTAAAAACTCTTAACGATTAATCGAGAAATTAATCGTTAATTTCCGCAGCCCTAATATATATATTATGGCAACCGTCCGTCCTCATGGGACGATGGCGTGTACTCCTTTTCCTCTGCCCCTCCTGCCCTTTCTCCTGGCCCTTCTCTCTTCACTCAAAGCTATGAGGGATGTTTCCGCGACATGAATGCCCTCACGCACTTTTGCCCGCCAGAAGGTGCGCTCCTCAGCAATGGTCTCCCACGTTTTATAGTCTATCTGTGCCAATGACATGTCTTTCTTGCAGACGTCCTTGAAGCGCAAGCACGGATGACCTCTTTTTCTCTTACGGTTGCCAGCTCACAGTAAAGCATGGCTCTAGGAATGCGCTCCGAGCTCATCCTGTGGACATGACCTAACCACCGAAGGCGCCTCTCATTCAGAATTGAGTGCATACTCAGCGTATGGCTTCTTGTGAGTACCTCGACATTGGTGATCTTGTCCTGCCACTTGATGCGTAGAATCCTACGCAAGCATCGTAAGTGGAAGCTGTTGAGCTGCTTTGTTTGCTTGGCGTAGGTAGTCCAGCACTCTCTGCCATAGAGGAGTGTGCTGAGCACGCAGGCCTGGTACACAATAATTTCCGTCCTATCTGTGAGCTGTGCATTGTTCCACACTCTTTGATTCAGCCTAGACATTAATGATGCGGCTTTGCCGACTCTGGTTCCTAATTCCTTATCCAGGGAGAGTGTGCTTGTGATGTTACTTCCAAGGTAGTTGAAATCATCGACGACGTCCAAGATGTTTCCCTCAATGGAGATTGCTGGAAGGCGGTCAGTGCCTTGTCTCATAATGTTGGTCTTTTTTAGGCTAATCGTTAAACCAAAATCATTGCATGCCTCTGAGAACTTATTGACCAACTGTTGGAGTCCTGCCTCTGTATGTGAGGTAATGGCTGCGTCATCCGCGAAGAGCAACTCTCTGATTAATACATTTTCCAATTTGCTCTTCGCACGGAGCCGGCTGATATTATATAGGTTTCCATCCGTCCTGGTATGAATGTTCAAGCATGTCGCAATAGCATCGAGGAAAAGATACCAAAGAGTGTTTGAGCCAGTACACATCCCTGTTTGAATCCGCTACAAACTAGGAAGGGTTCTGAGGTGGCACCATCGAAGAGCACTGTGCTGTGCATATTGGTGTGGAAGGACTCGATGATGGAGAGAAGCCGCGGCGGACATCCTATTTTTTCCAGTATACGTAGCAGACCCTTGCGGATGACCAGGTCAAATGCCTTCGTTAAATCTATGAAGGCAATGAAGAGGGGTTTCTGTTGCTCTCGACATTTATCTTGTAGCTGACGGAGTGAGAAAATCATGTCCATGGTTGATCGGCCAGCCCGAAAACCACATTGTGATTCTGGGTATACATTTTGTGCCAGAATTTGCAGGCGTGCTATGACCACTCTGGCAAAGGCCTTTCCCACAATACTCAGTAAGGAGATACCACGATAGTTATTGCAATCGCTGCGATCACCTTTGTTTTTGTAAAGTGTGACAATCTTGGCGTCGCGTATTTCCTGTGGGATGTGTCCGCGTTCTCAGCAATCGCATATGAGTTCGTGCAGAGGCTTCAGTAGTGCTGGTTTGCCATACTTATCTACTTCTGCAGGAATGCCATCGTTACCTGGAGCCTTCCAATTGCTCAGATGATCGATTGCCTTACTAAGCTCCTCCAATGACGGTTGGGCATCAAGCTGATCTAGAACTGGTAGTTCTGGGATTATGTCTATGGCAGAGTCAGTTACTACATTCTGTGTCGCATATAGTTCTAGATAATGCTCAGTCCACTGCCGCAACTGTTGGTCTCGTTCTGTAATCATCACACCTGACTTTGACTTAATTGGAGCAGACTTTGATATTGTGGGTCCAGTGGCCTTTTTTACTCCTTCGTACATTTTTTTGATATCACCTTGATCAACGGCAGATTGAATGCTTTTACAAAGGTCCACCCATGCAATAAGTGTTGGCGCAAAAACGTGCAGTCTTCTGGGCTGTGTTTCTGGCATTTCTGAGACATTGTAGTGTGTCTGGTCCTGGGGCAGCTTTATAGGCCAAATAGGGCTTTTCTCTTTTTCTCCGTCATGGGCAACATTGTAACCCAATGGGCCTCGAACCAATCCACATTTTTTTCCTTCCTCCCGAGGACGGCAAGAGAGGTGTTGTATATAGTGGCTCGAAGATGGAGCCATGTCGCAACAATTTTTTCTGTCGCAGCCACGATAACATCATGAGGATTGGGTATGGCTATCTGCGTGGTATTTTCCTTAAGGGCTGCCTCAAGCCTGGTGTTAAGCTGTTCACTGATCTCAGAGCAGTTGATATGGCATGTGTTAATGCGAGTTTTACCCTTAATCTTAGAGTGACACAATTTCTTCGGTATTAATTTGACTCTACTTATGACCAGGGAGTGGTCTGTGTCACAGTCAGCACTGTGGTAACTGCGTGTTTGGAGCACGCTGGCCAGGTCAGAGCGCCTGGTGAGAACGAGATCAAGCTGGTGCCAGTGCTTGGAGCGAGGGTGTCTCCATGATACTTTGTGGATGTTCTTGCATTTGAAGAATGTGTTTTTTACACACATATTGTGAGTACTACACAGCTCGAGCAGTCGCTGGCCGTTGTCATTCATTTTACCTATGCCGTCCTTTGTTCACTGTGCCTCGCATAGACTGAATCTCGTAGTAAATGATCTTAATAATGTTGCAGTGATACGAAATACTATTGGTACTATCAAAGCAATTATTACATTTTTTCGTGAAATTCCAAAAGGGAGGTCCTCTGTTCCAAATATTCCTCTTCTGTGTGAGACTAGATGGACAAGCAAGTATAAAAGTATTCGGATTTTTTCTAGTAAATTTGAAGATATTTATTGTCAACTGGAAGACTTTTCATTGCATGCAAATGGAAATACACGACAGGCTGCACATCAATTATATTGTTCATCAAAGTCCAGCACGTTTTTATTTTGTCTCAATATTATTTCGCAGTACTCTGCCATACTGGAACCAGTTACTCGGGCTCTTCAAGCTGTTCAAGTTGATCTTGCAGAAGTCCAACTGCAAGTTCAAATCCTGCTCAGTGTAATCAAACTTCACCGAGGTGATTCCGATAACTATTTCAGGGATATTTTTGAGAAAACAGTACAAATCGCACAGAAGGTGGATATTGAACTGATTATCCCAAGACAGTGTGGAAGACAAAAGCATCGAAGTAATCCAGAAACCACAAGTGTTGAGGAGTACTTCAGACAAACAGTTTATATTCCATACTTGGATTCTCTAATTAGCTCAATTGAGAGTCGATTTTGTGAAGCCAACAGTGCACAATTTAACTTAACGTTGCTACACCCTTCGAAATTGTACAAATTGAATCGTCAACAGTTTAAGGATACAATGTCTACTATTAATCAGGTATACCACATTGATAATTTTGAAAGTGAAGCCTTGAGTTGGTTTGATTTTAGGAAAACGCGAGAATACAAAAGTAGCCAAGATTTCCTCGACTTGTTACCGTTTACAAAGTTTTATCCGGCTGTCAGGTATGCCTTACTAGTTTTGCTAACATTACCAGCAACATGTACTGTGGAGCGATCGTTCAGCACATTACGTCGTGTAAAAACATGGCTTAGATCTACAATGTCAGATGAACGTCTGTCTGGGTTGTGCATGTTAAGCGTACACAGAGACAAAGTGAACGGCAACAAAAAAGACTTTATGGACAAAATTGTAGATATGTTTGGCAGGGATAATAGACGACTCCAGTTCTTGTTTAAAGAATAAATTTTATTTGAAAATTATGTTTCGTTATATACTTGCAAACATTGTGTAAATAACAACTTTGGTACTAATGTATGCCCTTCATTACTACAGTGCCCAGTCCCTTCGTTTACAATACATATACGCTACAGAAAATTAAAACTACATTAAAACATTACTAAAAATATTTTGTCCCCCCCCCTAGAAAATTTTCTGCGGGCGCCCATGCCAATAGATTACAATAACTTGTGAGTCACCAATAGATTACAATAACTTGTGAGTCACCAATAGATTACAATAACTTGTCAGTCACCAATAGATTACAATAACTTGGGAGTCACAAATAGATTACAATAACTTGTGAGTCACCAATAGATTACAATAACTTGTGAGTCACCAATAGATTACAATAACTTGTGAGTCACCAATAGATTACAATAACTTGTGAGTCACCAATAGATTACAATAACTTGTGAGTCACCAATAGATTACAATAACTTGTGAGTCACCAATAGATTACAATAACTTGTGAGTCACCAATAGATTACAATAACTTGTGAGTCACCAATAGATTACAATAACTTGTCAGTCTTATCTTATCTTATCTGTTTACAGACGCTCCTTCTATACAGAAGATTATTGCGTCCTACGCTTATCTATGGTTTGTGTTTAGTCTTGCATTTTTATTAGAGATTTAAATGTTGATAAAGTGTTGGTTTTCCTGGATTCTTCAGGCAACCCATTCCACGCCCGAATTCCGGACGGGAAGAAGGAAAACTTGTATGTGTTTGTTCTTGCATACGGAATAAGAAAGGTGTTTTTATCCTTATGTCTATCTGAGGGTTGTATTAAGTTATCTTTGTGCTGTATTTCTAAATTAGAATTAATTGCTTTATGTATGATTACTACTTTGCTCTTGGTTCTTCTATCCTCTAGTGTTTCAAGGTTTAATGATTTAACTAATGGTGTTATTCTTGTCAGTTTCGAATATTCTCCAGTAATGAATCTGGCAGCTCTTTTTTGAATTTGTTCTAATTTATCAATGTTTTCTTTGGTGGATGGGTCCCATACAGAAGATGCATATTCTAGTACAGGTCTCACCAAAGTGAGGTAGCATTTTAGTTTTATATCTCTATTACATTTGTTAAAGTTCCTTTTTATAAAGCCTAAGGTTTTGTTTGATTTTTTAATAACTTCATTGAAATGGGGATTCCATGATAGTTTCTCATTTATTAAGACTCCTAAGTATTTTGCATCTTTAGTTTGGGTCAGTTCTTTTCCATGAATGTAATATTTTGAATTTATTTGTTTCTTTTTCTTTGTTACTCTTAACAGTTGGCACTTTTCTGGGTGGAAAGACATACTCCAGTTAGTTTCCCATTTTATCAATTCATCTAAGTCTTTTTGTAAAATTTTGCTATCTTGTTCTGATTTAATTGTTCTATAGATTATACAATCATCAGCAAATAACCTAACTTTTGTACCTGTTGAGATGTTGTTGGGTAAATCATTTATATAAATTAAAAAGAGTAAGGGACCTAGCACAGTTCCTTGTGGAACTCCTGAGTTAACCTTTATTGGTGCAGATTTAGATCCATTAATTATTACAGTTTGCTCCCTGCCCAAAAGGAAGTCTTGGATCCAGTGATGTAAGGAACCTGAGATTCCAAAGTAGTTAAGTTTTTTAAGTAAACTAAGGTGGTGAACTTTGTCAAATGCTTTTGAGAAGTCTAGTAATATTGTATCTATTTGATCATTTTTGTCCAAGCCTTTTGATAGTTCATCTATTAAACCTATTAATTGTGTTTCACATGATCTGTTTTTTCTAAAGCCGTGTTAATGTGGGCATAGGGCATTATATTTGTCAAGGTGGTTAACTATTCTACTATATATTATGTGTTCTAGTAATTTACAGGTGATACTAGTAAGTGATACAGGCCTGTAATTACCAGGGTCTGATTTATCCCCTTTCTTAAAGAGTGGAGTTACGTTAGCTAATTTCCAATCCTGGGGCACTTTACCCTGGTTTAGAGAGGCTTGAAAGAGAACTACAAGGATTGGGGACAGTTCATTGCTTAATTCTTTTAATAATCTTGCAGGCAAATCATCTGGGCCAGTAGCTTTGTTTATTTTTAAGTTTTTTAGGAGTGAATGTATACCTATCTCATCTACAGTTATGTTATCTATTTCCTCCATTTTATTTAAATTTATTAAAACTTCCTTGTCGCCTGAGGCAGAAAAAGATGATGCAAAATATGTGTTAAGGATATTAGCTTTAGTTTCATTATCATTATAGGTTTTATTATTTGAGCCTTTTAGTGTGGCTATTCCTGAAGGCTCCATTTTTTTAGATTTGATAAAGGACCATAAGTTTTTATTGTTATCTTTGGTAATTACATTGTTTATATATTCATTTTAGAGGTTTCGACTAAGTTTTTGTGTCAAGTGTTTAATCTGTAAGTATTTTTTGTGTATCCTATATGAATAGGTAGCTTTATATTTCTTAAATAAGTTCTCTTTTAGTTTGCATAGCTTTTTCAATCTAGAATTGAACCAGCATTTGTTAATTTTATTTGATGTTAGTTTTGTTGGAACATTCTCATCCATTATAGTTTTTAGATTTGTTTTTATATCTTTCCAAATTTCTTCTACTGGGCTATTTGTGTTAAATTTACTTAGGAAAGTTTGTTGGAAGTTAGCCGCTGATTGGTGTAGTTTTATTGAATTACATGTATTCCAAAGATAGATTATTCTTCTAGGTATCTTATTAATTTTAGTTTTTATTGTATTGGTGACCCTAACAATATCATGGTCGGACAGTCCTGGAATTATTTTATAGTCTAACACTAGTCCTGGTCTATTTGTTAGGAATAAATCTAGTGTTTTATTTTTCCTTGTTGCTGTTTTTACTATCTGTTCTAGGTTTATGTTGTTTATAGTGTCTAAAAAGTGTTCATTAATTTCTTTGTTAGTTTAATGGTTTTCAATTGTATAATTTTTCCAATTTATATCTGGAAGATTAAAGTCCCCCATAATCCATAGAACTGCATTTTTATTATTCTCTTTTATGAAAGTTAATTGACTACAAAGATTGTTCATGTATTCTAGGTTTGTATTCGGAGGTCTATATATACTGCCTACAATAAGTGGGGATGAGTTTGGTGTAATTATTTTACAATAAATAGACTCTATATTAAAATTTGGCTGTGTAGTAATTTCTTCAGCTATGATATTTGATTTAATTGCAAGTAGCACTCCTCCATAATTGTCTGGTCTGTCTTTCCTAAAAATATTATAATTGTTAGGAATAAATCTAGTGACCAATAGTCACCAATAGATTACAATAACTTGTCAGTCCCCAATAGATTACAATAACTTGTACTTGTATAATTTATTCAATCTTTAAATAAACAATATTTTAAAATTTAAAAGGTAACTATATCGTTTGATTTAGGTATTTATAATAGAGACAGACGATAAATAATATTTATAGAACTTATCTAAAACGGCCAAAAATATAACTGATTCATTATCCTCACACGAAATTTAACTATATTAATTTATTTTAAGTGAATCTTCAAAAAACCCTGTACTAATTTTTTTTAAACCGTAAAACAAAAAAGGTTTAACTATAAATCCTTTATTTACGAGACGTAACTAAAATTTTGTTCATTTTAATACGCATCACACGCCAATCCAAAAATCCAACAATTTAGTTTTGTCTCATATATAAACGATTTATAGTATTAAAAAAAACTACTACAGTCTGGTACATTTCAGTTCAATTTGATCACGGGAAAAGGTTTATAAAAACATGTTTATTATAGTGCGCACCGCGAGACAGACTAGCAATTACTAGCATTTACATTTATAGATCGGGAATATATTTTTAAAAAGTATCATCAATATAATAACAACGCACCACGCGACAGCAAAGTTTTTAAAAAGGTTGTTCAATATTGTGGAGGACCGGGGTTGAGATAATTGATAACCTTGGTTTAAATATTTGAGAGGGGAGCGGACGGTAGGTAGGTGACAGGGTCGTACCTGGAATGTAATGATGCGCTCAGACAATTACCGGAAATGAAAGTATTCCGGCCTCTCCATTCCCCCCACCCCCAGGTACGGAACGTTGGGTAGTTAGAAGCTAGGGGTAAACGGTGGTGTAGAACAATGTCAGCATTGTTAAGACAATTTTAGTGCCTGTGAACAAGACTAAAGGTTAGAGATCATTAGGAGCGAACGGGGCAACATAAGACGATAATCACTGGACATAGTTTAGGGAATGAAAGACTTACAATTTTATTGCTCACATTAGGGGTGCGTGCTCGGGTTTCAGCCACATACCTTGGGACAGCAATATAAGGACAGGACGGTAGGAGACGAGACAGAACAACCCACCCCGGGGTAAGAGAGCAGTTTAGGGAGTCACCCACGAGAGACTTGGACAGACCAGGACAGAGAGTAACCCGCCCCAGGGTTAGAGTACAGACCTAGAGAGATAGAGAGAGAGAGAGAGTCGTAGAGATAGAGAGCTGATGTAACCAGAAATTATGCCTAATAAAGAGAAGAACTGTTAGCATTAAGGCTTCCTTTGTTTTGAGTATGCGAGTTGAAGAGTCAGTTAAGAAGTACGACGAAGGAGCTTTACAATGGTGGCATAGCGGTGGGATTTGACCTTACAGCGTCTTCGAGGAGAAAAGCTCTTTATTCCTGATTGACTGTAATGCAGAGTACAAGATCAAGTCGAACCAAACCAATAATGGCGTTACAGAATCTTAATAACCTACCGACGTTTAGTGGAACCTCAAGCTGGCAGACGTTCGATGCACAGTTTGGATCGTTTGCAAAATACTGCAAATGGAACGATGATGAAAAATTGATTTTTCTTGGTTTGGCCTTAAAAGATGCGGCGGCGGAATTTGCATACAGCGAACTTAGTGACTTTGATAGAGACAGCTACCAAAAACTGAGAACTTCACTAGAAAATAGATACCGGGACCACAGAACACCTCCCTATTTTCAAAACATTCTGGAAAAGCGGATGTTATTGAAAGCAGAGAGCACAGCAGAATATGCCACTGACATCAAGCAATTAGTGGTCAAAGGGTACCCGACGGCTGACCAAACTACGAGAGACGCTATCGGGTTCAAACAATTTCTCCGTGGCCTGCCTGACCAGTCAATGTTATCGCAAGTGGGCATAATGGCCGTACCCCCTACAGTTGACAAGGCGAGAGCTGTTTTCGATCAACTCATAAACCTCAGAGACAACGTATGTACCCCAGTACAACAGGTAGCCTCAGTGACTACGGACCAGTTATCGAGAGAATTAAGTGATCTTATAGAGGTTCTAAGGTCATTTGTTACCTCAGAGAGAGAGCCAGCGCCTCAATGGAGGAGACAACAGAGGAGAGAGGAGATTAAGTGTTATAATTGTGACGGGATTGGACACTTTTCCCGTAATTGTGCTAGTGAAGGACATGGAGGAAAATTTCAAAGAAGTCTTCAACTGAATCGCATTTCAGTGATCGAAAATAATGTTATGTCACGTGCTGTGTACATTCCAGTTAAAGTGTGTGGTGACAAAATGGAATTTCTGATGGATACAGGAGCGGCGGTAACTGTTATTTCGAGAAAACTATTTTTCGAGATCCCACGTAAACAGCGTCCCTTAATTCACAAATTGAACCCTGTAAACCTACAGACCGCAAATGGAGCACCACTCAAGCTGTATGGGGTGAGTCAATTAAAATTAAAGATTGGTGACAAGGTTTATCCTTGGACCATGTACGTTGCTGAGATAGCCGAGGATGGATACCTTGGTCTTGACTTTTTGTGCAAATTCAATTTTACCTTCTCTGTCAGCCAAGGCCTGACATTGGGTAACAACAAAGTTCAAACAGTGCATAAAGCAAAAATATTAAATTGTGAACTGGATAAAATGAACTCCAGTGCTTGTGTGTCTAGTGTTTCTAATGGGGCGAAAAATATCCAGTCATCAGTGTCTACGCGCGTGGGAGTCAACGCAGTGAGAATGAACAATAGACAGAGTTCAAGTCAAAGTCAGGCGACTAGGGTTACACACGGCCAGAGTAACCTAGTTGTGCCATTACCCGGCCCCTCGCCGGTATCCAGGTTAAGGAAGGTGGATAATACGTCCATCAAGAGGTGTAATCAATTCAAACGACCTGCAAGAGTCGAGACAGGGGTGACATTGCGACAGGAGCGGGAGAAAGGTGACGTCACACCAAGAGCAGCAACTCGCTCATTCAAAGTCGGTGACAAAATTCAATTGTCCGACTCCGTCAACCGAGCGTGTCGGGAAAACAAAAACACAAATGGCGGTCGCAATCATTTCGTTATCAGCAAGAAATTCAATGATAATTGGTTCGAAAGCAGAGGAGAAGGGCAGACAATAAAAATAATTCATATGGAGGGACATGTCAGTATGAAACACTGTGACACTTATCCGCCGAAATTGAAGATTATAAATAATTCGTGTGATAGACGATTAGATCAATCTTATTCCGGAGCAGTCAAAGTTCTTATGGACAGACGAGAAGATTGTGTTGAAATCTAGCTACTTCAAATGAACGCTGAATTTACACTAACTTTTACTTAATAATTGTGTTTCGAAATGCAAAAAGTTGTTTCGTTTTCAAATGTTTTTGTTTCATGACTTTCCCCAATATCTGCAATGTTCAAATTGATTTTAATTATTGGTTTAGGAATTTGATAATTGAAGTGACCAGTGAGGCGAATTATTTTTCTGAAGTAATTTAGTTAACATGCCTATATTGTGAGATGTTACAATTTTGTTAAAATGTTTTTGATGTCGAACTATAGTTACAGTCTTAATGCTAACTGCTTACTGTTCAATGTGCCTTGTTTTAATTAATGGTAGTTGTGAATGAGAGTTGAACTGCCAGGTAACTGACACAAATTGACAAACTGATTACACACAAGATTTGACAGACGTGTAGAGGTTGACATAGAAGTGCCGGTGTAGGATAATAATTGTTGGGTATATGGGAGTTCAGTTGTTGCGGTACACACAAGTTAGCGTCATTGTTAATTCGTATTTGAATAGTGCTGAGGGTCTTAGTCACTCAAAGCCATTTGAAGACAATTAAACATAACACGGGGATGTTACGAAATGTCGGTACGACATTGTTTTGTAAACAGGGTGTATTGTGGAGGACCGGGGTTGAGATAATTGAGAACCTTGGTTTAAATATTTGAGAGGGGAGCGGACGGTAGGTAGGCGACAGGGTCGTACCTGGAATGTAATGATGCGCTCAGACAATTACCGGAAATGAAAGTATTCCGGCCTCTCCATTCCCCCCCCCCACCCCCAGGTACGGAATGTTGGGTGGTTAGAAGCTAGGGGTAGACGGTGGTGTAGAACAATGTCAGCATTGTTAAGACAATTTTAGTGCCTGTGAACAAGACTAAAGGTTAGAGATCATTAGGAGCGACCGGGACAACATAAGACGATAATCACTGGACATAGTTTAGGGAATGAAAGACTTACAATTTTATTGCTCACACTAGGGGTGCGTGCTTGGGTGTCAGCCACATACCTTGGGACAGCAATATAAGGACAGGACGGTAGGAGACGAGACAGAACAACCCACCCCGGGGTAAGAGAGCAGTTTAGGGAGTCACCCACGAGAGACTTGGACAGACCAGGACAGAGAGTAACCCGCCCCAGGGTTAGAGTACAGACCTAGAGAGATAGAGAGAGAGAGAGAGTCGTAGAGATAGAGAGCTGATGTAACCAGAAATTATGCCTAATAAAGAGAAGAACTGTTAGCATTAAAGCTGCCTTTGTTTTGACTATGCGAGTTGAAGAGTCAGTTAAGAAGTACGACGAAGGAGCTTTACAATATAATACGCACATCGACACTCTAGCACAGTGATTCCCAAAGTGGGTGCCAGCGCCCCCTTGTGGACGCTGAAGTGATCCAGGGGCGTTGAAGGCCATAGATCAATTTGGGGGCGGTGAATAACTGTAAGGCGGCAGTGAAAGCATAATAAAGGAAGAGAAGATATGGACATAAATGATTTATGTATTCCTCTCATAACGTTTAATTTTTCTTTAAAAAACGTTTTGGACTTTGGTTTTGTTACGCAATTGCGCTCTTCCAGACTGCAAGAACATTTGAAATAAAATTAACGGGGATAAAAAAGATAAGGGTTTATGTAATTTTTAAACACTGAAATACAAATTTAGCAAACATCCGACTTTGACAAAACTCTTTTCAACAGCAACCACACAAAATGACAATGTATTTGTTACTTTCCGCTTAATAAATTTCGAACTTTCATTAAATGTATGTTTGTTTGTAAAGAATTTCTGGTATTTCCTAACTTAGTTTTTGCTATCCATCCCACTATAAAGGTTACATTAAAAATAACTAACAATGTTTATAAATTTAGGACATCCACGTGGATGTTGATCCTAACATCACTCACATGTTTTCATTGTGTCCTATCGAGATATGTTTAGGACAACCATATTGATGTGTACTCGGTACCAACATCCCTAAACTGTTTATAATGTGTCCTATCGAGATATGTTTAGGACATCCATGTTGATGTGATATTACCAATGGCAACACATCTCTAAGACTTTTGAACTTGCTATTTAAGTTAATCGTTAATTAAACAGATATCACTTCATTTCAATAACGTTGTCCAGTAAATACACGTCACATGTGTCATACTTAAATCTGCACCAGTCTTTATCAATGTTTGCACTACACAGCGTCCAGCCATCCATAGTTACCAGTGGACTATCTTGTCTATCACAGAACAATCTACACGTGGTATGCCTTGCCTCAAGGTCATCCAGCCATTGATAGTTACCAGTGGACTATCTTGTCTATCACAGAACAATCTACACGTGGTATGCCTTGTCTCAAGGTCATCAAGGTCATCCAGCCATCCATAGTTACCAGTGGACTATCTTGTCTATCACAGAACAATCTACACGGGGTATGCCTTGTCTCAAGGGCATCAAGGTCATCAAGCCATCGTGAACTTCCCCACCTACACCAACACTTGGCTGGGTGTGTCCGAGTGTAGACACTTGGCTGGGTGTGTCCGAGTATAGACACTTGGCTAGGTGTTTCCGAGTGTAGACACTTGGCTGGGTGTGTCCGAGTGTAGACACTTGGCTGGGTGTGTCCGAGTGTAGACACTTGGCTGGGTGTGTCCGAGTGTAGACACTTGGCTGGGTGTGTCCGAGTGTAGACACTTGGCTGGGTGTGTCCGAGTGTAGACACTTGGCTGGGTGTGTCCGAGTGTAGACACTTCGTTGGGTGTGTCCGAGTGTAGACACTCGGCTGAGTGTGTCCGAGTGTAGACATCTGAAACACAGATAAGTTACTTTTTGTATAAAGGGATTTCTTTCTCACTGAACTTGTAAGCATACGTCATCATTGAAGTCAATTTTTTATTTCAAACTGAGAAATTTTAACCCTTCATAAAAAAGCACGCAATAAAACCTACACGTTATAATTGTCAAATCTCACTTGTTTGTTTGATTTGTATTTTCCGTTTAATCTATTAAATTAATTGATAAATATAAACTTAACTTTCACATAATTTATTAATCTTGATCTGGATTGATATGTACTCATTTGTACGATATAAGCTCCAGCAGATACCAAAATAAAACAAACCCGTAAAAACAAAGTTTTTGACTATAAATCCCTTATATATGAGACATAACTAACAGTATTGATTATGTTCAAACACGACAAACATTTACAGACTGAATCTGTCTTAACTCCCTTTTGCTTTTAACCTGGTGGGGTGGGGTGGGAGAGGGGAAAGGTATTGTCACCGATCGCTGGCCCGAGCCCAGCGTGACACGCAAAATATAATCAAAAGCACGCCAGTTTACCAAAATTTAAACACGAGATCTGTTCACAGGTGGCTGGTCTGAAGTCAAGTGACCCGTAAAATGTAAACGAAAGCGACAGCTACATAAAGTTTATATAGATAAACTAAAAATGCATTAATGTAATTACGGTACTTTCGATCGATCTGAAATTTTGATACGATGCATTGTTAGGTGAGACGGGTCCGTGTGCCAAATTTCAGCTCGATCGAATCACGGGAAGTGGGTCATTTTTTAATTTTGTATTTCCGCACGCCTGCCCAAGACAGACAGAGAGAGATGACGAGACGGCGGTGAAGTTAATATAAGGGATTTAAAACATGGTTTCATACTAAATTCAGGCATCTATTTATGATAAGATAAGGTGACCATTTTTTTTACAATGAAAAGGAGGACAAAAAAATTTAAGAAAAAGGTACAACGTAAATAAATAAAACATTTTATTAATTCAAACAAAAATACACTAATTATGCTTACATTTTTTAAATTATTTAATTACACGAGTATTTTTCCATTGAGTGAATATTTTTTGTCAATGTATCATTTTCTAACAATATATTGGAAATGTCGGAGCAAGAAATATCCTTCATGTTGAATTTTACGGTAAGTGCTGCAGCTAAAGTATCAACATTCAATCTTGATTTCTCACTAGTCCAAAAATCATTGCCAATTGAAAAAACTCTTTCAACTGCCGCATTAGTTCCAGGGCAGCACAACGTAAATTCAACAAGAATAACTAAATTTTCAAATGGAATGTGTTCATTTTTTGAAATGGTTAAATATTTCCACCCATCTTTTATCAATTTCAACATGCTGATTTTCCCATTGTTCTAATTTATCAGAATTTAAATATATATTCAGTCTTCTAATTTCTTCAAACAGACAATTGTCATCGATTTTAATATCAGGCATTTCTTTCGATAAAAACTCAACACAGTTTTCAATATCTGTCCAATTTACTTTCGATGAAGTCAAAAAACACCATTGAAAACTGTTATTTCCTGTGATATTTGTTTCAGACCATTCTTCGACACATTGGAAATATGTTTGATAAAAATTCTGCACTTCTTTGGTAAACTTTTCCGTTATGCCCGGATTTGATTCCTCTAAGTTTGACAATTTTCTTTTTATTATTAAAGGAATAAATTTTTCTTCAAATCGTGATTTATATTGAAGGACAAAATCGTTCAAAATAAGACTAACTTCTGTAGCTGAAATATGCTCACCTTCAATCTTTTGAATCGTTTTGTGGAAAATAGATGCCTGATTATGTACAAAATACATTAATATCTCTGATAATTCATAATTGAAGAAAGATTCCAGAATTTTTGGACATTTGTCTAAACTTAAAAAATATGAACGAAGAGGCTCAAATAATTGTAAAACACGCTCAATAGCAGGTGTTAGAGCGAGCCACCTTACTTTTGAATATCCTAAAAGTCTTTTGTATTCAACATTTGCGTCTTCACAAAATTGTTTTAAAGTAGCTACACGAACAGTAAAACGACTAAAATACAAATAAATTGTCGTTATTATTACTTCTACATCAATTGGCATGGCACATGACGCTGTGTTGATTGCATGTGACAAAATATGTGCATTACAACCTATTCCTAGTATTTTCTTTTGGAGTAAATCTTGTAATTTTACATAGACATTATTCAATCCATTGCGTCTTCGTCCACCAAAATTTGTGTTTGTATTATCAGCTGTTAGTGCAACAACTTTAGATTTCAAATGGTTTTCATTTAATACTCTGTATAGGTGGTTTGACAAAATTTCAGCAATTTCGCCCTCAATGAATTCTAAATTAAAATTTTTTACTTGGATGCCCTTGGTAACATTATAATACCTTACTAGTATTGGATACAACTTGGTTTCATTATGATTTGATGCATCAGATAAAACCGTTACAAATGCTGCATTTTTTAAGTCTGCTGCAAGTATTTTATCACAGTAATTTTTAAATACTGATTTAATTATAGCCTCACATTTTGTCCTGGCACATGAAAATTTAGCATTGTGAAACTTTTTCAATAATTTAGTTGTACAATCCATACTACGAAAACTTTGGTTGTGAATTATGGTATGAAATGCAAATGTTCCCTCCATTACAGCTAACTGTTTTTCATCTTCAGAATAATTAGAAGTTTTAAAAAAATGTGTTACTTTATTATTGGAAGCTGACGCATCTAATGATTGTTTATGTTTGTTGGTGTTCAAGTGTTTCGTTATAGCTGCTCTACCTCCAACCGCAATAGAACATTCTCCTCTGCAAACATTGCAGAAAACAATGGTGTCACTCTTTGATATGAAGAATGGAAATTCCTTTTTCAATTGGTCGTTGAAATGGCATTTCCTCTTTTTTGAATTTTCCATCCCTAAAATGAAATTAAAAATAAAATATAGGGCTACACGAACGATGCAAGCGCATTATGAATAAATAAAATTAACCCTGGACAGACACAGTGGGGTCTTTAAAATATTTTATTTTCGTATTTTGACAAAAAATACAATTATTTATGATACTGTTTTGTATTTGCTATCTTAAATACAATATTTACAGTTTATGAAAATGATTGGGCGAAAAAAAGTTCTAACTAAATTTTAAAAAACCAAACCCCACTGTGTCTTTTACGTCTAAAAAAATAAGTGTGTCTGTCCAGGGTTAATAATTAAAACTAAAACTTTAATAACAAAAGCGATAAAACTTTACTAAATCTATATTTAAATTAGTTTACACTTGTGCTGAAAACAGGGTTGTATAAAATTGAATTAATAAAACGTGAATTGTACTTACTTGATACTTGAGAATAATATTCACTGAGCAAGAAATAATTTCGTATTTCTGTTAGGTTAGAAGTAAACACGAAGTATAATACACATGCAATGGTGGGAAACAAGTGCGAGTCACGTTAAGTTCTCCTATGCCCTGCGCATGCGTTTAGTAATCGCGTCTTTCCGAACTACCGTCAGATGTCGCGTAACAGTTCGGCGCGGCATCTTTGAATTCAGAGATTAACAGATTAGTTTTAAAATATCGAAAAGGAGGACAGAAAGGAGGGCACTTATCGAGGGATTACAGAATCTACAAAAGGAGGACTGTCCTCCCTAAAGGAGGACGATTGGTCACCTTAGATAAGAGATATTTGTATTACATACTACTGAAATCTAAAACAAGATGAATATAGTATTTGTATTACATACTACTGAAATCTAAAACAAGATGATTATAGTATTTGTATTATATATGTGGCCGTGTCCGCCACTTTTTCAGCCCACAAAGCATTGCCCCTCACCGGGAACAGTGGTAGGATGGCGGAAATTCACAAGGGGTGGGGAGAGTTGTCCTTTGAGTGACCCAGGGTCTCAGTCGGGGTAGAAACAAATATTGTATTTCAGCGACCTAAATAACTTTGTGGGAAAGTTTGTACATTAGCATAAACTAAGTAACTTTTAACCAATCAGAAACTGGCGTGGTCATTTATCACTTAGTGGGAAGACGTGTCCAGGCCAGCCAGAAATGCTAGGGTGAAGTACAGGGTAAGCAACGTGGACAATATAAGGACAGGAAAACCTGTGAGAGGAGAGTCACCCCACAGCCTAAGTGAGAGTCGTATAGAGCGTAGCGGTTAGGGATTTTTACTTGTACACTGTGTCATGTTAGCTTAGCGAGAATTAAATAAACATTATATACAGCTATAGTCCTCTACTTACCTGAGTTGTGTTATTTGTTTTATTAGCGGAACAGTTAGTATTATTACAACTAACAATATAGCCACCACTCGGCTACAGTTTTTGGCGCTGCGAGCAGGGTTCTAAAGTGAGGATAGTTGGTGATTTTGTGATAAGTAGTGAATTGTTAGAAATTCTCAGCTATGGAACAGGAACAGATACAGTTTAGTCGTCTGCCAAAGCTACCGAGGTTCACGGGTGACAGCGGGGCAGAACCCTTCGTGAAAGAGGCACGACTGTTACTACAATTACAGCCCATGCCCTCTGCCGCCGCAGTTACCTGGATCATAGGCGCCTTAGAGGGGCGTGCCCGCCAGGAAGTGTTGGACCGGGCACCGGAGGAGATCAATACCCCTGAGAAACTGTTACGTCTGATAGTGCAGACATGGGGTGAGCAGAGAGACGCAGGCACTCTAACAGCAGCCTTCTACCGACGTCAACAGGGCCTGGGTGAGACAGTCGACGATTACTCAGCGGCTTTAAGAAGTCTGTTTCAACTGGCGAACTCTGCACGACCTGGCATCTTGGCGGACGACATG
Organism: Ampullaceana balthica; assembly: GCA_944989445.1. NCBI lineage: Eukaryota > Metazoa > Mollusca > Gastropoda > Lymnaeidae > Ampullaceana > Ampullaceana balthica. Next base: position 143,769 of record CALYLW010001368.1, on the reverse strand, counting down.
CTCCGAGATGCTTTCATCCAAGGCCTTCAGCCAGCCGCACTACGTCGTGACATACGAGCATATGCCAGATTGCACGCTGGCAGCTCTTATGAGCAAGTCAGGAAGGAGGCTCAACGCTGGATGAAAGAGGACTTCTCTGACGTCGCCGCAGCTGCCCAGCTCTCCGCAGTACCTCTCCCTGACTTGGCACAGATGACACAACAACTAATGGCCCACATAGACCAGCAGGTCGCAGCTGTGGCAGACAGTCTCCACCAGTCGATTTGCCAGCAGCGAGGGGACATGGACTATTACGGTGTCCACTGTCCACCAGCTCCCAGACAGCCTAGTCTGGATCCACGACGACATCTGCAGACCGCACGCAGACAGTCCAATCAACCCCAGGGACCATCTCCGCGGAGCCCCTGGACCTGCATGTGGTGCAATCGAAGAGGTCACATAGAAGACGAGTGCCAGGCCAAAAAGAGGTACGTTGCTAACCAAAATAATGCACCCCAACAACATCCTCAGCAGCAGCAGCCTAGACAACAGATCACCCAAAGAAGGCAACCTGTGAACCAGGGAAACTTCTAGGCCGTTGCGGTCAACAGACACGCAACGGGGACGTCAACGGGCCTCATTGGCACGTGTCCAACCTTGGAGGTAACCCTAAATGGTCACCAGGTTGCGGCACTTATTGACACGGGGAGCGAAGTAAGCACCATCACAGAAACATGGGCATCCCAACATCTTGGCCACCTCACCCTTGAAACCGGCTTCATAACTTTACGGGCCGTCAACGGAGCTGAGGTGCCATATAGTGGAATCATGACTGTCGATGTGCAACTACTAGGGCAGCATCTACAAGATGTCCCGTTCCTCGTTGTCAAGACCCCAAACGACCTGGTGACACAAGTATGAAAACAAGAGGTTCCCGTGCTGCTGGGAATGAATGTATTGAAACGGTGGCTGCCCCACGCAAACCAGGTACCGAAATTTCTAGAATCCACGGTGCGAGAGATCCGTAGTGGGACAATTACTGGGCCAAAGACTGCACGGGTAGCGGAAAAGAGCTGCATACCAGCCCTGTCAGTAGCCAACGTCCGAGTCGGAAAAATTACGACCTCCCACCCACTACTGGCATCCCCGGGTGAAGAAACGCTGCCTCCTGGGCTGATAGTCATCCCGACACTAGTTGGCTCATCTGCTAGTCCCTTCGTGCGGGTAGCTAACATGACCGGCGAAGGTGTATTTATAGCTAAACGAGCACAAATCGCCCAATTGGAGCCGGTGGAGACATTAGAGAACAATAACGCTGTGAAATTCAATGTTATGGCTGACGAGATCCTAGTCTCGTGTAATAAGTTAACCGCTGGACCGGGTGAGGTTCCACCAGTAGGCATAGAAGGGCAGCATCTCACCGACCATCAACGTCGGCAGCTTCAGGAACTTCTCTGTCGTCGAGCCGCCGCTTTTGCCCAAGACGAAAATGATCTGGGCTACACAGATGCTGTGTTTCACCGCATCAGAACTCAAGATAACAAGCCCGTCGCTCAGCCTTATCGTCGAATACCCCCAAACCAACTTCAAGAGGTTCAACGACATATTCAAGGGCTGATCGAAAAGAAGGTGATCACAGAGAGTTATAGCCCATTTTCCGCCCCAATCGTCCTCGTGCGGAAACGGGACGGCAGCTTGCGTCTCACGGTAGACTACCGGAAACTAAATATTAAAACTATGGGCGACGCCTACCCGTTACCACGCATTCAAGAATCTTTCGACACTTTAGTTGGAGCCCAGTTCTTCTCAACTCTTGATTTAGCCAGCGGCTACCACCAGATAGCCATGCATCCAGGGGATCAGCACAAGACCGCCTTTGTCACCCCTATGGGCTTATTCGAATATACCCGTATGCCCATGGGGCTCACTTCGGCTCCGGCCACCTTTCAACGACTGATGCAACGCACCATGTCCGACTTCCTCTTCCAATTTTTATTGGTGTACCTGGATGACCTACTAGTCTACTCCAAGACGTTTGAGGAACACTTGCAACACCTTGATAAACTACTGTCCCGTATCATAGAGACTGGGTTAAAGTTGCGTCCAGACAAATGCCAGCTTTTACGGCGTGAAGTAAACTTTCTAGGCCATACCATATCAGCCAAGGGAATAGGCTGTGACATAGCAAAAGTGGAGGTGGTACAAAATTGGCCCACCCCAACTACTACAACTGAGCTACGCAGCTTCCTGGGATTTGCAAGTTATTACCGGCGATTTATCGCTGGTTTCGCACAAATTGCCGGACCCCTTCACGATCTTGTCACGGAGGGCAACAAGCAAAGTACAAAGAAGAAAGTTAACATAAGGCAACTCTGGGATGAGCGCCACCAACAAGCATTTGAGAGACTTAAAACCGCCCTAACGGTGACCCCAACACTTGGCTATGCTGATTTTACAAAGCCGTCCATTCTGGAGACGGATGCCAGCCACGAAGGACTGGGTGGCATTCTCTCGCAAGAACAGGATGGTGTGCGGCGCATAATCGCTTATGCCAGCCGACGACTGCGACCTACTGAAAAAAAATCAGGCCTCGTACAGTAGCTTAAAATTGGAGTTTCTGGCCATGAAGTGGGCTATCAGTGAGAAATTCCGTCACTATTTGATTGGAGCCCGTTTCACTGTGTACACTGACAACAATCCTTTAGTGTATTTCCGGACCGCCACACTTGGAGCCTTGGAACAACGCTGGGCAGCGCAGTTGGCACAATTTAATTTTGATGTTCAATACAGACCGGGTCGACTGAATCCAGCGGACGCCCTCTCCCGGATTCCAGTAGATATTTCCAGTGACACTGCGGTTCCCTCAGCTATCGCAATGGCACAGGAGGCCTATTGCCAGAGGTTGAGAGGCGGGCTATCCGACACCAACTCCCAGTCGGACGACCCTCCCCCTCGCCTTCCTACAGCCGAAGATCAAACCGCCAACTCAGTAGGGGGGAGTATGCTCCTTCCACGACTTACAAGAAGCGAGCTGGTTCAGCTCCAACAAAAGGACACTCACATAGGCCCACTACTAGCGTCGTGGCCAGCCAAGCCCCGACCAAACCAGGGGAATCGAGCTTTAAACAATCAACATGACCGGCTGTCACTTCGTAATGGTCTGTTGGTGAGAAGGATAGTCGACCCTGCCCAAGGTACGTGCGAACAACTTTTGTTACCATCTACTTTAATTCCAGAAGTATTGTTCTCAATACATAACAATATGGGACATCAAGGCCTTGACCGCACAATAGGGCTCCTTCGACCGCGGGTCTACTGGCCGGGAATGTATGCACAGGTGAAGGAGTACATCTCTAAGTGCAGCCGCTGCAAAATGGGACGACTCCCAAGCACGCTGCACACGACTTCCACCCCAATCATCGCCAGCTATCCCTTTGAGGTCGTAGCAATCGACTTCACTAAACTAGAGCCAGCCAGCGATGGCAGGGAGGATGTGTTAATTATAACAGATGTGTTTACCAAATTTACCAAAGCGGTGCCCACCCGGAACCAGGAAGCGGTAACCGTTGCCAGCGTACTAGTCCGCGAATGGTTCCAAAAGTATGGAGTCCCAACGAGAATCCAGTGATCAAGGTCGGTCCTTCGAATCCCGGCTAATAGCTGAACTTTGTGACTTATATCACATAAAAAAATCGCACACCACTCCATACCACCCACAAGGAAATGGACAGTGTGAGCGATTCAACAGAACATTGCACAATCTGCTACGCTCGCTGCCACCGGAGAACAAGCGACAGTGGCCTATATTCTTACCAGACCCATTACAAACTTACAACAACACCCCTCATGCATCCACCGGGTTCGCCCCCTACTTTCTGCTCTTTGGTAGGGCACCACGACTACCGGTGGATGAATTGCTAAATCGACCGCAGGATACTGTGGTGCCAAGTACCGACTGGGTGAGACAACACCGTTACCGGCTACTAGAGGCACACCGCCTCGCCTTACAAAATCTTAAAGTCGAAGCGGCAAAAAGGACTACATTCACGGACAAGCGTGCAAAGGATCATCCGCTAGCAGTGGGAGATTTTGTCTACGTCAGAAATCGAATCTTGGGGCGAAATAAGATCCAAGATTTCTGGCAACCCGACTTACATTGCGTCACAGCACGCATGCCCGAAAAGCATGTGTATAAACTACTACCGCTGGCCGGGGGACCAGAACGAACGGTCAACAGAATGGACCTCCTGCTGGCTGAGGCACCGCTCGCTGACCTGGTACCAAGGTCAGAGGCAGGCCCCACCGACACCCCGGCCGACAGTGACAGTGAAGGGGATGACCCCATACTTATCCACCGAGTGAGACCACGGGGCGCTCCAGCTGGAAGTCAGGATACAACCGAGAGAAATCTACCCCCGCAAGCCCCGCCTCGCCGATCAGCCCGCATAGCCAGCCGCGAAAACCCCAGCAGAGCGTATGCGTCCCTGGGCGAGAACGCAGACGAACACTATGAGGTACCCTATTAACAATGACGTAACTTCACCATAGCGGAATCATATCATTGACTTTTAGATTAGTGTTTTCATTTATAATGTTTACATACGTCTCAACAATTTTGGATGGCATTCCTATAATTTTAATAACATGTGGTGCCTTATTTTATGGCTTTATACACATCTTAAAATTGTTAGCAAATAATGTAATTTCAGATGATTGGATTAATTGTTTTAGCTGTTAGATAGGTTAGCATTGCTATTTTATGTTTTGCTATTTGTAGACATAACTATTTTCGTGTAACTCACTGTAACTTAAGGCACAGTTATTTGACACTATTACAAATATTTTGGTATTGCCTTTTAGTACAATCTTAAATGGCACCAGGTAAATGCATAAAATAAAAACAGGGTATTAGTAGGCCTGACAGGACGTAACACAACAGCGAACGTTTCGGCAAAGAGCCTTCTTCAACGGACAAATAGTACACAAATGAAACGAATAAAACGAAATAATAGAAAAAAAACACTTAGCTGCGGTGAAATCCAAGTAGTCCAGTAAAGATAAAGCAAGGAGAGAAAAGTAAGAGCTTAAATAGGAAAGGAAAGGGTGGGTGTGGCCAATCAATCAGCTTGTCAGTGCGAACACAACGTTGATCCCATGTGGTGTAAGAGTCCCATATTCATGGATTAGTCTATTCTCCAGACTGACCCGGCCGGGTGTGTTTGTACAAGAAACCAAGGCGGTGACAGACATGTCATCGACGCCCATGTGGTCCCGTCCATTGAAGTGTCGGGAGACAGGACACTGTTTGTCTTGTTTAATGGCCCGTACATGTTCCGCGATACGGCAAGAGAGTAACCTCCCCGTTTCACCAATGTACTTCAAAGGACAGCGCTTACACACAATGGTGTAGACCACATTGCGGCTAGTACAAAGATAGCCATTCCTAATCTTGAATGTCCCCTTAGGGAAGACAATCTGGTCCGTCTGGGTAACAAAGGGACATGTCTTGCAGCGATTACGACCACATGGCTTAGTGCCCAGATGGGAGGACGGAATAAGCAGACGGCTACGAACCAATAGGTCTCGCAGATTTTTGTCCCTCCTGAATACAATGAGGGGTGGGGTGGAAAATATGTTGTTTGTCTCAGGGTCCGCGAGGAGGATGGTGCGATTTTTCACAAATATTTCCTTTGCTCTGATGTTGTGGGGATGGTATGTGAGCACCAATTTGCTCCTTTCATTACTATCACTGGAGCGTGATACAAAGGCGTCGGCACGAGTGAAGTTTTTAACTCGCTGAAGTGCAGATTGAAGTATAGCTTCAGGGTAAGACCTTTGTCTAAAAAACTCCACCATTTCCAACGCCTTTTCCAAAAAGTCCTCATTAGATTGACACAGCCTACGGAGGCGAAGGAGTTGTGAAAATGGAATAGAATCCTTACAGGATTTGGGATGAGACGAGGGATAGAGTAGGTAAGAGTGACTGTCCGTAGGTTTGAAGTAGGCCGAAGTGAGGAGGTGGTTCTTCTGGAGAGTTACAGTAATGTCCAGGAAATTAACCGATAGTTCGGAAATCGTGTGAGTGAACTTAATGGAGGGGTGAAAAGAATCAACAAAGCTGATGAACGTGTCAAGTTCACTCCTCTCCATATGAGTGACCCCAATGCCGTCATCAATGTATCTTTTACAAAATTCGGGGAGGCGACCAGTGTATTCTTGTTCCACTCTGTGCTCGAAATGGCCCATGAACAAGCATGCATAGCTGGGTCCCATTTTAGTCCCCATGGCGACCCCACTGATTTGGTCAAAGAACTGGCCATTGAACTCAAACGAGTTGAGGGTTAAGACCAATTCCGCCAAGCGTAGTAAGGCATGTGTAGGTATATTGGGGTGAGGTTACCTTTTTAAAAGCCTGATTGCAGTCTCACCCCCATTACTTTAAATGGCACCAGCGAGGTCGCTGGTGTTCAAAAGCAGGGGCGGATGTGGCCGTGTCCGCCACTTTTTCAGCCCACAACGCATTGCCCCTCACCAGGAACAGTGGTAGGATGGCGGAAATTCACAAGGGGTGGGGAGAGTTGTCCTTTGAGTGACCCAGGGTCTCAGTCGGGGTAGAAACAAATATTGTATTTCAGCGACCTAAATAAATTTGTGGGAAAGTTTGTACATTAGCATAAACTAAGTAACTTTTAACCAATCAGAAACTGGCGTGGTCATTTATCACTTAGTGGGAAGACGTGTCCAGGCCAGCCAGAAATGCTAGGGTGAAGTACAGGGTAAGCAACGTGGACAATATAAGGACAGGAAAACCTGTGAGAGGAGAGTCACCCCACAGCCTAAGTGAGAGTCGTATAGAGCGTAGCGGTTAGGGATTTTTACTTGTACACTGTGTCATGTTAGCTTAGCGAGAATTAAATAAACATTATATACAGCTATAGTCCTCTACTTACCTGAGTTGTGTTATTTGTTTTATTAGCGGAACAGTTAGTATTATTACAACTAACAATATAGCCACCACTCGGCTACATATACTACTGAAATCTAAAACAAGATGAATATTGTAGAGAACCGCGTACGGGCGATTGGGACAGGTTACCCAGGGGACAGGTCTACGGCTATCTCACAGGGATTGTATTTCAACTTTGGGGGCAAGACAGTGGAATAACCCAAAGTGTCACTGAGATGTACAGGATGGCGGAAATTCACAAGGGGTGGGGGAGTTGTCCTATGAGTGACCCATGGTCTAAGTCGGGGTAGAAACAATATTGTATTTCAGCGACCTAAATAACTTAGTGGGAAAGTTTGTAGATTAGCATAAACTAAGTAACTTTTAACCAATCAGAAACTCGTTGGAGACGCGTATGGGGCCAGCCAAGAATGTTAGGGTTAAATGCAGGGTAGACAAGTGGTAGGGGTTCACTAAAGACGGTTACGCCCCCCTCCCCCTAGATGATTGACTGATGACTTCGGACAATGGAATTTTAGGGGCGGAGTCTCAGGGGTATTAGAGGGGACGCACTCAGGAGGAGAGGGAAGAGACTGGGGAGGAGAGAGGAGTTGGTAGACTGTAGATGATAGACATGGAGAGTAGAATTGACTTAGGACAGTTTGTCTTTACCTATGTGAAGTTAGATTAGAGTGTATGTTGGAGTCAATGAATGAAGCAATAAAGTAATCATAAGTGTTCATGCAGTCTTGGAGTTTGCTGTTTGATTATGAGAAGACAAGTGTGACTAGTAACTAAGAATGGAGTGAAAGTAGAGTGTTAGGCACACACGAGGATACAGGTTCTCCACAATGGTGGCAGCGGTGGGATTGAATCTTGCAGCGCCTCTGAAGAGATGGTAACCGAGAAGAAGTAGCCTTGAACAACATGTAGTGAATTCGCCAAGTTCACCTACCAGTATGCTGAGTCCTGAAAACAGATTTACAACGATGGAGGCAAAAGATCGATTCAACGTACAGCGGGAACTCTAACTGGGCAACTTCTATTGCCAATTTTAGAAGTGTACCTGTCAGCGCATGAAACGTTCACATGCGAACAGTCGTCAAAGATTCGGTCAGTTCTAACGGGATCTATTTAACAATGAGTGAGTACTGATTTTATTGGCTTGCGGCCAGTGACTGATAAAGGGATACATTCTCAAGTCATGGACGCTTACAATTATGACGCACTTCCAGATTTTTCTGCCTAAACTACAGCTGCTACGTTGGTAAGAAATGTTTTCTCTATTTTCGGGCTCCGCTTTGAGTTGCATCCTGATCAAGGATCAAATTATTTAAACCAGTCATGAATCTGTTATACTTCAACCAAGTCATGAATCTCATCTTTTCACCCTGCCGTGAATGGTCAGGCGGAACGTTTAAATTCTGTACGGATTAAAATGAGGTCAGCTTTCGATGTAGAAATCAAAAGGACTGGGATGTCCATCTTCTGATGTTACCTGTGTGTACAGAACACACAGCCATGTCAGCACGGGATACATCTCTCATGACGTAATGTTTGTGCGGGAACTATTGCAGCATATTCACCTTTCTGTGGTAATCTGCGTTGCCTGAGAAATGTCTCAGTCGGCCTGTGGTGGAATACGTTTTTGAACTTGGAGACATCATCACAGTGTCAGATGAAAAATTGTGACACACGCGTGGTGCACAGACTCAATTGACGTGCGAGACATTGTTTCTAATTGGATTTTACGGAACTAATTGTCTCGGAGATAAATTAATGGGGACAACTACCTAGCTTCCAAGAGTTCGCCTGTCTTAGTTTTGTTTTATTTCAGTTCTGATTACAGCAGGGTTTATTGATTTGTTCTATCAATTATGTTCATGATGTACCAAGATTTTTTTTGTTCGTAATGTAATTCATCTGTCGAAATGCGTAACATGCTTGAATTTAAACATTTTGTGGTTCATTTTCTTGGGTGTCAAAATTTTGATTTATTATTATGAATTAACGTTGTACAGATTGAGACACATTTTGTTGGTTGATATTTTTTTTTGTCTGTCAAATTTGGAAGGTATAATTAGCAGATTGAATCTTTGAAATAGATGCACTTCTGCTGATGAAGTAATGAGGTACAACTTTATGAAGTTGTGTTTTTATTAGCATTGCTCTGGGGGAATGTTTTATGAATTGTGTTTATGATGTACAAAAGTTAAGTAGAAAGATTATTTTTCATTACCATGTGCATTTTTTTCCTTATTGTTTTTCTTTAACATTGACAGTATTTTTTTTGTCTCATTACATAATTTCTATGATTTTCTATGGGTCAAGGTAACTATGGTTATGCGCTTTAAGCCAACTAAGGCGAGTTACATGATTTTGATAATTATGAAATGATTTATTATTGTGTTGTGCTTTCTTATCTCTTACAGATTGATGAGATGATTTTTTGGTAGTGTGTAATGCTGGTACTGCCTATTACTGGAATTTTGAGACTGATGAATTGATTGAATATGTTTTGCCGTCTTATGCTATTATTTGATGATGATGAATTGACCAATTGTGTTTTGTTTGTGTATTGCTAGTCCATGAACAATGATGATGAATTGACTATTTGTGCTTGTTTGTTTTATGTTTTAACCCACGATGATGAAATGACTATTTGCGTGGTTGTCTAATTTTATTACTTTATAATGAAATGACTATGTTTGTTCTTTGTCAGATGCTATTATCTGATTTTTCCAATGTCGGTTTAATTTCATCATGAATATGGTTGTAGGAAAATGATGAATTTGAAGTTGGTCGAGACGCTTATGTAACTTTGTCAATTATGTGTTTCATGCATTATTTGTAAAATGCGGATGTATTTTGAGAAGTGTACGAAATGTTATCAATTATGTGTTTTTAGTTTTTACATGTCAATTTTGTAAAGTTTTCCATACCTATGTTTTAAAATGTTGATTTCAATGATCTTTGATTGAATTTACATGTTAACAACGAGACTTGACTGATAAGACGAATAGAGGTTTGAAGGTTTGACACAGCTCAGATTTCAGGGAGTAATTTTAGGATTGGTGAAGAGGTAATGTGGTGGTGGCGGTAACACAAGAGCGTCTCGGTGTATTTGTTTTGAATTGTTTTGCCAGAGGGTCTTAGTCACTCGAAGCCAACTTAAGACAAACATATGCCGAGATGTTACGTCATGTCGAGGACGACATGTTCTTGTAAGCAGGAGATAGTGTAGAGAACCGCGTACGGGCGATTGGGACAGGTTACCCAGGGGACAGGTCTACGGCTATCTCACAGGGATTTTATTTCAACTTTGGGGGCAAGACAGTGGAATAACCCAAAGTGTCACTGAGATGTACAGGATGGCGGAAATTCACAAGGGGTGGGGGAGTTGTCCTATGAGTGACCCATGGTCTAAGTCGGGGTAGAAACAATATTGTATTTCAGCGACCTAAATAACTTAGTGGGAAAGTTTGTAGATTAGCATAAACTAAGTAACTTTTAACCAATCAGAAACTCGTTGGAGACGCGTATGGGGCCAGCCAAGAATGTTAGGGTTAAATGCAGGGTAGACAAGTGGTAGGGGTTCACTAAAGACGGTTACGCCCCCCCCCTAGATGATTGACTGATGACTTCGGACAATGGAATTTTAGGGGCGGAGTCTCAGGGGTATTAGAGGGGACGCACTCAGGAGGAGAGGGAAGAGACTGGGGAGGAGAGAGGAGTTGGTAGACTGTAGATGATAGACATGGAGAGTAGAATTGACTTAGGACAGTTTGTCTTTACCTATGTGAAGTTAGATTAGAGTGTATGTTGGAGTCAATGAATGAAGCAATAAAGTAATCATAAGTGTTCATGCAGTCTTGGAGTTTGCTGTTTGATTATGAGAAGACAAGTGTGACTAGTAACTAAGAATGGAGTGAAAGTAGAGTGTTAGGCACACACGAGGATACAGGTTCTCCACAATATAGTATTTGTATTATATACTACTGAAATCTAAACCAAGATGATTATAGTATTTGTATTATATACTACTGAAATCTAAAACAAGATGATTATAGTATTTGTATTATATACTACTGAAATCTAAAACAAGATGAATATAGTATTTGTATTATAATTACACTACTGAAATCTAAAACAAGAAGATTATAGTATTTGAATAATATACCACTGAAATCTAAAACAAGATGATTATAGTATTTGTATTATATACTACTGAAATCTAAAACAGGATGATTATAGTATTTGTATTATATACTACTGAAATCTAAAACAAGATGAATATAGTATTTGTATTATTATTATACACTACTGAAATCTATAACAAGATGATTATAGTATTTGTATTATATACTACTGAAATCTCAAACAAGATAAATATAGTATTTGTATTATATACTACTGAAATCTAAAACAAGATGATTATAGTTTTTATTTATTTTCTAGCAAGCATCTGATTGAAGGACCAAGAGTAATTAAATTATTTTAAAGCCAATTGGTGAATTCTCTCACTTATAGATCTCTCTTTGCCTTCTCAATTATAAATCTTTCATTTTTATACCAAACAACCGACAACGTTTTTAATCATATTAAATCAAAATACTTGAACTTATAACTTTTAAATTGTGTTCTTCTTTTTAGTCCACTTATAAAAACGTTGTTTTTAAAAACTTTTTTTTTCACCTTTATTTATTTTTATTCTTTTTAGTTTAAGTGTAAAATCATAAAGTATAGTTAGTAGTTAACCATGAAATATGTAGTATTCGATTGCAGCAACTTTGTTTTACTACATAATTATCATCAAAATATAAATAATACATTACATTTCAACTCTATAGATACAAATGGAAACTATATTATATTTCTTCCACAAGAAAGTACACTTTAAAATAATAATAATAATTACTTTAATATCTTATACGTATTAAAATTGTAGCGCCTTTTAAAATTTCACCAAAAAGCACAGGGACAAATATATTTAATTGTAGGTTATTCTTGAGAACATTTAGGTGGCGAAATAATAATTTGTAATTTAAAAAATCCATTTGAAATTTATTTATAATGCCATGAGCTATAGTAGTATTTAGTCGTGTAACTTAAGCGTTTGTTTTATTAGTAGCAGCAACTCATATTTACTAACATTAAATTTAAATAAAATATATTTTTTAAATTTAGTTTTATTTAAACGTACGCTAACTATGATATAAATATATTAAAATTAGTTGTATGTATCTGTAACTATACTTCTACCGTAATCTGCACTGCTTTCTCGCTCCTTTTATGTAAGTGGCAAGCCATTTGACTTCGATCCCTATATCTAGGGAAATAATGACAATGTGACATTCAATTTATCACTAGAAAGCCTCATCAAGCGGGCATCGCCGTAAAGATCCTTTTCCACGGCATTTCTCTATCCAAATCTTCGAAATTAACAGTGAAATGTTTCGGTTAAAACTGAATCTAATTAAATCAGATCATGTCCCAAATTAATGCTATTTTTCAAATTCTAATATTCTAAGATTGGTAAATTGAATGTAGAAACAAATCAACATAATTATCCTTGCTTTTGTTGCTCACATTTCTACATACGTACTGGTGATTTTATGATTCGTCAAACACTAAAACAATTTCAACTCCTTATACAACAAGGAGAGTGGAATCTGTAAAAACTGTGTTTTTAACTATAGGAGAGTGGAGACTTTAGACATTTAAAACATACAAAATGTGTCAATAACAAAACTTTTAGAATATAATAAACTTATGCCAACTCATTTCATTGGCTAATGTTCTCGAAACTTTATAAACGCCCGATATAATTTCAAGTGCTGTCTTAATTAAGTTAGCTTATAAATAAAAGTGCTTATGTTGAAAAAAATATTTCTAGAATATTTGTCTTGGTCTAAAATATAAGTTCCCACACGAGAATCTGTTGATCTTGGCCTTAATTTTCACACATTGTCAGTTAGAGATGCTCGAAATGTGGGTGAGACTTCAATCAGGTTTATAGATAAGTAGATGAATAACATGCAAACAGGGTATGAATGAGCTCGACAAGACGTCTTGACAATAACCTCACTCATACCCTGTTGCATGTTCCATGTTATAGCCACCGTGTTTATCTCCTAAACTGGTATTGACCATTTCTTCACGGTGTCCGGCAATGTAGATTTATCCTCTGCCTGGTCCACCCAGTTTTATATGTCAATGTTGGACTCCTTCATATTTCTCCTGCATATGCCTATATATATGCGATGAGCCGTCAGAACGACATTTTCAATGTTACCAACTCGCTATATAACACGTCCTTAGGTGCAAGACCAGGTTGTATTCACTTAAAATGCTTTAGCCAGTGGAGGCGTCTTTGGCTTAATATAGCTGGGATACTGCACAATTTTGATGAAGACAGAAATTCGATGCTCTGGTTAGGATGTGGCCCAGACGTCTGTGGTGGAAGCCATTGAATCCTTCTCTCGTTTATTGTGTATGTGTTTCAAGACTGGCATCCATAGGGGAGTGTACTCAGTATGCATGTCCAGTATACGTGCACATTTCATTTGGCACATTATATATATATATATATATATATATATATATATATATATATATATATATATATATATAATAAATGTAGCCACATTTCTAAAATCAAATAAGATTATTCCATATGTTAATTGTATCTAACAGAATTGAAAATATATATATGTATTGTTATAATCCAAATAATATCCAAAATCGTTGTCTTTTAAATATATATTTGAAAAAGTGTATACAGTTTGTTATCAATTATATTGTTGCTAGTATGAGTAAATGTAAAAAATCAACAAATACAACAATATTTGTGGAAATTGATTCAAAATGAATTCATAGACCTATTGAGAGGGCCAGCGAGAAAAACAATAATGGACCAAATAAAGCAAGCTAAAAACTTTTGTATGATATTTGACAGCGCTCCAGATATTTCCCATAAATATTAAACTAGTCAAATTAAAAGATACGTAGTTATTGATGTTGGCGAAGTTAAAGTTGTAGAATCGTTTATTTACTTTGTAGAAAATAAAGGAAACGCCAAGTTAGAAGGGAATAACATGTGAGTGGGGAAAATTCACAAACGTGGTCCTATCTTTAGAATATGAAGTACAACGAGAAATGTTTTAATCCATGGATCGAATTATAAAGGAATTAAAAGAACTCTTTGATCAGTTGCATGTCCATGTATGAAAATGTTCGTGTATAATCCCATGTAACCTACTAAGTGAAGAAATTGAATGTCAAATAAATTATTTTATTGACATTGATAAAGAACAGTTCCATAATGAAAGAAAAATGATCCAGGTTTTGTGGCTGTACCTATACTACAAAAAGAGGCATTGCGTTGGGAAAATGGAGGAAAAGGCCCGCTTGTCGTATTAGTTTATAAATAAAGCTTAGATATATTGTTTTCATTGCAAAATTTGTTTGTGTTTTGTATTCTAAGAATTTTTATAACAATTATTGCTATCAGTGTCTCTAGTTGTGAAACGAGCTTCTCCAAACTGAAGTTGATAAAAAAAATTATCTTCGTTCCACAATGAGTGCATGATTTAAGACAGGGGTTGGAAAACCAAGGCTCGCGAGCCAGATGTGGCTCTATTGATGGCTGCATCTGCCTCTCAGACAAATGTTCGACTTTTCTTAAAAAAACGTTTATTCAGATTCCTTTGAATTGCATAAACAATAAACAGCATAACAATGATATTAAAAAGAATTAAGAGACATAATTATGGTACTTTTAGTGTTGAAATTACACAAAATGCACACATTTACTTGATTTTTTAGTTTTAAAAAATAATATATGACTCTCTCAGACAAAAAGTTTCCCGACCCTTGATTTAAGACTACAAAATCTTGCAATATTGTCCATAGAACAAAATATAACAAATTATTTAAATTTTGATAGCATAATACACGATTTTTCTACTATGAAAGTTAGGAAAATAAATGTATAAATAATATGTTTACATACTAATGTACACAATTTGTTTGTAAAAATATAATTAAATCATTTATTTATAAATCTAAAATAAAAGCATACTAATTGGTACTTTAATTTTTTGGTGTAAATTTGGAATACGTTTGTCTCATAAGGGGGGGGGGTGGGACCTGCAACCTCAGTAACTTTCTTGTAACCTTAAAAAAAAAGTATCTTGTATTTTTATAAAATATGTATTTATAGGTGTAAGTGTAAGTATAACATCTTATTTGGCTTCCTTTATTGCCGCTAACTTAAATATGGCATTTAGTGGTAGAAATGTTCGCCACATTTACTTTGTTTCTATTACAATTATTTATTTATGTTTATTAATTTATAAAAACCAGGATACTATCTACTTAGAAAGGGCGACCAAATCGGAGACCGCCCCGGGCGGCAAAAGGTCTAGCTACGCCACTGAGTAGGCTGCTCTCAACACGCCAACCCACGCCAGGTGTGACCCATGTTTACAACATAAAGCATGCAGAGAATGTAGCTTCTGACTGCCAGGTCCTCTACCACAGTGCTTCTCAAAGTGGTGGTCCGCGGACCGGTGACGGTCCGTGGGCCATCCGCCGCCGGTCCGCAGAAGTTCTCAAAAAAGGAAATAAAAAAATTGTCAGTGCAGGAAAAATAGTGCGCCGGTCCCTGGTGTAATGGAGAAAATTCCTGCCGGTCCGCCATACTAAAAAGTTTGAGAAGCACTGCTCTACCACACGCAAAGAACTATCCACGGGCTTGGTAGGCAGAATGGTCCAATAAAACCACCAAGGCAGTGGCTATTGAGACGCTAACGTCTTAATAGCCCACAGGCTATAGAGACGCAAATAAAAAAAGGGGATAAAAAAATTGAAGAAAGGAGTAACTATCCCCATTAGCCCATTGATCCAAATTTCTGTACCCTGCCCATCCATCTGTTATTATGTGAGTCCCTGGCAAAACATGTTGAATTATAATATTTTCCAGGGTCACTGCAGTTCTGTCTGGGACTTCCACTAGAAAGCACTTGCCTGATTCTCGTTCAATTCCCCCAACGACCAAATGTCCTTGACGCAAAGCGCCTCTGTGGTACTTTCTGTGAAAGTACTTAGACTCGTCCACTTCAACAATCGTGGGCTCTCCGTTAGCGTCAAAGCCACCGATCATTGTTGCTTGCTGAGTGAGGTGGATGTCGATTTCCTCTCTAATGAAATTAAACCAGTCAATGACTGTATTTTGTTTTTAATTTCCGCTTCGTATTTCACCTGATCTTGCGGAAAATCGTTAGCAAAACAGTAAATTAGAATGACGATTTTGGATAACGGTAGATGGCTCCCAGTGAAAAAGGAGCCCTCACGTATACTTTTGCGTAAGCCGCAAGTCGGACATTCCACATTTTTTTGGTCGATTCCTTGGGTGTACGTAGCTAGCATACAATGAACATTGCAGTTATTGCATAATTGTGAGTTTTTTTAATAGTGAACGTTTGGCTAAGAATTCCATCGTTGTAGATACATCATTTGTTGCCTGGCAGAGTGTTCGCATTATCCAAGTCTCGGCACGCATGGCTGCATCGTTAATTACTTCCATGGGATCAACAATATGCGTTCTAATTAATCTAGGTCGTCCTGTCATTTCAAAAACGTTCAAGTAATAATACAGCAGCTGAGACAGTTCATCTGTATATAACCACTGGCCCTCTCTTTATTCAGCGATTAGGAATTAAATCAAGTTAACTTGGTGTACTGGTGGACAAAAGGGGCGGGGATACCCTTATGCAAATTAGTGCTGACCATTGTAATTGTAACAAATGACCAAGGGTGAACGGGGAAACGATGACGTAGTTACTGGACGAAAGAACCATTGGCTGAGGGAAGTCAGCATTTACGTATAGTTGTTTGTGACTGACGGATCCAAACATCTGTTGCAGACCAATAGTACAGTAATGATAATTAATAATTCTTAAGACATGAGTCTAAGAAAAATTATCCATACTCGTGAGTCAGAGTACAAGGTCATTCTATTTTATGTTTTGCTCTTTTTAAAATGCTCCTCTGGTGACTAGTAGTAGTAGTAGTGGTCCTTTTTTTTTACCCCGCGCTCATATTTTTTTTTCTTTTTTACTTCAAATTGTTTCTTTTTAAAAAACTTATTTAAATGATACATTAAGAGTTAGAGACTCAAACAATACAGTTAAAAAGTAAATATTGCAAACATGAACGGTGATGTGATTAGAGTGAGTAATATGTTCCGTGAAGGGAAATGTGAGAATGAAAGGGTCGATAAATAAGAGGCATTGTGTGAAATGGGGAAAATGGGGTGATGGCTGTTCCTCCATCTTATACTCATGCACCCGATTTAAAAAAAAGAAGAAAGAAGATAATTAATGAGTTTTATATGTGGCAGTGTGCCCCACATATTAGTTATATAATTATAGATTGATAATTGTATTTGTAATGTTAGAGCATTAAGAAATGTACGAGTGGTATGATGTGTTATGACTATGTACTTTTGAGAAGTCTTGGTATACAGGGTATTCTCATTATGGTTTTAGAATCTTAGTAATTTTAGTACCGTTGGGGTGGGTGAGTGGTCAGTAGCAGACTTAATACGAGACGCCATGACCCCGATTCATACTAGCCTTGAAATTTGCTGTGAGTCAAGGTCATCTGTTGGTCACGGTACACCCCTCCCGACGCCGATTACACAATTGAGTCACACTCGGTACTAAAACTGACCAGAGGAAAATGGCGTAGAGTCCCTTCAAATATACGAGTTTTAGAATCGTATTAATTTTAGAACCGTTGGGATCAGTGGTCAATTATAGACAAAACGTGAGACCATGACCTTGGGACAGGGTAACATTGTGAAATCTTTGATCTACTGGGTCATACAAGGAGGACGCTACATCACATGAGTCTGTACTCTGTGATCATACACGACATGGCTGATAGAAATCTTTAAAGTAGGGTTTGACCAGTCACGTGCACGTGGACAACACATGGGACAAAGACTAGCCCATAGAAACTAATAGAAATTTATGGCATGGTGACACCACCCACGTGTGAGCAGTCCTTATAACCTGGGACCAAACCATCAGGCAAAGAGAAACTCTCTGCGCTAGATTACATTGTGGTATTAGTAGTGGCGTGTAGCTTAGAGCTTTCAACTGTTTTACTGTACGCTTTGTTTACTGTTAGCCTAGAAATAATTCTAATAAAACATTATATGCAACTATATTTCTCACGACATGATTTTATTCTATTTTACTACGTGTCGTAACTAATTGTGCATTAGTTAAACTTCACCACCATGTGTAAAATAATGTTTTTACACGCTTTTATTAAAGTCACAATGTTTGTATGTTGTATCCTTCCTTCAAATCTTGTAACGTAAAATTAAACCACTTCTGATGGTCCTAGAGATCTCAAAATTTTACCACAGATAGATCTTGGATGACAATGCATTGTATCAAAATTTCAGATAGATCGAATGTACCGTATTGAAATTATTGAATTTTTAGTTTATCTATAGTCTATATATAAGCAACGGTACCCGTCTGCTTTGTTGACATCCATGAGTTCACCACGTGGACATATCACCGTGGTATAAAACGTTGGGCGGGCGCTTATGAGGTGTTTGGTATTTAAAAAAAAATAGTGGTAAAAAAGATGTGTGGGCTTCAGACGTGAATTTTAAAGAGTTTTTAATATAAGTTTTAAATAAAAAATAGCTGTAAAAACAAAGTTTTTGACTATAAATCCCTTATATATGAGACATAACTAAAAGTAGTGATTATGTTAAAAGCGTGTCCTTTTTTTAAAAAAAAGATTTTTTAAATATTACTTATTTAAATATTTAAGATAGTTATATTTGCTCCTCTAATGGCCCTTTCATTGCCCCATCAGGCGATGTGAAACAAAGTTCAGTGTTACATCATGATCACGTGTGCGAGCTCTGGTTCCCTGGTCCGTGGTCAGGCTTTGATGTTGGTGTAATCTTATGCCATGACACCACAACGCGACTCTTGCCTCGGTCCCGGCTTCATTGGTCCTCTCTCTCCCCACCCCAGCCAAGTCTTCAAAGAAATTATTATTCGTATCGAAACAAGGAGAAAATTAAATCGCGGGGAGTACAAGTGTCATTTTTATAACAACCATTAAAATTAATTTAAGTTTGGCAGAACAATAGTAATAGATTTAGAAGAAATGCAATACAAAAGAAATAGAAGATTGTTCATTTTTAGACATTTTAAAAACGTATTTCATCAGTAATTAAAAATTTATCGTAAATGTCTTTACTGTGACTGTGAGCTGACGCCTCTGAATCTCATTTGCAATTAGTATTAGCTTACAGATAGAGTAAACATGAAAACAAAAATGGTCTGAGGCGGTAAAAGATATACAATTATCTGGCCAATGGTAGTTAAAAAATAAACAAAAACTCAAAAACGATTTTTGTTGGAAGGACATATAGAAGCACACATTTTTAAAGCTTAAAACCCCTATAAATTCAACAAAACACACGAAATACTTGTTTTAAACCATTAAATACTTGTTTTATTACTTAATGAATGTGTTTAAATTGGTAAAAGTAAGTTACTTATTTTTTTTGCTGTACAAAAATAAATTGCGCTGATATAAGAAATTACCGTTTTAACTATAAAAACTGGTTTTAAAGTCAGTCTTCTACGAAAATCGTTTTTTCTTTATATTTTTAACCACATTTGGCCAGATAATTTCATTTCTTTCACGGCCTCAGATCAAACTAAATATTCATGTTAGCAGTAAACTAATTACTAATCAGATTCAGAGGCGTCACCTAACGGGAAAGTCATTTACGATAAAGTATTCCCAAGTCCCCCACCCTCCCCCATTAATTAGATAAAATTTGTACTTGGGAAATAAGCCTGTTCAAGATAAGTTTTTAAAAAAATATTTGATAATAAATAAAACTATATAATTTGCAATTGTCACGCATGTCAGTCTGTCCTGACGCTACTAATTTTAGAAAGCAGGGAAAACCAAATTACTGCACCAATGCACCAAAAGGTGTGCAAATTAAAGATGCGCTGTAAAAAATATTATATGACGTCATTGATTTAGCTCATATTTTTGGTAGCGTGTATCATCTCGTCATGTTTGTGTAAGAAATTGTGTTTCTAGCATTAAAGAGCTACAAGTATGTCGAAATAGTTCGAATGCACAGAAGAGCGCCGCCGCAATCATTATTTAACTTTAATTAATTTTTGTTGTTATTTTTAGCCTGTTTTAAAAGTAATTTTACGCTCAAGGAGAAAAAATGAAGAAAAAAAATGAAGAAAGGAATAACTATCACTAAACCTACCCCTAAAACATATCACTAAACCTACCCTTACCCTATTAAAACCTATCACTAAACCTACCCCTAAAACCTATCCCTAAACCTACCCCTAAAACCTATCACTAAACCTACCCCTAACCCTAAAACCTATCACTAAACCTACCCCTAAAACCTATCCCTAAACCTACCCCTAAAACCTATCACTAAACCTACCCCTAACCCTAAAACATATCACTAAACCTATCCCTAACCCTAAAACCTATTCCTAAACTTAAAATGTGATAGTGATTCTATCAGGGACAAACCCATGAAAAAAAAATTAATTATGTTTTTAAAAAATGTAAAGTTAAGAAAGAAAAAAAACAACGCCCCCAACTAAAAATCGAACCCCAGACCTCTATTTCAGAGGTCGGTCGCTCTATTAATTTGACCAACGAAACTGCTGACAAAATTCGTTCTTTTTAAAATTATAATAAGAAGGCTATAAATATAACGCTAACTCTTTTAATTTAAGAAACATGATTTCTCACTCTTCAATTTTAAGAAACAAGATTTATTACAAACATGACGAGATTATACACACTACCAGTGCTGCCAGCGCTAGGTTTTTCAACCTAGATCTAGGTTTTTTTCGACCTTTTCTAGGTTTTTTCTTTCCTAAATAGCAATAATCTAGGTTTTTCTTTAAAAAAAGTAAATAAATGATATTTAATTACAAAAATTAATATATATGCGCAATTACTATCCTAAATACATTCGATATTTTAAAAATAAAATTAAGAATTAGGTGGCAACAGCTTTTTCACCCGATCTGTCATGTTATATTATGATATATATTGCTCTACCCGCTACCCCCCCTGAATTCGAAAGATGGCGCTGCTGCGGTGCCATCAGTCTAAAGAAATCTGGTACAAGGTAAAACAGCTTGAATGAGCCAAAATATTCAATTTTATTAGACCTCATCACAAAATTCACAGTTCTACCATTTTCTTCTGTCTGTGTTGCGAGAATATTCTCTCAAGTATCCATGGTATAAACCAAAGATAATCTAATACAACCCTCAGATAGATATAGCTATAAAAACACTTTTCCTATTCCGTATGCAACAACACATACAATTATCGTTCTTTCCGTCCGGGATTTGGAAGTCGAATGGGTTACATGATTAAACGACGAAAATCAAAACTCTATCAACATTTAAAACTTTAATAAAAATGCAAGACTAGACATAAACAATGGATAAAAGTAGGACTCAATAATATTCTTTTTAAAAGGATCATCTGTAATAGATAAAATAAGAATGATGCCAAGAATGCTGATGAGATTGCCAATAAGATTTATAAGGAAGATGAAATAAGTGATGAATAAATGCAGATGTAAGTATATTTTACAAATAGTTATATACAACAAACTAATACCATAAATGACGCATCTAAAAAGGGGTGGGGGTTGGGGTCACACTTTAGTGAGATGTTTGACAAGGGGAGGGCGATGTTTAAGAACTGTGACGTCACATAAAAAATGCTCAACTTTAAATGAAAGCTCCACTTAAATATTTGAATGCTTACAATAAATGTATTTAATGACGTTTTAAATGGCTCCGCGCGAGTTACGATATTAGAGTGCAGTCTTATACTAAATACATACTTAAATAACGAAAAATTGATTTTAAACATGGTAGATTTTAAGTAGAAAATGCGGCCTTTATTTTTAAAAAACAAATTAGGGGGGGGGGCTTTGTGACGTCATATTTGTTTATTTTTAGCGTGTCTAGGTTTTTTCTTTCGGATCTAGGTTTTTTTGACATGTTGGCTAGGTTTTTTCCAAAATTGTCACTGGCAGCACTGCACACTACCCATATTTTTCAATTTTAGAAAAGGGAACATTGTAAAAAGAGAATTAGATGGTGGTTAATTATAAAATCAAAAAATGAACGGGGCGCCGTAGGCGCCCTGCAACCCCTATTATAAAATACTTTGTGTACATTTCAGAAAGTTTAATATTTCGTATTTATCAAACAAGGACAAGTTAGTTGGGCTTTTGAAAAAGGTCGTTGCCGTAGGCGCTCTAAAAAAAGTGCATTTTTATAAAATAAATAGATTTCAGCTGAAAACTTCCGTCATTTTTTACGGGTTCGACGTGTATCTATGGAGTATGTATTCACCCGAGGTACTGGACAATCGAGTTAGAGGTCGTTAATCGTCGTTTTCGCAGTGCATGTTATATTATTATTAAACTTAATTCATTTTCTGATGTATTAATCATTTTATTTTTTAAGATAAACGAATATCTTTAGAAATGGAAATAAAGGTTTGTATCGAGAATCGATGATGGTTTTTATTTAATCAAATAAAAAAATTGTTATTCTTTTAATAGTTTGTTGTTGCTTTGTTACCAGTAAGATACGTGACTGTGACTAACACGCGCGTGACGATGAAATCAAATCATTTCTGATAAGGAATGATTTTTTTAAAAATTCGCCTAGACTTAGTTACTTAGTTGCCGGCCGAGGTCAAACACACAGCCCACAGCGTGCTGTGATCAACGGTCAAGGCCACAATAGTTTTATTTATATTACAAGTTTGATTGACTGAGGAAATTCGAGAGCGTTCTGATAGTAACAGATATCCTGCACGTCAAAAGCATTAAACTTAAAATTACCATATTGATTTGTTTATTTGTATTTTAAATTCGCTGATAAGACGGCAAACGCGAGCGGCTATGCCATGCCACACGCAGGTGACACGCAGCATGTGACCAGTGCTGCCAGTGACAATTTTGGGAAAAACCTAGCCAACATGTCCAAAAAAACCTAGATCCGAAAGAAAAAACCTAGACACGCAAAAAATAAACAAATATGACGTCAAAAAGCTTCTAAAACACCCCCGCACAAAGAAAATAAAATTTTAAAAAAATAAAATTAAAAAAAAATTATTGTCATTTAAGTATCTATTTAGCGTGAGGCTGCAGTCTAATATCGTTACACGTGGGAAGCCATTTAAAACGTAATTAAATTAATGGTAAGCAATCAAATATTTAAGTGGAACTTCATTTAAAGTTTCGCGTTTTTTATGTGATGTCACAATTCTTAAACACCCCCTCCCCCTTGTCCCACATATCACAAAAGTGTAACCCCCTCGCTCACCCCTAGATGCATGTCGTCATTTTTATGAACGGCCCCTAAGGTATTAGTTTGTACTACAAGTATTTTTAATTTATACTTACACCTGCATTTATTCATCACTGATGTCATCTTCCATATAAATGACCATCTTATCAGCATTCTGGAACCATTCTTATTTTATATAATACAGACGTTCATTTTTTATACAGAAGATTATTGAGTCATAACTTTATCCATTGTTTATGTCTCGTATTGCATTTACATTTGAGTTTTAAATGTTGATTGAGTGTTGGTTTTCCTCGTTTGATCAGGCAACTCATTCAACGTCCGAATTCCGGACGGAAAGAACGAGAATTTGAATGTGTTTGTTCTTTAATATGGAATAGGAAAAGTGTTTTTATAACTATGTCTATCTGAGCGTTGTATTAGATTATCTTTGGTCTATACCATGTATACTTGAGAGAATATTCTCTCAACAGCAAGCAGAAGAAAATGGTAGAGCTATGAAGTTTGTCATAAAGTCTAATAAAATTGAATATTTTGGCTCATTCAAGCTGTTTTATCGTGTACCAGATTTCTTTAGACAGATGGCACCACAGTAGCGCCACCTATCGAATTCAGTGGGATAGACTAGAGCCATGTTATCATAATGTAACATGACAGAGCGGCTGAAAAAAACTTTTGCTACCTGCTACTTAATTTTATTTGTGAAAAATCGAATTTATTTAGGATTTTATTTGCACATGTTTAATAATATTTGTACTTTAACATAGTTTAATTATATTTTTTAAAGAAAAACCTAGATTATTGCTAATTTTAAAATAAAAAACCTAGAAACCTAGACAAGGTCGAAAAAACCTAGATCTAGGTTGAAAAACCTAGCGCTGGCAGCACTGCATGTGACGAGGCTAGGCGAAAAATTTTACCTTTTAACGCATGCGCAGACAATTATAAACTGGTAACTTTTTTTAAATTAAATGGAATCAAAACATACCACAGAGACGTAATCAAAGTCCTTTACTTCGGCATAAATATATTTATATAAATAATAAAATATACATGTATATATAAAACTCCCGATTAGTCATAACTTTTCCCGACTTTCAAGGCCGAGAAATTTTTTTAAAGAATTCCCGACTTTTTCCCGTTTTCCTGAGTGGGAACCATGGTTATATTTAAATTTTAAACGGTCCTTAAAAACGAACGGTCATTACAACCTTAGGAAAGAGTGAAGAAATATTAGGGTTCCGATACGATTCCGATTAATCGTCCCATCATTAATTAACGCTAACTAATTAATCACGTACATAAAGAAATTTCAAGCACATGTTAATATTTTTGCCGCCATATTGGTTTTCGTTTTAATTCGATCATCGGTTATGTCGTACCATTTTTCATACCCCAACGCCGTCGACTTAGCCGGTTTCGACTATGAAACTGTAATAGGTAATAAGTATGAAATTTTGCATTGTATGTCTATGAGTTATGCAAAAAAATGGTTTTCAAAACAAATTTCATTAAAAATGGTAGGGTTCTTTTATTTGGAAACTTGTATGTTTAAAAGAATGTAACAGTTACATTTTTAGCCCACGTAAAACAATTTTTTTAGTTGTACTAACTATACTAAAGAACTTTTCCACTTTAAAAAAAGGGACCAATGACAGCACAGAAAAACTACTTTGGAATATTCATACTGATGGCACTGATGTATGTGGAACCCTTAACCCTTTATTTTTGTATATAGAAATTGACAGTATTTTTGTGATGTTGAGCACAATGTAGTCCTAGTGGCAGGCACAGTGCAGTTCTGGTTTTGGGCCAGCCAGATGTTTACATTAGCTTATTATTACTGTTTGACTGTATTTAGGGCTCAACGGCCCAATACAGTAGCAGCATTCGGATGTGCTTAACACTCAGGCGAAACAGAGGCAGCAACAATGGTTGGACTTGCTCAACAATCGGCAGAGCAGAACTCATGGTTCAGACAGGCCCCGACGCCGAAATTAAGATTTACATTCAGCCCCAATAATAATCCTTACACAATTCATTGAAAACTCACAGTTTGTCAGTTATTCCCATAAACACATACCCGTGCACACCTCTGACAGTTCCCACTCCAAATGAATGGCATATCTGTACAACCGACTTACTTTGAACTGAGCTTGGAAAAATTGTTTTGACTTGTACAACTTTTAATCTTCAAACAGTTGTGGATATCCAGGGCTGTGCCGCTGTGGATGTGGGGATCGGAGAAGCTCAACAACTCGTTAAAAAGAGAGGCCCTGGCTCGGCTGTCGAAGAAAGTCCACAAGACTGACTCCAAAAGCGCACTGACCGCTGGTTAACATTAGACTAGACTCATCACAAAAAAACATATTTTTTATGACATTTCTGTTTGTTGATAATATATATTAAAGCCTTCTTGTGTGTTAAAAATTTGTAATAATTGATATGCTGTCTGTTGGCAAACTAAGTCGTACTGAGAACAGGATTATATGAAAAAGTATTAAAAATTATATAATCAATTATATTTTTTAAGAACATTAAAAAATAACTATTTGAAATTCAATGTTAGCTAAATGGGTAAAAAAATTAAATATATTATAATTAGCACCTCAACTGGGTAGATGCAGCACTGTATTCAGGAATAGAATGATGGAAACAACTTATTTACCTCAATGACATCCTAGACTCCATGGGTTCAAAGCCGCCAACAAAAATTTCTTCCCAAGGGTCATTGATACAAAGCATAGTTCCATACATATTTTATTTATCTCATCAGTAACACCAGATGTTTACTTCTTAAACCTACTCATTGTCAATATTCTGACGGCAAGTCTTCTTAGTACTAGTCTATATAATTATACAGTAATTTAAAAATGTCTCCTGAAACAACATATCCATGTCATCTAGTTCATGTATCTTCCAGGTTCTTGTGTGTGCAAAGTGGTTAATTTATAATTAAACAAAATCTTTTCCTGATTTATGTGACACGTATTGAAGGAATCTTAAAAAGTATCAGCAAAATAAAAAAAAGCAATATGCTTGGCATGTTGTAATGGGTGTAAGACCATCGCAACTTAAATATATATTAGGATTCATGGATTTATTAATCCATTTCACTTTAAATATTGATGGTACATGTTTCAGCTTCGATCACATTCAGAGTGCCAAGAATTGTATTAAATTTTATCTTTCATAATTTGCATTTTACAGATATTTAAGAATAACATAAGCATCACAGCTCTCCTTGCCATAATTGATATTTGTTGGAAAGTTACATCAAGTAAAAATATTAACTAGGGCAGGAGTCCCAAACTCTTGGCCTGTGGACCTATTGCAGCCTGCTAAACTATTTTATGTTCAGGCAACTACAAGGCAACACATTTTAGTTTTAATGGGGCCCACAAACATATATCTCATAGACATCTTACATCCTTATCCTTTTATCATTTTCTTTCAATGTGGAAAATTCCTCCTGTGCTCTTCAAAGGAACTAATTGATTTGTATTACAATTCTGAACTCAAAGATAGATTCAGGAAAGTAAATGAAAATGACACTCCTCAACTAGAACTTTGGTTGTATATTGTGCAACATATACGCAATTCACATTTTAAATACATTTTTTTTAGTGTTAGCATGCAAAAATTAAATTTCCACACCTATTTTTTCATTTTTATTATTATAATTTTTATTTTTTTTATCACAAATTTTAATTGCCTCCGATTCAAATATCAAAGATAACAGCGGGGCTAGGCAGGCCTTAGATTGGAACCCCCAGGGCAAACGACAACGAGGAAGACCCAAGCGTACATGGAGACGGAGCATGTTGGTCGAGGCTGGAAGGACTGGGAAGAGCTGGGAAGAACTGAAGCGACTGGCAAGGGACCATGTAGAGTGGCGAGCTTTGACAGAGGCCCTATGTTCCACAAGGAACTCAAAGGACAAATGATGATGATTCAAATATCAATATATTTCATACTGTGCCAAGTATAATTTTAAAAACCAGCTCATTAGAAACTATTTACATTGTCCTAGATTTTGTTTTTGGTCTTCAAAATAATTTTTTACTGCAGCCCAAGAACTTGTTGCTGGAAACGTGTAGAAGAATCTGAAAAATAAATTTTATAATAAACGTATGTATCACAATTAATGTTCTACTAGATGCTTTCTGTGATCCAATCATTAATCAAATATCAAGATGTTATTTTAAGTTCACACATTATCTCATTGTCACAATTAAACTTATGTGGACATTATGATTGTACATGTGGATTAGCCTAAATGAATGATTGGTTTTTATATCTATTTATTAATTGAAAAACTAGTCTTAAAACAACTTTTTTCTTATCTAAATGACCACACTCTTCTAAGTCCTAATCAGTCGGCCTACAGACCTTCTCACTGCACAGAGACCACTCTGTTGAAGGTAACAAATGACCTCCTGCTCGCACTGGACAGTGGGAAAATTTCTATATTGGTCCTCTTAGATCTTAGTGCAGCCTTTGACACTGTCGACCATCAAATACTGCTGAAAACCCTGCAAAATTATTTTGGAATTTCTGGCTCAGTTCTGGCTTGGTTTCAATCATACTTATCTAACAGATCACAGGTAGTATCAGTAGATGGCTGTATCTCTCACAAAGCGGACTTGCTTTATGGTGTGCCTCAGGGCTCTGTTTTGGGTCCGGTACTTTTTGTACTGTATACAAGACCACTACTTCTACTGCTCGAAAAGCATTCAGTTAAAAGCCAATCATTTGCAGATGATACTCAACTATATACTCACACTGATCCCTCTAATATGGACTCCGCTGTCCAATTTTTGCAGGAGTGCATTGGTGAAGTAAAGTCTTTGATGACGTTAAGCAAACTCAAGCTGAATGATGACAAGACTGAAGCACTTCTATTTTGCAACAATAAATCACGCAGTACTTTGTCTCTTCCGAAGTTAATTCACGTAGCCAGTTCGGATATTCTGTTCACAACATCGACTAGGAATCTTGGCTACATTATTTCTGACAACATGTCTATTAACAACTTCATCAACCACATCTGTCGCTCTGCCTACACTGCCATTCGTCAGATCAGCTCAATCCGTCATTACTTAACAGTTAGTGCCACAAAAACTCTAGTCTGTGCTCTTGTACTGGCTCGTATGGATTACTGCAATTCTCTTCTGTCAGGTGCGCCAAAACAATGCATTGAAAGAATACAGAAAGTTCAAAATTCAGCTGCCAGACTGGTGCTCAAGGCAAAAAAACATGACCATGTTACTCCACTTCTTCGCTCACTTCATTGGCTGCCTATACAAGCCCGTATTGATTACAAACTGGCCGTTCTCTGTCACAACTTCTTTTCGGACTCATGCCCATCGTATCTTGCTGAATTTTTGTCGGTCTACTCACCCACTCGCCAGCTACGATCTTCTGCAGACACACGCGTTCTCTCTGTTCCAACAATACGCACCAAAACATTTGGTGAAAGGTCGTTCTCTTTTTGTGCAGCCAAGCAATGGAATTTTCTTCCATTACACATACGTAGTATTCAAACAACCAAGTCCTTCAAGACTGCACTTAAGACACATCTTTTCAAAATTTATTTTCAAAATTGATGAAACAACATTTCTTGTAAATGATTAACGTAGCTTATGTATAATGTACTGTAATTTTGTGTGTTTGTTGTGATATGAAAGTTAATTTAATACTTATAGGTATGTTATTTCTTTCATGTAAAGCGCTGTGAGCCCAGTTCATTACTGGGATACAGCGCTATATAAATAATCAGTTTATTATTATTATTATTAATTATTAATCTGTGCCTGATGAAGGTTAATGGAAAATCATTTTATGTATGATAAGCCGATGATTTCTAAATATTTTTAATAAATTATTTTTACATAAACATACACTAGTTATTTTTTAAAAATAATTGTCCCATGTAAATGAATGTCAATAAAACAGTTTGTATCATGAATGTGTTCATGAAACGATTAATTTAATCATGGATTAAATCTTCTGTTACAATCTTAGAATAAGTCTTCAAATTTGCATGCTAGAAACTGCATGGAGATAGTAAACTATCACTCAGGTTTCTTAAGCCCAATTGGATGCATCTGACAGTTCATCTGATAAATGCAGCAATATCTGAATGCTAGCCACCAAAAATATATCCAATATTTCCATACAAGCGGTTTGAACCACATAACTACTCATCACAGGCACATTCTTTTTATAACCAGCAGGACAATTATTCCTTCTTGTTTCCACTAGAAACTTAGCCATTAACCCTTCTTCTTTTCTTGTATTGGAATTTAAAATTTATTTCCAATACATTCATTAAATGCCGAGTATAAATTATTTAAGATTTAGTAAATAATATAATAATTTATTGGCAGCATTAATGTTTCCTCTCCTTTAAAACATGAAAAAAAATGAGTTCCAATAACATCAAAAAAGGAAAATATAATTATTTTTATTAAGTAATGTGACACTTACAATTAGAAAGCAAAATAATAGAGCATTAAAAAACAACTTATTTTATGGTTGCAGTTTACAAAAAATATCAAAGCTGGTAAACATGAAAGCCTTATGGGAATATTTTTTTTACAAACTCAAAGCTCAATAGCATTTTTAAATATTGAAATCTTACACAAACTATTAAATATATTACCACTAGCCCATCATAAGTGAATAAAAAAAGGGAAAATATTGAGATAGCTCAGATATTTAACTTTTGATATATCATCCAAATTTCGTTGTTCAATTCATTATTAAAATTATAGTATTTGATCAATTTAGCAAAGTTACACATATTTACCTAAATAGCAATAAGAACTTGTAAAATCAAAATGATTGGTCAGTTTAAGGTAAGTCTGGCAAAGTTTTATAAATATAATTATAATTTTTTTTCTGGTTGTGACATCTATTATTTAAAATCCATATGAAAGAATATCCACTTTTTAAGTTTAGGTATGACATTAAAATGTGAACAAATGAAGTTAAGACTTATGATAACTAAACATTGGTTAGGGGTAGAGAACTGTCTGATACTTGGTGTTACATCAACAAAATGATACTGTCTATACGGCACAATGTTAGCAATTATCACTGGAAATAAGAATAATCTTCTTTATAGAAGAAGCATCTGCATCAGATAAGATAAGAAATAACAATATGAACCATTATCAATAGAAATGGCACAATGTTAAACAATATATCACTAGAATAACAACATGGCACAACGTTAACAGTACACCCTTAGAAACAATTCAGCCAACAATCTTGATCAAAGTATGATTGATTATTGCAAGGCTTTACACAAAGGATCAGAATCCAATCTCTGAAAAATGATTATTACTAAATTCCATGTGGTCAAAGTCCGTGCATCGTTCAGT
The DNA here is from genome assembly GCA_944989445.1 of Ampullaceana balthica. Taxonomy (NCBI): domain Eukaryota; kingdom Metazoa; phylum Mollusca; class Gastropoda; family Lymnaeidae; genus Ampullaceana; species Ampullaceana balthica. The sequence goes on along the minus strand of CALYLW010001368.1, from coordinate 113,002 downwards.
TACCCAAAGTGTACTGGCTGATTTCAGTAACACAAATTTGCTGAATTCTTTCAACACTTGCAGGTGCACCTGACATGAGTAGTAACAGATGTTTTTTCCCTATTAAACATCATCAAACTTAAAGAGAAATAACCCCAAAACGTTTAAGAGACAGAAGCCCAGAATCATTTTGTAAAATTGTAAGAGCCAAGCTAAATTTCAACAAAACCATTTAGAGATAAACTTGTTCTCAACAGTTTCTCTAGTTTCAAAATGTGTTTCTTTTCTCTTTTGATAAGATTTCATAATTATGGATACAATACATAGTTACTATGGTGAAACATTATGCCAAGAGACCATTGAATATGGTTAATTGAAAAATCAAGAAAAAGTTAATTCTCAAGAAGACGTAATGAATATTTTTCTGGCTACCATTGGCTTCTTATGCTATGTAATATCAGAGCATTATTATGAGGGTATTAAGTATTAAATATAAAATTTGCTATCCCATAATCATAAAGAAAACTTACTGAATTCAAACCATCCTTGTGTACTGCCTACTTCCAATCTGGCAGCTTCTACAGCCCGCTTTAGTGCCAAAAGTAAACATGCACCCTGGGCCACCGGCACCTCTCCTACAGCTATAAATAAAATAAAAAGTCTGGTATGAAATGTGTATGGAACACCATCCTTCAAATGTCAGATTTGAAAAACTGTTTTTAAATTATTTTATAACTGATAATCCAATTAGTGATTCATTCATATAGCACTTTATATCTACACTAGACGCCCCACAGACTTGCTCATGGAGAGTGCAAAGAAAGTGGAGAAAGAACGGACACAAACTACAGCACGAAGAAATCAAAACAACGCAAGTGAACGTTGGTTGGGGGGAGGGGGAACTGCCGACTCATTGTTGGTTTCGAGACATTCGCACTGTGGTTATCTACCTGCCCACCACCCTTTACCACATTAGCTTGCTAACCATAAACTGTGATTTGCCGACCCTAACGAGGGTCAGCCATGTCGGCAATAAAGGGGTAAAGGAACGGGCACTAACAGAGATTTTTAAGAATTAAAAAAAAACAATGTTTTCGCTGGGTCTTGAACCCAGGACCTTCCCCGCACAAGGCGGACGTGATAACCAGTACACTACGAATCTCCCGTAATTCTGTGAAGGAACAGTACAAGTGAACGCAAGGACTATTGATGGTCTCGAGACATTGGTCGACCCCAGCGATGGTCATTCGTCATGCTCGTTTGCACATACTCGCTTTGGTGAAGGGGGCGGGAGGAGGGTTAGAGAGTCGGCGTGCGTGCGTGGTGTCCCGCATGCTTGGGCGACGTATAGAATTATAAATAGAGATAATATTTATTTCTTGTTAACTGTATTTATGAAGACCTAAAGGAAAGAACCACTAAATGACATTTTTGTAATTCTGAGATATTCAAGTTTTAAAGTAAAAAAAAACCATACAGATTTATCATTAATTAACCAAATACATTTGAATTTTTCATAGGGTCAGAGACGTTATTTCCAATAAAAGCTCATTCAGAACATACTATTTTTAACCCTTGTCAGGTAGTAACTAGGGACGCGGTGGTCAAGTGGCAGCGCGCTCGACTGGCGTACCGATGGGCACGGGTTCGAACCCATGTCAAGGCAAGGATTTGTTCCCGGGCCTAGGGCGTCCCTGATTCACCCAGCTCCGAATGGGTACCTAACACTAGTTAGGCGGCTGGGTAATGCGTGGAACCCACAAAGCCGTGGCCTGTGAATGCTGCATCACTTGCCAACAGATCATCTGTCATGGTCTGTGGACGCAATTATCTTCTGCATAGAAGGAGCGTCTGTATTGATAAGATAAGAGAACTAAAAAATTTCAATAATGTGACAGCCATTTCTTCCCTTGAGGTCTTCCTATGTATCTTTGATTTTTAAAACCCTCTTAATGGAGGAGCCTGGAATATATTTTACTTTAACAAAAAACAATAAGCGATGTGCACTTTTATTAAAACAAACAAACGAACCTTTTGATCTGAAGACACCCTTAGGGTTGGGCGAGTTTCTCATAAACTTGACATTAAACTTAATGGGCAGGTCCTTGGCCAGCGGGGGCTTGTACGTCTGTGGAGATGGAGAAGAGAAAATGATATTGAGTTTGGGATGATATGCTAATGTAGAATTGATCAAGTCTCTTGGACCAAGTTGTTGTTCTTGTTCGTCTGTCGTAGTTTTTGTCATATAAAAAAATAATGATCCAATCTTGGAGTCTAAAACTAAGTTGGTCACTTTGATTATACAAGAAACTTTTTGCGGCCCGAATCTCATAACACTTAATAAGTAATAGTACACAAAAAATAGTGTTGATAGTTATTTCTATATTCTTTGTGTTTACAATTCTCCTTCATAATACAACCTCATGGGTCACAAATTGCAAGCAGGATAAACTTAATGAAGATATAACTCTGAATTTTACATAAAATTGTAATAAAGTCAGCTCTTGTGTGTGTTAACAAGAATGAACATAAACTTAAATTAAATGAGATGAAGAATTTGGCTGATTCCAGACAGAAACATTTTTAGTCCCTGTGGGCTTTGGGTTGGTGACCCTTGATCTAAAAGGGGCCGTCCATAAATGACGTCACGCGATTGTTGCCGATTTTTGACCCCCTCCCCCCCCTCGTCACGCGACGTCACAAAAACTTAGACCCCCCTGTGGCGGAGTCGTTGTCTAGGGGTTGAGGTCCCCCCTTGGCCACAGATATTTACCACGTAGACGGGTAAAAGACTTAGCAACGCTGGGTTGTTTTCTTCAACATAAGTTTAATGACATCCAGAAGCTTTGAACATATTTATGGTACAGTACAATTGACAGTTTACAGTTGATGGTCATACCATCCAGAGTCCTCGGCCCAGCTCGACCGGATTGGACCACGTTCACAAAACTCCACACTCTATCGTACGTCTTTCACCTGCCTGCTACTTGGCAACTTAACACTCTCCCCGCGACACACAATGTGACCCCTATTATACCCCCGTCTTGTCCGACCGGTTTTTACTGGCCCCTGGGTCAATCACCCTGTCTCCCTTTGACCGTGGTCCTGTCAAATTCATTACAACTTTCACGCACCTTGAGTTCACCCGCCCCCGTTCCACGAGGACAAGTGTTCACAGCCCCAGTTATGCGTAGTCATCCCCACACCACAACATCTGACCGTAACACCCCCCTCCTCACGAGCGACCTTAGCAAGAATGTCGCGAGTTTATAAACATAAGGTCTTGAGGTTTTGGTGTGTCATGATCTACTAATAATATATCCCATACTTACACACACAGGCATTTCAATAATATATAGTTATTTTAACAATATTTAACAATTGCAATGTGCACTATATACAGAATTTTCACCAGTACAATGCTAGCTTCCAAAAATACATAATAAGGAATCGTTTTATTTACATTGTGGACTACACGGTTTTCGTACCTGCGTACGAGTCTAGTCCTATACTACCTCGCTTTCGAGGGTGGCAAAGGTTATTATTACTCAAAATGATAACGATATATATACATCAATATACAAAAGAAAAAAAAATTGTCACATTTGAAGTATTAATATTCTTCACATATAAAAAAATCTTGGTATGGTTAAATGACTTAAATGACACCCATGTTTCACAAACAAAGAATCTCATGGTTCAATGATTTAGATGATCCCCATGTTTTTCAAGCGAAGAAAGTCATGGTTCAGTGACTTAATTGCTCAACATGTCTCACAAACAATGAATGGCATGCTTCAATGGTTTAATTGCTAATCATGTGTCACAACAATCACTATCCACCCAATTTTCTGTCCCTTTTCATTAATACTTGCATCTGTATCTTTATGGGACATGTTATGTATGTTTTCTGTCCCCATAGCGGGATCTCGTATGTATATTTATCGTCCCCCCTACTGGGACCAGTTATAACCACCAGTTAATGGGTTACAAATTATCATATTCATAATCATAACATATAATAAATACATATTATCAATGTTATACCAAATGCCTGAGGGCTCCAAACATGTTGTACTTACATAATCAAAATGTGTCGTGCACATAAGAATTGTCTTATCAATTCATATAATAGTAATACTGGGAATTGGTCGCTCAGACCCCCCAAGTAAATACAAAAATACATTATCATAACTCCTCATAGTTATCAACAAATAGCAGCATCATCATCCTAATCAAAACATTATCATCATAACAACATCTCTTATCATAAAAATTTGGACTGAGTCTCCAGTGCACAAAATTTCTTATATGATCAACACATTTTTTTATGAACATACGAACCACTTTATTTCATTTCATAATGATACTGGTACTATTTCACTCAGACCCTAACTGCAATCCCCACAATATTATCATTATTCATCATAATTTTCAACCAATTATCATCATCATCATCATCATAGAAGATACAACACCAATTCCGTGTTATTTACGGCGCCCTCCTATACCGTAATGCTCAGACAAATTCAATGTATGCATCAAAAATCATAGTCATTGTTTTTGATGGTGGAACATTTCGTATCTTTCCCATTCTAAACAAGAAACGACTCTTATTAGCATTACCAAGAGCGTACCCTACAAAATCTGTCAGTATACTGGTAGTCTTAGTGGGATTAGTGAGACCGTGATTTTCTATCAGTCTTTGTCTGTCCCACTCCCATTGCCACACCTCTATCCTCTGCGATCCTCCCTGTCGCTACCTCTATGGCTTTTCCGGTTAAGTGTACCTCCGCCTCTGAAATTTCCCCGGTCACTCCTGTCACCCCCTCCACGACTTATCAGGTTAGCTTTACTTCCGCCCTTGAAATCTCGCCGATAACTTCGGTCAGTACATTTGAATTCTCCTCCCTGTCCTCTTTTGAATTGTACTCGTTGACCCGAAGGGCTAACCATTGCGTCTAAAATTATACCAACGCACGAGCTAACCACCCAATTATATGTGTTCAACCGGACCCCAATTATTAACAAAACAACTATTCTCAACAAACCGGCCGTAAGCCTGTCCAGTGAGTATTTTTCCGTCATGGTTTTATGCATTCTGGCCAGTCTAGGTCGCACTGTGTCATTGTTATTATTTCTGTGTAGCTCTGTGTTTGCCCTGTTGTGTCCTTGGAGGTTATACGCGTCACCTTTGTTCAGCAACTCACAACAGTGTCTAGCTGAGCCCCTGTCATATTGTTGTATGGCTCCACTGTAGGGTTTCTTCTTAAGTTGCTTGTTTTTATCACTAGGTGGGCTATCTGCTCTTAGCTCAGTAGCACACTCAATTTTCCCATCATTAACTTCAATATTCTCCTGATCTCCATCAAAAAGTTTGCTATCTTCTAGGAATTCAGTAGCAAAATCAATTTTTCCATCATTATCTTCCTTATTTCCCTTACATTCACACCATTTTGCCTCCGAGGTTAATGTTTCTACTGCGACCACGGTGTGTTCAGTGACCTTCACCCCATCTTGCATATCTAGGTCACTACTTTTTTTCTTATTCATATTAAGTAAAATTTCCTTCTTTCGAAATTGTACTTCTTTGGTCCACTTTTCGTGAGGTTTTTCAACTATTGTCCCAAGCATCTTGGACGTTCTCTGCACAATCATTGTCATGTCTGTATCATTACCAGTTAATCTTTGCGTTAATTCAGTTCTTTTCTCTTCCTTTTCAACAATGATTCGCCATAAGTCATTTATGTCTTCTTTGTTATATGCTATGGTCAGTGTCAACTCATTATTTTTCTCTTCTCTTAGAGTTAGTGTGTCTTTAATTTCCTTTAGCTTCCACTGTAAGCTCTGCAAACATTCATCTTTCTCAGTCACCGTCTTATTAAGCCCTGATATCTTTCTATCTTTGTCCTTAGTTATTTTAAGCCAGCTGGATTTTTCTTCATCATTTTGAGCCAGTAGTTTGTACGTTTCGGCAATTCTCATTCTTAAGTTCATTGATTCAACTTCAGTTTCCTCTATTTTTAATCTGTGTTTGATGTCAACTTTTTCGAGATTCGTTAGTCTAGTTTCAACCTTGTTCAATGTTGACTCTAGTTTACTTACTGTCTCTTTGTGTTCCTTTAATTCATTCTCTCTAAGGGTCAGATTATTTCTCAATTCACTAATGAGTTTATTACTTTCTTCCCTGGCTATCTCGCCAGCTGCCGGTTCTGCCACCTTAACTTCTTTCGTTACATACGGCTCTTCCCAAAATAAGCTGGCTATTCCATATAATTCTTCCTGACAGTTACTCTCGTTACTTTTTAAAGCTCCCTGTTTAATTCTACGTTTTCTTCTTTTCTCTTCATCATTTTCTAACATTTTCTCCTGTCTCTTTTCGTATTGTCGCTGCTTCTTTTCATCTTTTTTCTGTCGCAGTCTCTGTCTTTCTTCGTTTTGTCTCAATGATTCTTTATCTTCTTGCTCCCACTTTAACCGTACCTCTTCAATTTTTTTTAACCACCAGCTATCTTCCCTTTCACCCTTTTCCTTCCCTTTATTAGCAGTCACTACATTAGTTAATTGACCCTGCTTTATCTTCTTTTCGTTCTTATGTGTGCTCCTTTCTAAAGTATCACTAGCATAATAATTTATTGTATCATTTGCTTCATCATATTCCACTCGTGTGACTTTCTCTACATCTCCGATTCCTTCAGTCTTCTCATCACAGTCATTCTGAACTTCTATTTCTTCCGATTTAATTTCACCCTTTGTCCCAGCTATTAAGGCGTCTATAACTGAATGATCATCTCTATTCTCTGGCTCAGGAGTGTTTTCCTTGGTCTCTTTTCCTACCGCCCCCATCCTAATTTCATCTCTGACTTGTTCGGCATAATTCTTTTCAGGTTCTAACACTTTTTTGTTTGTTTCTTTAACATTATTTTCAGGTTTTACAGGGTTCTTGTCCGTTTCTTTACCATTGTTGACATTTTCAACAACTTTCTTGTCCGACTGCGTAATCGTTTTCCCCCTTGCTAATTCTTTCCTGACTTTTCTTCCTTTCTTTTTGCTAGCGGCAGCAGTGTCTATCGAAATTTTCCAAGTAGTGGAATTCAAATCGCTTTTGGAAAAGTTTTTATTTTCTATTTCGGCTACCCCTTTTTGACATTTCAACTCCGGTTTCTCAGTCACGTGTTTGGTTCTCGATTTATATCTTTTCTTTGGTCCCGCAGTGGTTTGAGTAATTAGAACGTTATTATTTGTACCTATCTTCTCTTTAACTCCTCTATACCTTTCATCGGCCATTTCTAGTTCTCTTTGTCTCTCCATTTCTAACCTTCTTGATTCCTCCGCCCTTTCTTCTTTCCGTTTCTCTCTTTCCTTATCTTCCTCCCTCCTCTTTCTATCTCTTTCCTCATCTTCCTCCCTCCTGCGCGCCTCTTGCTCGCTCTTCCTTCTATCTCTTTCCTCATCTTCCACCCTCTTGTACGCCTCTATAACCCATCTCTTTGCCTCCTCCCCTTCAAATCCCAGCTCCCGGGCACTTTGTCTCAGTTTTTCTACATTAGGCAATTCCATGTCGATGTTTCTATATTAGTAGTTACTCTACGGTCACAATCTCAAATTCGTCTACCGTCTTCTTATCGTTTTGTATTAGGGACCCAATATAACAATTACTATCTTAATAATACAATTTGGGGATTCATCATATACAAATATATAATAAATACTATCTAAAAAAATACTAATGTAATATTAGAAATTAAGTTGTACTTGCCTGTACGATAGAAATTACCACACAAATAGTACCCATACATAAGAAAAACACATTATACCAGGGCAGTATCAATATCCATAGGCGAGAGAGTCACAAAGTCACCGCCTTCACTGTCACGTATTACTGAGGTTGTAACCTCGAAGTTGTCTAGGCTGTAGTCAGCTTCTGTGTTACTGTCTAAGTTAGTGTTCGTTATTCCTCCGATGCTCTTCCGGGTGTAGTCTGTATGGCCTCCCTTTCTGCGTCTGTCTGCAATTCCGCTACTACGGCTGTCTACAACACCACTGCAACGGCTGTCTGTAACACCACTGCTACGGCTGTCTGTAACATCACTGCTACGGCTGTCTGTAACATCACTGCTACGGCTGTCTTCAACATCACTGCTACGGCTGTCTTCAACACCCCTGGTCTCGTCGTTACGAGGTGTAAGCCCTACGCTCTCGTGATGATCTTGCTATCGGGATGGCTAGTACGGCCAGTTCGTTGATGTGTTTTTCGTCGTTTCTCCTTTAGTGACGTGTCTTGATGCACTGCGTCTTGGCTCGGTTTTTCGACGGGGCCCCCACTGTGGCGGAGTCGTTGTCTAGGGGTTGAGGTCCCCCCTTGGCCACAGATATTTACCACGTAGACGGGTAAAAGACTTAGCAACGCTGGGTTGTTTTCTTCAACATAAGTTTAATGACATCCAGAAGCTTTGAACATATTTATGGTACAGTACAATTGACAGTTTACAGTTGATGGTCATACCATCCAGAGTCCTCGGCCCAGCTCGACCGGATTGGACCACGTTCACAAAACTCCACACTCTATCGTACGTCTTTCACCTGCCTGCTACTTGGCAACTTAACACTCTCCCCGCGACACACAATGTGACCCCTATTATACCCCCGTCTTGTCCGACCGGTTTTTACTGGCCCCTGGGTCAATCACCCTGTCTCCCTTTGACCGTGGTCCTGTCAAATTCATTACAACTTTCACGCACCTTGAGTTCACCCGCCCCCCGTTCCACGAGGACAAGTGTTCACAGCCCCAGTTATGCGTAGTCATCCCCACACCACAACATCTGACCGTAACACCCCCCTCTAAAAATACGTCACAAATCTTTGACAAAAAAAAATAACAAAAAAAAATTTATAACAAAGAAACAAAAAAAAACCAACTTTATTTACTATTTGAAGAAAATAAGTATATTTCAAATCACTTTTATTGTCATTCAAGTATTTATTATTTATTTAGTGAAGATCTAAATTGTAATATCGTAACCCGCGTGAATCATTTTTAAAAACGTTTAACCGACCTTCAGAAAACGAACTGTGTTAACATCCTTAGCTTATATTTTATTTTAATGAATACAAATTAAACATTGACTATTGATCATCACGGTTAACGTCTTTGTTTAGAAAAATTTTTATTTAAAAATAACATTTTTAAAATGTATTTTTTTTAAATCCCTCAATTGACTGACGGGCATCCCGTAAGACAGAGGTCGGCGAACAGAGGTAAATAACCTGAACTGGGGTCAAAAAGGGAATTCGTGGGGGTAATGCAGACTCATTTGGGACATATAACATCCACTACAATCCGCTAGATATATTAAAATACGTCATGTGTACGTGTACGCTTGGAACATATGCCCATTATTAAACAGGTTCCTTCCAGAAAATGCATTTTTTAAAAATTTGACAACTATGTAGATTTCTTACCTACGCACTATATGAAGACACCTAAATCTACCATACTTTCATTTATATTGACACGAATGACAATAATCTTAATCCACATGACTTGTCTTTATCACGTATCATTTCTGTGATATTTAAAATTAATGCCTTAAAAACTGAGCTAAGAAGAAAAGTTGTTTTGTTCTCCTCTCGAATTGCAATGTCAAGAATTTGATGCATTCAATAAAGTTAATGAATACTTGACTAATTTTAAATGGGCTCATTTATCATTATATCTAGAACAGTGCTTCTCATACTTTTAAGTATTGCGGACCAGCAGGAATTTTTTCCATTGTACCAGGGACATGTGCACTATTTGCCCTGCACTGACATTTTTTTCTGTCCTATTTTTGAGAACATCTGCGGACCGGCAGCGGTTGGCATCGGTCCGCGGACCACCACTTTGAGAAGCACTGATCTAGAAGACTAGAATGGCCAGGGGAGTTTTATCAAAAACCATCGAACAATTATATCAAACTTAAAACGTTTTTAATTCTATCAAATAGATTCCCTCCCCCCCCCCTCCCCTTTTAAAGAAAAAGGATATTCCGTGTCGTTTTGACTTAAAATATCTAAACATAATCCTATTTAAATCATTTTTAGACACTTGTCATGCTTGTAAAACTCACCAGTAGCATTTTCGGGGGGGGGGAGGGGTGGGGGTGCTAAAGACGCTCACCCAAATCCCCGAGTCACATGAGCAGGACCTAGAGTCGTAATGCATACATAAAATTATGTATTTTGTGGTAACGGGCATGAGAGAACCAAACGGAGCTGCGGTTAGATCACAAATACTTTGATGTCAACATCAAACGACGCAGTGTAACAATTTCATATGTTATCTTGTGGATTCTCAAACTTAAGGATTATAATTAGATTTAATTTTCGTGTCTTGATAGCATACGCCAACCAGCGTCTGATGGCCTACCGACCAGCACATTGAGAAGCACTGGGTTTTTTTAAAAAAAAGAAAAAAAAAGTCATTAAATAAATTGTAAGCGACCAAATATTTCAGTGGATGTTTTATTTAAAGTTACCCTTTTGATGTGACGTCACATTTCTTCAACCCCCCTCCCTCCCCCTCGTCACGCAACGTCACACAAGTGTGACCCCCCTCCCCCCCCCTAGGTGCGTGACGTCATTTATGGACGGCCCCAAACTACAGCATAAACTATTCTGAAACTGGGCTTATGTCATAGTTCTGACATACCAACTTTTTAATCATGGCTCTAGGCTAACAAATCAAGGTCACTAGGTCACTTACCCATGTCCCATCCGTCAGAGCTTTACCCGTGGTAGGGTCAAAGGTCATGCCCTCTAACAGGAAAAGGCCACAGCCCATGAGGAACCCACCTTCCAGCTGTCCCAAGTCAATATCTGGGTTAAGGCTGGAGATAAATTCATAAACAAACAAAAACAACAATTATCCTAACTGGCACATAAAAGGACCCTGAACATGGAGCTATGATGAATGCCAGCATAAACAAAAAAAAACAATTATCCTAACTGGCATATAAAAGGACCCTGAACATCGAGCTATAGCTATGACGAATGCTAGCATAAAAAAATACAACACAACCTAAGTGTGAAAAACAAATGAATTCAATAGGTAAAAGAGAAAAATTAATTGTTAGCTAACAATTTTTTTTTCTTTTTGGGTCTGGATAGTGTAGACATCCTAAAAAAGCTGTTTTCTACTGACTTAATGGTAAGTGCTTTTATTTCCCCAAGATCAGCTGATTACAAACCATATCCATGAGACTGTTTTATTTCACCCACTATGCCCTCTTCTAATGTCACAGATGATTATATGTTTTTGCCTCAGTAATAGAAGGAGTATCTAAAAATGACTTTGAACAAATCAGCTCACCTGATTCCATTATCATAGAGGAAATCCACCTGTGTGATTTGATACTGACCGGTCAAGACGTCCACCTCCACGTCAGAACAGCAGGCACTCCAGCAGCTGTAGGTAGCGTAAGGATATTTGTCCAGTGGGGCATTCCTAGCAGATCAATTAGACTTGGTTATCATTTACCTTTCAAAAACTTGCATTTGTTGACAAATTACAACTTTTTTCATTACATGCCTGTTCCTTTCATCTCATAGTGTCAAAAAATAAATTTAAAACAAATTAAACTAAAACTTAAAAATATATACATATACTAGTGTATTACCCGTCAAAAATGAAAGACGTTTTCAAAATAAATACATTTCAGCTGAAATCTATTTATTTTGAAAAAATGCACATCAGAATAAAAAATAATGTAATACAGAACTGTCATTTATTTTATTTATTTTTATTTTATTCATTTATTTCCCTATTGAATAATTTTATGCAGACGTTCGAAAAGAGTTATTTTTTGATGCAGTAATTTGGTGCGCTGCTTTCTAAAATTAGTAGCGTCACGGACAGACAGATGGGACAGACAGACGTGACATGCATTGTAAATTATGTATATTGATGATAGAAAGGTAGATATTTTAGTATTTATGAAAGTCAATTAAGTTCTAAATATTTCAAACCAAAGTAACAATTTATTTTAAATTTAACTAGTCTGTGTAAGCAAATAAAACTTTATCTGTTGTAGCATTTTCATATAAAGAACCCTTTTAATGACTGCCCTATCACATTTAGAAAAAAATAGCTCAACAGTATTTTTAATAATTATTCTAATATAAAGCAAACAGTATGGGAGAGTTTGAGAAAGATGGCACAATGAATATGTTCTTCAGGCTAACAGGAAAAATCAAAAGTTAAAAAAAATAATATAATGAAGAGAAAAGAATTTGGTAGAAAGTTGTAACCTCAGTTTGAAAGGTGAGCAGAAATTAAAAACAGATCTTAACAGATTGACCTTTGGAATGAGGAGGAGAAATTTACTAGGTATAAGCTGCTGGGATGGAAGTAGGTCAGAGATTTTCAACAAATTTAAAAGACAAACAATTGATAGACACGAAACATTAACAGTGATAAAATTTCAAAGTTTAGTCTTTTCTGAAGCATCTACAAAATAATTAGATTGTTTTTTTATTTCCCTAAAAGCTATGTGATTATAGCAGCCACATTATACAGATTGTTTTGATTTCCTAAACGCAATGCCATAATAGCAACCACATAATACTTAGATTGTTTTGATTTCCTAAACGCAATGCGATAATAGCAACCACATAATACTTAGATTGTTTTGATTTCCTAAACGCAATGCGATAATAGCAACCACATAATACTTAGATTGTTTTGATTTCCTAAACGCAATGCGATAATAGCAACCACATAATACTTAGATTGTTTTGATTTCCTAAACGCAATGCGATAATAGCAACCACATAATACTTAAATTGTTTTGATTTCCTAAATGCAATGCAATAATAGCAACCACATAATACTTAGATTGTTTTTTATTTCCCCAAAAGCTTTGTGATTACATTCTCCACATTATAATTTGAACTCATTGAGGTGGTGAGCCCCCCCTGAATGTTTTATATCAGTTGAAAGTTTTACAAAACATATTTCCCAGGTACTGACATTCTTACGGCAAACATATTTCCAAGGTACAGACATTCATATGGCAAACATATTTGCCAGGTACAGACATTCATATGGCAAACATATTTCCCAGGTACAGACATTCATATGGCAAACATATTTCCCAGGTACTTACATTCTTATGGCAAACATATTTCCCAGGTACAGACATTCTTATGGCAAACATATTTCCAAGGTACAGACATTCATATGGCAAACATATTTCCCAGGTACAGACATTCATATGGCAAACATATTACCCAGGTACTGACATTCTTATGACAGACCATTTTTGCCAAGGTTTAAAACCCTGCATTAAATTGTTATAACCTTTAGTTTATGATTCAGGATTCTATCTTATCTTATCTATACAGACGCTCCTTCTATGCAGAAGATAGTTGCGTCCACAGACCATGACAGATGATATGTTGGCAAGTGATGCAGCATTCACAGGCCACGGCTTTGTGGGTTCCACGCATTACCCAGCCGCCTAACACCACTAGGCACCCATTCGGAGCGGGGTGACTCAGGGACGCCCTCACACGGATTCGAACCCGTGACCATCGGTACGTCAGTCCAGTGCGCTGCCACTCTATACTGTTGATGAATTGAAGCTGAGCTCAATCCTGTTTTAGTTTTTTTTTAAATCCCTTATATTAACTTCGCGGCCGTCTCATCATCTCATGGGCTGGGCGGGCGGAAAAAGAAAAGTCGAAAATGACCCACTTCCCGTGATCAGATCGAGCTGAAATTTGGCACACTGACCCGTCTGACCTAACAATGCATCGTATCAAAATTTCAGATCGATCGAACGTACCGTAATTAAATTAATGCATTTTTAGTTTATCCTTATATGAGGTATGTAATTCAAATTCACGGTTTGTTATTGTTTTTTTCTTCCACTTCCACATGAGTTTGAGTTGACGCCGACCGTCGTGCCGACACCCCCTCACTTCCCACCCCCATTTATTAAAGACAAGGGACATCACTCGGTGTCAGTCTGTCAATGTTTGTAGCGTTTGAAAATAATCAATACTGTTAGTTATGTCTCATATATAAGGGATTTATAGTCAAAAACTTTGTTTTTACGGGTTTGTTTTATTACACGCTTTTATTACACGCTTTTATTAAAGTCACACTGTTTGTATGTTGTATCCTTCCTTCAAATCTTGTAACGTAAAATTAAACCACTTCTGATGGTCCTAGAGATCTCAAAATTTTACCACAGATAGATCTTGGATGACAATGCATTGTATCAAAATTTCAGATAGATCGAATGTACCGTATTGAAATTATTGAATTTTTAGTTTATCTATAGTCTATATATAAGCAACGGTACCCGTCTGCTTTGTTGACATCCATGAGTTCACCACGTGGACATATCACCTTGGTATAAAACGTTGGGCGGGCGCTTATGAGGTGTTTGGTATAAAAAAAAATAGTGGTAAAAAAGATGTGTGGGCTTCAGACGTGAATTTTAAAGAGTTTTTAATATAAGTTTTAAATAAAAAATAGCTGTAAAAACAAAGTTTTTGACTATAAATCCCTTATATATGAGACATAACTAAAAGTAGTGATTATGTTAAAAGCGTGTCCTTTTTTAAAAAAAAGATTTTTTAAATATTACTTATTAAATGATCAATTACAGCAGGAGAAATGAACTGACTCACAAATGTGTAGCGGTCAGATCCACCGTGTCCTTGAAGCACTGTTGTACAATCTGTTCCCATGTCGGGTTGACCAGTTTGGCTTTGACAGGCGCCATGCGTGCAAGAAGTGTGTCGTAGCACTGCATAAAGGCCTGAATCATTCAACAAATACATCAATAACGTTTCAATTTTATTTGTTTCAACTTCTGTGAATTTATTCTGCCAATCCTCCTAACATCTTGCAGGACTAAAATTCAAAATACAATCCTCTTAAACTCAATGATCATTTCAAACCACTAAAAAAATAAATACATGTCAATATTATTTATTGTTAGTAAACTCTGTAACAAGACGGACATATATTTAACATAAACTTAGGCCAACACACTCAGGCCAACAAATCTAAATAGCCACTAATCTATTTCAACATAATTGTTGCACACAAAATTGTCTCCATGAATGAATGAATGCTTTCCTCTATAGCACTAATACTATCCATGCTAGACTAGCTTGCTGGTTGCGTTTTGGTGTTTAAATACTCTATCAAATAAGAAAGTCTTCAAATTTATTTGTGTTTTCATATTTTTTAAAAAAAATTTGGAAGACTGTTTCACAATTTTGGTGCCGCCATTTCAAAAGAGCGCACACCACAGGACTTCCACCTGTGTCCATCCACACCGGGAACTTTCAGAAGCAACAATACACAGTTGAGTTTCTAGAGTACATACCATGCAGACAAGTTCAGAGGTCACAGTCCCTGCAGTCCATGATGAGTTGGCATTGAAGAATGATGACGTTTTCTTGACTTTGATTTTGTCCATTGGGATTCCCAGTTTATAAGCACAGCACTGAATGGCCTGTTAATAAATCATGAAAAAAAATCAGGTCGTATACAACTACTAACAAAACGACTGTTTAAATATGTATTTAAAACAAGATGGACGTATTCTGTGAACCCATACATTTTGTTTGAAAAATTCTCTAAGATGCCTTGCCCACAGGCAATGCCTTCTGCTACTCTTAACAATAATAATAAATTAAACAACCCCGTAAAAACAAAGTTTTTGACTATAAATCCCTTATATATGAGACATAACTAAAAGTATTGATCATGTTCAAACGTGACAAACATTTACAGACTGAAACTGCCTTAACTCCCCTTTGCTGTAAAACAAAGGGGGGGAGGGCAAAGGTCTGGTCACTGATCGCTAGACTGAACTAAACGTGACATGTAAAATCTAAACCAGTGGTTCCCAAAGTGGTCCGTACGGACCCCCAGGGGTCCGCGGTACCCTTCAGCGGGTCCGTGGAAAATTAAAATTGATTTGGGGGTCCCTGAACAACGTCAGGGGGTCCGCGCAAGGTTTAATAAAATAAAACTGTGATACATTATTATTATTATGGAAATTAAAATAAATAATAATAAATAAAATAGTATGTGAATGCCTTTTCTACTAATTAAATAATAATAATAATAATATAATGATAATTATTTATAGCGTTGTATCCCAGATATCTTAGATACTATCATTCATGAATACAATGTTGTTTTACTTATAAAAAGTAGTAGAATTACTGTAATTCCCACATCTATAACCAGTCAAAATACTTTGTTTATTGAAAGGTCAAGCTTGATGCAAAAGAAATGCCGAATTCCTATAACTATAAATAGATAAATTCAAGTTTTTAACTTGAATCTACGACGGTTGCAAGGTTGTGTATTTTTCGATGTGTCGGGAAGATATATTTATCAAAATTGTATCCTATCATCAAATATTGTTTTTAATAGGGCTTTACTGTAGAATTCCATTGAAAACGTTAATAATTCTTAACAGTGGTCTGTTACAACAGATAAGAGAATGAGTGAGCCCAAGTCTGTATTTCGACTTGATGGGGTCCTAAGCTATTTAAGGCCATTTTGAAGTTTAGATATTCTATATCAGTGACATATATGAAAATAAAATTCCGCGGGCCCCCAAGAAGGCAGGGACCCTAAGTTATAGCTTGTTTTGCAAATAGGTAAATCCAGCACTGAGTGAGCCGAAGAAACAATGCCGACAATACAGGGTTATTGAACATTTGAAGTATGGCTAAATGTTTGTAAACAGATACGAAAGGTGGAACGTTATAAGGGACGCGGTGGTCGAGTGGCAACTGAATTTAAAAAATCTTTGAACTTAAAGCAATACTCTTGACTTTCTGGCATACTAAAACAGACTGTACCTACAATTAGATATTATTTGCTCAATATTGTTTGGAAAGTCAAGAAGACTATAATGGAATACTGATTCACAGAGAAGTACGCTGGTTATCAACACGTACATATTTAAATCGATTTTAGGCTCTTTGATTTAGTGTCAGAATCCTGGAGAACAAAGACAATGATCTGCAACTCAATTAACTAAAAAAAATGATATGTCTTTAATGAAGAATTTATTTGCCCAACTTGACCCAAACTAAATTGAAACTACAACTACTACAAGGTAACCAATTAAATTTAATCAAAACTAAAAGCGTTATATCTGAGTTTGTTGCAAAGCTTTTTCTGTGCAAACAAAACTTACGAACAGGAGAATGTTCTCAGTTTAAAAATCTTTCAAAATTGCAAATTAGAGATAAAGATTTGCTGGCTTACTGTCAGAACTTAACGGCTCTTCATGCAGACCTCAGACCTGAACAATAGATTTGTAGGCATTCGTATCTATTGGATATTTCCGACTGGCAGTTGGACCCTTTTGCGCATGGACAATCTCAGATCACAAACACAGATAAATCCATATTAATACAGGAGCAGCTTATTGAAATATACACACATGAGAAACATAAACAAATGTTTGAACCAGGATACCCCAAATTCTGGTTACAAAGTAAGATCCCAATTTTATACCATGCATTATGGGTTATTGTACAGCCACTTTTAGGTCCTGTATTATAGGCTATTGTACAGCCCAAATTTAGGTCCGGCATCATGGGTTATTGTACATAATTTTTTACTGCTTGCCTATCTTCTTATTTGGTAGAAGAAAGATTCAGTGGCGTTATGAACCTCATCATAATATAAATTTTTAAAAATTAAAATAAAAAAATTAAAAAATGAAACGGCTAGAAATGGGTGCTCGTGAGGATTTGCGTTTCCTACACACAAACATTGAGTATACACTCATAAAGTCTCATCACGTTAATCCAAGTTATTAATTGTTTTCAATTTTATTTTAACAAAAGTGATAATTTCAATAAATACCGTACTTCTTCATCAACATTTTGCTTTGGTAATTTTTGTACTATGCATTTATAAAGTTGTTTTCACTTGGGGGTCCGTGGGGTAGTTTTGACTATAAAAGGGGTCCGTGGGGTCAAAAAAGTTTGGGAACTACTGATCTAAACAAAAGCACGCCGCTACATATAGTTATATAGAGATAAACTAAAAATGCATTAATTTAATTACGGTACGTTCGATCGATCTGAAATTTTGATACAATGCATTGTTAGGTGACAAGAGTCTATGTACAAAATTTCAGCTCGATGGCATCACGGGAAGTGTGTCATTTTTAAATCCCTTATATTAACTTCACCGCCGTCTCTGTCTCTCTGTCGTGATCTCTGTCTCTCTGTCTTGGGCGGGCGGAAAAACAAAAGTCAAAAATGACCCCACTTCCCGTGAAGCCATCGAGCTGAAATTCAGCACACGGACCCGTGTCACCTAACAATGCATAGTATCAAAATTTCAGACCGATGGAACGTACCATAATTAAATTAATGCATTTTTAGTTTATCTATATACGAGGTATGTAATTCAATTTCACAGTTTGTTATTTTTTTTCACGTGAGAGCTCAGTTCGCGCGTTGACGCGACCCATCGAAGTACCGGAGTGCTTTTGTTTACATTTTATGTGTCACGCTGAGCTCTGTCCAGCGATCGGTGACCAGACCTTTCACCTCTCGGTTATACAGCAGGAGTTAAGGCAGATACAGTCTGTAAATGTTTGTTGCTTTTGAAGATGATCAATACTTTTAATTATGACTCATATATAAGGGATTTATAGTCAAAAACTTTGTTTTTACAGGTTTGTTTTATTTACTTTTGTTTTTCCGCCCGCCCGCGAACGACAGACAGAGAGAGAGAGATGACGACAAGATTTTGAAGTTAATATAAGTTATTTAAAAAGGAATAACAAAATAAATTATAATAAATAAAAATAATTCACAGTACAATGTAGTATTAGTAGTAGTATTATTTTGAAATTAAACCATGGTCATAACGATACAACTAAGGGGCCATCCATATATTACGTACGCAAGGAGGGGGGTCTTAAATTTTCGTCATTTTGCATAATACTAAGCATAGTAACGTAAAGCGCTCTGGCTGCAAACGGCATTCGAGACCGTCTGAGTCAAGACTGATATGCAATAATGTTATATAATTTATTGCAAGCGAAATTTTGAACTTTTAATTACTTGAAAGTAATTAACATTTGATTCAGACCAAACTTTTACCCATTATTAAAATATATCCATCAGATTTATATTTCCTTTTCTTGAAATTAGATTAAGTTTCTCTTTCGCCCACCGGTACCTTAGCCGTTATAAACACACACACCGAGTCGGCGATTTCACGCACCTAGGGGGGAAAAAAGGGGGGGGGGTGTCTACATATTTGTGACGATGTGTGACGTGGGGGAGGGGGTTGTTAGAGAAATGTTACGTCACATCAAAACTTGCAACTTTAAATAAAAGTTCCACTTAAGTTTTTTTATTTGTTACGTGGTGTTTTACATGACTTCACACGAGTTACGATATTAGAATGCAGGCCTACACTAAATAAATACAAAAATGACCAAAAAAGTGATTTTAAACATGCTCTTTTTCAAAAAAAAATACAGCTTTTATGGGGGGGTGCAAAGCTTTGTGACGTCATATTGGAGGGGGTAGTCTAAGTTTTTGTGACGACGCGTGACGACGGGGGGAGGGGGAGGGAAAAATCTGCCAAAATGACGTTACGCACCTAGAGGGGGGAGGGGGTCGACCATTTGTGACGAAGGGGAGGGATAGTTTAAGAAATGTCACGTCACATCAAAACGCGTAACTTAAAATAAAAGTTGTACTTAAATATTTGTTTGTTTACAATTTATTTAATGACATTTTACATGGGCTTCCCGCGTGTTACGATATTAAAGTGCAGCCTTAAACTAAATACATACTTAAACGGCAAAAAGTGATTTGAAACATGCTAATTTTCAAATTAATTTTTTTTTGGGGGGAAGGGGCATTTTTGTGACTTAATATTGGAAAAGAAGGGGGGGGGGTTCTAACTTTTAGTGACGACGCACGACGTGGGGGAGGGGGGGGTGAAAATCGGCCATAATCGCGGGACGTCATTAATGGACGGCCCCAAAGCTTTGACCCCCCCCCCAACAAAAAAAAACAAAAAAAAACAAGAAAAGAAAAAAAGCCGCATTTTCAAATATTTTAGTGCGCATTTTGATGTGAAGTCACATTTCTTAAACACCCCCTCCCTCGTCACAAATGCGTGACCCCCTCCCCCGCCCCCTTTTAAGGTGTGTGACGTCATTTATTGACGGCTTCAAATAGTAAAACCAATATCTTCTGACTCCGGCTTACAATTTATTTTTTTCAAAAACGTTGTTAGCGAATTTGTACGTACGCATGGGAGGTGGTCCCGAAAATGTACGGGATGCAACGGTACAAAAATACAAATTTTGTGCGTACGTAATATATGGATGGCCCCTAAGCCAATATCTCCTCAAAGTTGCACAATATTTTCATTACTGATGAAGTGTTCTGAACAGATAAGATGGACACTCGTTTTCAAAATTTGAGACAATTTGGTTGTGTATGCTGTAGCAGGAATGAAATATTTAAACACCACAAAAAATGAAAAGCCCCAATTTTAGCTGTCAGCATCATACTTTAAAAAAAGTAAACACAGGCATTGAACCTATATCCTTTGTTGTACCTGTGTAATCCTATGGAAATATGCAGGTAAAGGGAGGAGGAAATGAAAATATTTTGGTCATCCTTCCAATCTTGTCTTCACCTCGATGTTACTCATTCACTTTTACATGGCCTTATCTCTACCTTGTGTTAATGCCTTGATCCATGTCAATGCCCCCGTGAGATATGGCCACACTGTGTATGACGACTGTGGCGCTGTGGCTGAAACGGTTCCACATCATGGGGTACCGGATGGGCATCACGTTGAGGCCACGCTTCTTCCATCGATTGGCCAGGAAAACACATCATTTTATCTGGCAGGACTTAGGCCTGGATGACATATTATTTTAGTCTAAAAGTTGCAATGAATGTTCCTTATGAAATCTAAAGGAGTTGTCCATGAAATATTATTGAAATAAAAAAATTGATGAAGCATTTAAAATTTAAACATTTCCTAAATTTTAGTACAGTTTCTATTTATTTTGTATGTGGAAAAATTTTTATTAATATGAAATGGTTCCAGTGTATTCATGGTCAAATATATGAAGGTTTATCTTATCTTATCTATACAGATGCTGATTCTATACAGAAGATTATTGTGCGTCTACAGTCCATGCCGGTCTGTTGGCAGCGTTCACAGGCCACGGCTATGAGGGTTCCACCTAATTTCCAGCTGCCTTTGTTTCCCTAACTAGTGTCAGGTACCCATTCGGAGCAAGGTGGACTCGGGGACATCCTTGGCCTCGGGAACTAATACCTGCCTACATGGAGATCTGAACCTGTGGCCAGCCGAGCATGCAAGCCACTCGACCTTTGTGCCCTGTTTAACCATTATGGATTCAATTTCGCTTAGATAAAATTATGAATAGCAGTTAAAATGTTTTTTTTCCTTTACTAAGGTTTGTTTTCTTCCCTAGCAAAAAATTCATCGAAGCTGCATTCTATGATAAAGTAATGATCCTTATTCTATAACTCTTCTGAATGTGTCATTTAGCTTCAAACTGCAGGAAAAAGGAAATTTTAAACTTTTCAATGTCACATTGTTTATAACTTTTTACCTGGTTAAAGTCATTGACGGCCTTGACCCTGTCTGCAAAGACAATGTCGGCCTGCATCTGTGCCACCAGGGTTCCAAATGCAATCAGACAATCGTCCAGCACAACACCCCCCCCAGTGTGGTCTGCACAAGGTCAAGCAATGATCAATGATTGAAAGCAAAACAAAACAAACTTTAAATGGCAATTTAAACCCAATTCCAATTTCAAGACACCAATCTACTCCTGAGACCATTACAAGAGAAAATTAAATATTCCTTAAAACACTGTCCCAAATTTTGACTTTGACCAATGTAAGGCTGTGGATATTATCCAGCTATCCCAGCCGGCTGAGACTAACTATCCCGACAGGCACACATGAAATCAGCTCATACCTGACCGTCCACAAAGAGGTTCACCTTGCGGACCTCCAGGTGATCTTTCTTGAGGTAGGTGGCCACATGGTCCACCATGCACTCCATGGCATAGATGGCAGGTGCTGAGCCTGGAGATATCAAAGGATTCTTGTATGATTTCAGATTACATTCTTTGTAAAATAAAACATTATCATATTTTATTCTTGCATGATTTCAGATTACATTCTTTGTAAAATAAAACCATATCATATTTTATTCTTGTATGATTTCAGATTACATTCTTGGTAAAATAAAACCATATCATATTTTATTCTTGCATGATTTCAGATTACATTCTTGGTAAAATAAAACCATATCATATTTTATTCTTGCATGATTTCAGATTACATTCTTTGTAAAATAAAACCATATCATATTTTATTCTTGCATGATTTCAGATTACATTCTTGCTAAAATAAAACCATATCATATTTTATTCTTGCATGATTTCAGATTACATTCTTTGTAAAATAAAACCATATCATATTTTATTCTTGTATGATTTCAGATTACATTCTTTGTAAATAAAACCATATCATATTTCATTGATGTTAAATTTAATATGGAATCAAATGATCCAACACTTTTCTCAACATGAGTCACATCATCATAAAAATTAATTTTCATCTGATAGTAGTCTAAACAAATTTTTAACATTCAGATTATGTAATTCCCATTTGACTATTTTAAAACCAGAAAATTAATACAAGAAATCTATTTTTTATTTTATTCTCCTTTAAAATATGGAACATTTTTTTTTAACTGTCCATTTAACCCTACTTTTTTGCTCTGAAAACTAGCTTGTCTAGTAAGTAAACCTTCTAATGCCCCATCACCACCCCATCAACTACCTGGTGCTCTGACAGACGTGGCCACTGGCTTGTGAGTTTTATAGGGCTGGACAGTCCAAGACCAGTTAGGACAAAATTAAGCTGAGGATGGACACACATACATTACTTTGTAACTTGGCATTTCAATGATACTTTAATACACAATGATATATAAAAAATAAAAGTTTTACTTAGTTTACAAAATTGGCATAATTTATCCCTGAGTAATTATGTTTGGAAGATAAAGTGTTCAAAGAAATTTTTATCAAGAGTTTTAAAAAATTATTTTTAAAAAAACATTTTTAAAAAAAAATCAAAAGAGAATAGCATTGATTAACAGTGAATGTCAAAGGGGCCGTCCATAAATCATGTCAAGCAATTTTGACCGATTTTTCACCTCCTCCCCCCCCCCTCGTCACACAAAGTTAGACACCCCCTCCAATAATACGCCACAAAGCTCTGACCAAAAAAAAATATAAAAAACAAAAAAAAATTAATAAATAAAATAAAACAAAAACAGAACAAAACAAAAACAAACAAAACGACCAAAAAAAGACACCTAATTTTCCATTTGGAAACGAGTATGTTTCAAATTACTTTTTTCATTTAAGTATTTATTTAGTGTATGTCTACATTGTAATATCGTAATACACATGAAGCTATGTAAAACAACATTAAATAAATTGTAAGCCAGTGCTTCTCAAACTTTTTTGTATTAGATGACCAGCAGGATTTTTTTTAATGCATTTCACCAGGTACCGGTGCATTCTTTTCCCGTTTTGACATGATTTTCCCTGTACTGACGTGATAGCAAAATGAGGCCTTACATGGCTTAAAGCCATATAAGATAAAGTATGAATTTGGCTTGTTTTGAATAAGAAAAAAATTAAAATTTGTTTGGTTGCCAAGGCATAGCAAAACAGCTAACGAACAATGCAGCAGTAATGTCAAAAACCATTTGATGTGATTGTATGTATGTATGGCATCTGTCCGTCTACGAAAGACGATAGATTTATCTTTATTATTTGCAGCTCTTGGTGTGGCTGATGAGACCAATCCTTGAGTGGCAGTCTCTTCTGCATGTCACACACACGAATGCAGTGGCGCAGTGTTGTCTGGCCTTGCTCCTTGCTCTTTTTTCAACTGCTTCTGCCCTAGTTTGCTCCTCTGCTCTTAGTGATCCTTCTTTCACTAAAGCCCGCCACGTGGACCTAACCTCTGCCAGGTTCTCCCAGTTTTGTATATCAATGTTGGCTACTTTCATGTCTCTCCTGCATATGTCCATGTATCTGAGACATGGCCGACCGACCGACCTTTTCCCTGTTGCCAGCTCGCTGTATAGCACATCCTTGGGCATACGAACAGTCTGCATCCTCTTGACGTGTCCAAGCCAACGGAGGCGTCTTTGGCTTAATATGGCTGGAATGCTACTCATGCTTGCTTGAGCCAGGACCTCTGTGTTGGGGACTTTCTCTTGCCATTTGATGTCTAGGATGTGCGCAGGCATCTGAGGTGGAAGCTATTAAGCCTTCTGTCATGCCTGGTATAGGTGGTCTAAGACTCGCATCCATAGAGGAGTGGGCTCAGTACGCAGCCCTGGTATACCTGCTGCT
This sequence comes from Ampullaceana balthica, assembly GCA_944989445.1. Lineage (NCBI taxonomy): Eukaryota > Metazoa > Mollusca > Gastropoda > Lymnaeidae > Ampullaceana > Ampullaceana balthica. Next base: position 88,520 of record CALYLW010001368.1, on the reverse strand, counting down.
TAGTCCTTGCTGTGAGTTTGGCATTGGACCAGGCTCTTTTCTACAGTCTAGCCATAACAGTTGCTGCCTTCCCTATCCTACCACTTATCTCATCTTCCAATGAGAGGTTGCTCGAGATGTTTGATCCCAGATAAGTAAAACTGTCAACAACATCCAGGTTGCAGTCATCAATGGTGATAGTCGGGAGAGGGGCAGCATTCTGTGCCATAATGTTGGTTTTCTTTATGCTTATGGTTAGGCCAAACTCTTTGCAGGCAGCGGAGAAGCTGGATACAAGGTTCTGCAGTCCGTCTGCTGTGTGGGATATTAAAGAGGCATCGTCCGCAAATAAGAGCTCGCGCAGCAAAATCTTCCTTATTTTGGTCTTGGCTCTAAGTCAAGCAATATTGACTAATCTCCCGTCAGCTCTGGTGTGTATGTATATCCCCTCGCTGTTGTTCTTGAAGGCATACTGTAGTAAGATGGAAAAGAATATTGCGAATAGAGTAGGTGCCAACATGCAGCCTTGCTTTACTCCACTACTTACTGGGAAAGCCTCAGAGGTGGCACCTTTATAGCACACTGTGCCCTGCATGTTATCGTGGAATTGCTTGATGATGTTAAGCAGATGTGTAGGGCAGCCTATTTTTACTAAGATCTGGAAAAGGCCGCTTCTTCTGACAAGATCAAAAGCTTTAGTTAGGTCAACGAACGCGATGTATAGAGGCATATGTTGCTCCCTGCATTTCTCCTGCAGCTGGCGCAGAGAGAAGATCATGTCTATGGTTGATCTTCCGGCTCGAAAGTCACACTGCGATTCTGGGAGATTCTAATGCAACTCGGGCGAAGGCCTTTCCAACTATGCTGAGGAGAGAGATTCCACAATAGTTATTGCAGTCACTCTTGTCTCCTTTATTTTTATACAGTGTAACGATGTTGGCATCTTTTAACTCCTTTGGTAACTGTTCCCAGCACAAAGTGAGGAGTTGGTGCAAAGGCTGTAAAAGTACTTCTTTTCCACATTTGAGCGGAAAAATTTGAGTGAATTTGATGTTATTATCCTTTGCTATTAAGCTCACGAATGTGACTGTTGATATTAGAAGGATCATTTTATTGTTGATCGACCTAGAATATATAGATACAGGATGATTCCTCAAATTGATTTCGATCTTATATTGACAGTTTTCCTGCTAAGTATATGCTCATCAAAGAAATTTGATCTAAAATTACCACATTGATATCAAATCCCATGTTTTCTAAAAATTATTTGGTATGCGCTGGAAGATAAATATGGCGAGTACTGTACGAACCCCACATTTGTGCAGGAAAGTAGGGAGTCATCTTGTGCGTCGCAAAATACAGTAATACTGTAAGTTGAAGACTGAAAAATACTATGACATTAATAAAATATCCGATATTATCATAACTTTTTACTCTGAAGCACACGAGTTTTTTTTTGTGTTTTTTAATTTTTTTTTGGTTTTGTTTGTATGGACGAGGCGTGTTTAAATTTTTGCATTCTCTTGTGGAATTTATAAACTAATGAAAAATACATGGCTACCACTATAGGGTGGTTCATCCGAGGGGTCTGTGAACAGCGGTAAATTATCTCATTTGGGGTTAAAGGGAACTCTTGGCGTTTGACCAAAAACCAATCGAATAATTATATCAAACTTAAAACGTTTATAATTGTATCAAATAGATCCCCCCCCCAAATAAATAAAATTGGATATTCTGTGTCGTTTTGACTTAAAATATCTATACATAATCCTATTATCTATACATAATCCTATTCAGATCATTTTTAGACACTTGTCATGCTTTTAAAAACTCACCAGTTGTATTTTCGAGGCTAACGACGCTCCCCCAAATCCCCGAGTCATGTGAGCAGGACCTCGAGTCTGGGGGGGGATGGGTTTCGCACACAGAAACGTGTATATTTTGGGGTAACGGGTGTTAAGGTCTCATTCGTTGGTGGATTATTGCTTGCTCTCCGCTGCATACACACAAGAGATGACACAAGATTTCGGGTACAAATCACTGTTTATTCTGCTATGTACAATTGTATAAACTGGCGGTTCCGCCTAGACATCAAATACATCTATCTACAAATGGCTTAATATTCGAGCATGCCCTCGGTCCGACTCGACCATCCTGGGCCCATGCTCAAGTCCTCTTACAGCTCTACGTAAATACACAAAGCGTTTAAGTCCCCTCGGTCCGAACCTAACCGCTTCTGGGCGACATTAAACCTCAGCTCTCTGTGTTACTGCAACCCTGCAGCTCCCCGGTCTGCCCTGACCGGTCTGACCGCACAACACTGTGCGAAGTACACAACTCTCTAATAACTCTCCTCAACTCGTCCCTTATAAAACCCCCCAAACTGGTCTCAACTGACCCTGGCGTCACACCCCGTGTGACCAGAAGTTCACTCAGACATCACTAGACCTTATTCCCGTGATATGCGTTCATACCCGTCAACAACCATTCACTCACAGTGATTCTCATACCCCTGACATGTCCCCCCTCTTCCCTTAGATTCTACTACCGTGTAGAATCTTCTATTTACAACATCCATAAACCCAAAAAAAAACACCAAAAGTCAGGGTATGGAATCACTGTCCTTTCACACCCACTCACAACACATCCTGAAATCACGAAAATTTATAACAGTCCCCATAATTCATCGTGCTCACCCATATCGTGGGCACATTGTCATCAATACATATCATGGTTACATCTTTACATAATATTCTAAAGTAATCTTAAAAAATTGGACTGTTACAGCCCCACACAAAAACATGTTAAATATGTCATTAATTACAACTAGCTCTGTCCACATCACGGGACCTAAACGGAACAGTCACTGTTCACTTAATTACTTTTAATAACACCTGTGTTATTAAGCTCTCTTATCCCTCCATAGGCACAATTCTAAATCTATGTATATAAATACAGCCCATCGCTCCTGCCACACAGGAACTTGGTTAATTGATAAACAAAAACTGCCCATCACTCCTGCCGCACAGGACGTAGTTAATTATATAACAGAGGGAGCCTATCTCCCATGCCATACAGGTCTGACTTCACCAACCTACTACTCGTACGTTATCATTATCTTTAATCTCATAGAACAACCTTCGACATCCTCCTGGTCATAGCACTACAACATATTCATTACCCAACAATTGACCATTTTTACGCTAGATTGTTTTATATTTACCAACTGACTCTACTGGTTCCTCATATAAATGCCTTAAGATATTTATTCCAGGATTAGCTCCAGCATGAGATAATGTTATAGGGATAACTACTTATCCAAACTATAAACATTTCAGCCTGATTGTATTTAACCCATTACAATCAATTATATAACAATCATGTGCATATAGTAGTCGTAATCAACATAATTCATCATAATATTCATCACAAAAATTCTCAAAGCATCTTCATCATCATATCACGTCCCCACAGCGGGACCCCTTTTATCCGTATCATCATACATATAATATGATACTCATCAAAAAAAACTGAAAGCATATTCATAATCATAAATAGTCAATGCATAATCAATATCATAATCATCAATATTCCTAATAACTATCAACAAAATTCCCTTCATCATCAAACTGATGACCTTATCTTCAACAGAACATATCATCAAAAAATAAGAATTGACATGAGGTCTCCATGGGCGAACATTTATTACATCATTAACCCAATGGCCATGAACCTCGAAACTCGTCCGAAAAAATTACCCAGTAAACTACTGGCAACAAGGTTATCTCATCAAAACATTGTAAAAAATGCCATGAGGTCACCCAGACCGCACAAGTTCAACCCCACAATTCAACATTTATCATAGTTAACACAAAACCACATCATCATCATAACAAATATCATATTCATATATATCAATATACAGGCCAAAAATTTCATAACATTGAAACAAATCATAGCCGTTGTATCTGAGGGTGGGATATTACGTTTGTCCCCAATCCTAAATAACAAACGACCCTGGTTTCCGTTATACAGGCTGATGTGTTCTAAGTCATGCCTACGCGGCACTTCCCACGTGGGTATAACAATACCGCAGCTAGTGTCATAATAACCCTGGCCTTTGAATTTTCCTTCTTGACCCCTTGTGTCTATGAATACATCTGCGCACGCGCCACTTTCGCCCCCACGACTTACTGTTCTCCCCAGGACTCCAGCTATCAACAAAAACATTACTCTTAACGGACCAGCGAAGCCGTTATCTTTCTTTGTAAGCCTGTCCTGTGAGCTTTTGTCGGTCATGGTCTGCGTATTACCGGCCCGTCTTGACCGTAATGTGTCAATGTCCTTACGTAACGGTGCCACGTTTACCGTGCTATGTGTTTGGATGTCGCACCCGTATTCTGTGTCCCCCGACTCCAAGCTATGACCCGCTGAGCACATGTCATTGTCATATTTTTCTGTGAGCTTGCTTTTTTCTACCATCTTTGTAGTCAACTCAGTTTTTCGCTCCTTAGTAGCATTACATTCCTGTGTACTTTTTTTTCCTTCTGAGGGCTTCACCTCATCTTTACTATCTGGGTCACTAATTTTTTCTATGTCCACTTGGCGACCTTTGTCAACAATTTCCTCTTTCTCTATCAACTCTTTGTTCTCATTTTCGTACGGTTTTTCAACAATACTATGGAGTGTCTTGCACCTTCTCTGCACCATAGCTGTCATATCTTTCCCTGTTAACCTGAGGCTTAAGTCAGCCATTTTTTCTTCTTTGTCCATTATGATTCGCCATAATTCCGTTATGTCTTCTTTGTTACGTGCTACCTTTAGGGTTAACTGATTATTGACCTCTTCTTTTTGAGTCAGTCTTTCTTTAATATTTTTGTTTTCTATCTCTCTTTCCTTTAGCTCCCTCTGTAATTTTTCCATAAGTTCGTCGTTATCATCCAGCGTCCTATTCAGCCCTGTTATATTTTGGTTTGCAATTATTAAGTTTATTTCCATCTCTGCTAGTTTTTCATCTTTCCCCTTGAATATTTTTATCAAATTAGAATACACTTCATCCATTTCGGTACTTTTCATGTTCATGGACTTAACTTCAGATTCATTCATTTTTATTTTGTGCTCTCTCTTCAATTCTTCTAATAAATCATCTTTGTCTGCTAAACTCTTACTCAGATTGTCGTGTGTAATCATTAGGTTTCTCTCCCTTTCTATGTTTTTTCTCTTTTTCTTTTATTTCCCTCTGTAATTTTTCTAATATTTCATCTTTTTCAACCCTGTTATATGTTGGTTTGCCTTGTTTACATTTATCTCCATCTCTGCTAGTATGCCCTCTTTGCCCGTATTTCCTCAATTTTATTAACCCACCATCTATCGTTGTCCGCCATTATGTTATCTATCTTTTATATTGTTCGTTTATATATGACAGGTATGCTATATCTATATATATTATCTAACAGATCAATCTTGCTATAGCACACTTTCCCAATTTAACACTATTTTATAAGTAATTAAGTACGTACTTACTGTGGGTTATATTTCAGACATAATATCCATATACAATGAAAGTCCCATTACACAATAAATATCCATTCGTAAGAAGTTCACAAAGTCACACTTTTTGCAGTTTCCTTGTCACTTAGTAATGTTTTTCTCCACCTTGAATATCTTCTCGATCTTGTCCCGATTTGAACTGTGGTGCTGTGGGTCGTCTCGGCTCCTCAGGGTCCCACTGTAGCTGGGACGGGATGGTTGGTTCTGCAACTTGACCTCCCGGTACAGTTTGTAATCGTCTTCTCTCGTAGTTGGCACCGTCTGTCATACCCCTGACAACGGGCAAAAAAGATCGCCGTCTACTGCCGTGAGAGAACCAAACGGAGCGGCGGTGACATCAGAAATGATTTGATGTCAACATGAAACGACGCAGGGTAACAATTTCATACATTCTCATGGGTTCTCAAACTCAAGGATTATAATTAGATTTAATTTTCATTTCTTGATAACTTACGCCAAGCGGCGTCTGATGGCCTACCGACCGGCACTTTTGAGAAGCACTGATTAAAAAAATAAATAAATTAAATAAATTGTAAGTGACCAAATATTTCAGTGGAAGTTTTATTTTAAGTTACCCTTTTGATGTGACGTCACATTTCTTCAACCCCCCTCGTCACGCATCGTTACAAAAGTGTGACCTCCCTCCCCCCTAGATGCGTGACATCATTTATGGACGGCCCCAAAGCCCATGTTGGCATACATGTTACAAAAATGTTGGTTAATGTAAATTAAGTCAGTGTTAAAACCTGTGTTAATGTCAATGTGTAAATGTTATTGTTTGAGTCATGTTAGAGTGCATTGTTTGTGTAAATGTTATTGTTTATAGAGTCAGGTTGGAGTTATTGCTTATTTACTCTGTTACCTCAAAGATTAATGGGTCTGTGTGCAAAATTAAAAAAACTTGTGTGCAAAGTTACACAGCATCCATTTTTCTTCAATATTTTACAAAATTTGCTGCGCAGTAATTCCAAAACGGCTACATGGCCTAAATTAGATATGTGTGTGGCCGTGCCGCTTAAGGGGAACATTGGTCATGATGATAGAAAGCAATGATGATATGCCAGATAAGAGATCCCTTACAGCACACCACCTACCACTGTCAATCCAAATCTGCGTGTACTCGTTACCATCAAGGTGATGAACACGGGTCCAGCGTCACTGTAGGCTGTGGCTATGATGGCCAGAAACTTCCCAGTGTCATCGAACCCAACCTTACAGTGGACAAACAATAAATGGCCATACATGTTCAACATTTTATACACTGTAATCACTGACACTAAAATTTCATACACTGTAATCACTAACACTAAAATAAATTGAGGTCAAGGTCGCCAAATTTTTCTTTCAAATCTTTACAAATTATGTAACAAGTCATGTTCATATAAGATATTTCTGATTATGTTACTGATAAAGGATAAATTTGGTTTCCCTACTTCCACCTTTAGATACAGAGTACTTCAAGAACTGGATATCATTGACAGTTCTATGCACGTCTAAGTGGTGTTGAGGAGAATAAACCAAATCCTTACCTCATATTCATCCATGTAGTAGGTTCATTTTCCTTGCAGTTGCATGTTTGTGTGAATGTCCAAATTCATTAACACTGGGCTAAGGATGTAAACATTTAGTCACAGAGTAATAAAAACATTTCATCCAGCAGAAAAAAACTAAGCTAAGGATTGTACCGAAAAACTTAGCAATCTATATATATAATTCTCCAGAAATTAGGACAAGCACGAGCACAAGACGAGAGCAAACAAGCATGACAAATGACAGAATTCCATCAGGTAGTGTTCTCTATGACAGAATTCCTTGAGGTACTGTGCTCTACAAGTTAATTATTATAGTCTTGGGTCTTTGGGGTCGCGACAGGTTTTCTGTTTTTATTAAATACTTTATTAAAAATGCTTTTTTCAATTGTATTGGGGGTCGCGGGTCACTTGGCTTTTATAAAAAGGGTTGCCACTCAAAAAAGGTAGGAACCCCGTGTTGTAGTACTTGCAGTGGCTGGAACTGAGTAGAAGATTAGGTGGGTGAAGAGGAAAAGAATAGGGAGGGTAAGCTGGGATTCAAACTCTAACCATCTGTGGTGTTTCCAAAGTGGAGATGAGCAGAGACCATATCTCAGGTGGACAAGAACCAATCTTAGCAGTTGGGTTAAAGTCAACTCAAATTTTAACATGTTTTGTTGTATATTTAGCATGCACTTAAGAAAGTTTTCAGCGAGCCTAAAATCCGTGCTGGTGTATATTCACATTACACCCCACCTGGGGCAATCACTGAACATCAAAGAGGACCAATAGCTGCACCTACAAAAATGGGCGAAGGTTTTCCCTGCTTGGGTTGGGAGGGTGCGGGAGGGGGAGGGGGGGGGCTGGCAGGTAAGTGGGATTCTAGATCAGTAGTTTGGTCATCAGCTGATTAAGTTGGCAAATACACACTGACCTCCTGGTGATGTGAGCAGCAAGGGCCCACATCCCAGAGACTAGCAAGTTGTAAAAGATTTTACCACCAAAAGCCCCACCCAGGCGATGGGCCTCTGCAGTCACACTGGGAATGAGATCAAAAGTCATTGTGTCAGTGGGCAACATGACGTCAAGCCAACACAGCACATTTATTTATAGAGTTTCTTCTTAAATATTTATAACCTTTAATGTTGGAAAAACTCTTTCAACTTAAAGTAACAACTGAATTAATTTTGCAAATTTAATTTTTAATTATATAATATTCATAAACTTTTTTCAAGTTAAAAAAAAACAACTTACAAATTACTCAGTTTTAAGAAATAGATCAAGCCAACATAAATTATTATCTCAAATATTTCTCCTATAAGTATAAGGCTAATTATAGAAATCTCCAACTCAAAGTCAGAAAGTCGTTCTCCAAAATGCACGCTTCCATCTACTCCTGTATTCTTCCATCCACCCCTGTACTCTTCCATCCACCCCTGTGCTCTTCCATCCACCCCTGTACTCTTCCATCCACCCCTGTACTCTTCCATCCACCCCTGTACTCTTCCATCCACCCCTGTACTCTTCCATCCACCCCTGTGCTCTTCCTTACACCCCTGTGCTCTTCCATCCACCCCTGTGCTCTTCCATCCACTCCTGTGCTCTTCCATCCCTCCTGTGCTCTTCCATCCCCTCCTGTGCTCTTCCATCCCCTCCTGTGCTCTTCCATCCACCCCTGTACTCTTCCATCCCCTCCTGTACCTTGATTTAATATGACTAAAAACGTGGGGCGGGTGTTTGGTATAAAAATTAAAGATTTCTAATTTAGAAGGCAAAAGAGAGATCTATAAGTGAGAGAATGAGTGAACCGCATATGTTAAACCTCATAAGCGCCCGCCCCACGTTTTTAGTCATATTAAATCGAAGTAATTGAACTAATAAGTTTTAACTTATTTTCTTCTTTTTAGTCCGCTTATAAAAAACGTGGTTTTTTAAAATCTTTTTTTTTACTTCTATTTACAGTCGAAACTGCTTGAGTCGACGGCGTTGGGGTATGAAAAATGGCATCGGCATAACCGATGATCGAGTTAAAACGAAAACCAATATGGCGGCAAAATATTAACATGCGCTTGAAATTTCTTTATGTACGTGTTGTGCGTTAATTAGTGATGGGACGATTAATCAGAATCGTATCGGAATGTCGGGACCCTATTTCTTCACTCTTTCTTAAGGTTGTTAAGATCGTTCGATTTTAAGGACCGTTTAAGTTTAAATATAACGCCGCTTTGCAGTGATTCCCAGATTGAGCGATACTGTGCCTTCGAAGCCACTTGCTTGATTTTCCTTACAAGCTACAAAAGTAAGTAACCTACACATCCCCTCATTGTCCCCGAACCATTCTCTTCCTAATCATCTTCTTTGGGTCCGTCCCCTCAGCTTACAATGGACTCAGAATGGTCTATTGTGACCTATATATAACTCATGACAAAGCGAACTCTTCTCTATATAAACGTACACAAATAAATTAGGTACTCCTTTTGAAACTTCAAATTTGACATATTTTAATTAATTCTAACCAATAGTTAAATGGCTTTTGCACACGGCAACTTCTTATGAATGAAACAATGAGAACAAAGCAGTAGTACAGTACATGTAATAGTCAAAATGAGGTTGAAGGATGAATGGTTGCCAATGACAACAAGTCTGCACACTGTACATTTTATTACTCCATACGATCTCCTCAGCTTACAATGGACTTAGAATTCCTTCGGTAACTTGATACTAATAGGACTAACGAACAACAATGGTGTGGGAGATTGAGAGTGGGGGGTGGGTAAACTGTCTGTAGTCTGTTATATTATATATTTTAAAATCTGGGGAGCCTTGTTTACAGTAAGCACCCTATGATTTTTCGTCCCATCACTAGCGTTAATAAATGAGAATGTACATGCACATGATTTTCGAGGTTTTTTTTTACACAAAGGCGTTGCCGTTTATTTGTTTATCATGACCTATATATGACTCATAACAAAGCGAACTATTCTCTATAAAAGTGTACAAAAATAAATTAGGAACTCCTTTTGAACTTTTGAACCTTCAATTTTGATACATTTTAATTAATTCTAACCAATAGTTAAATGGCTTTTGCACACGGCCACTTCTTATGAATGAAACAATTGAGGTTGAAGGATGAATGGTTGCCAATGACAACAAGTCTGCACGCGGTACATTTTGTTATTCCATACGCAACGAAATGTTTTAGGCATGCGATTCTGCGTGCATCTTTGCTATTGGATCAATTACGTAATACTCGGCATCACTTACGCGGCCGATTGCCGAGTATCTCAGAGTATACAAAAATCGGCCAATGCCGAGTAGCCGAACCGATCGGTTCAGCCCTATTGATAAGAACATTTTCAAAAGCTGTCGATTTAAGTTAGTAACAGTAATCTCAGCGCTGTGAGCAAGCGGGCTGTGACGTCACCAGCGAGGCAGAAATTTTATGCCTTCACTTGGTTATAAAAAAATCACATCTAACATTTTCAAAAGCTGGTGATTGGTCATGGGGATTGAGATAACCAACGTTTAGTGGCAAATTTGACCCTTTTTTTGTGCTCGTGTTATGAGGTTTCGGCGACTTAAAAAAATCGAATTAAACGACGAGAAAATGCTAAGACAAATAGAGAATTTGGCGGTTCCAACATAAAACATCGACATAATAGGGTGGGCGAGTTAACCGAGCTCGAGCTAAGTGGGTTCGACTGTATTTATATAGGAAATACCGCTTTTATGTGGGGGGGGGAGGGGCAAAGCTTTGTGACTTCATATTGGAGAAGGGTCTAAGTTTTTGTGATGAAGGGTGAGGGGTAAAAATCTGCCAAAATCGCATGATGTCATCTATGGACGGCCCCTAAAGCTGTGACCTCATTCTATGAGAACAAAAGAAAAATATCAGGCAGAATATTTATTATTTAGTGGAGGTAATATCTATGCAGTGTTCTCTAAATAAGCCCATGATCCCCCAAAGACCAGACAACTGAATTATTGCTGACAATCTAAAGAGTTCCCTGTGTTGTTGGCTTATACAAAAACAAAACACCAACAACAACTTCATCGAATGTTGATACTAAAATTATCATCTTGATTGTAGATATTCCAACTCAAAAATTCCATGAAGCTCTTACCTGCTACTAGAATGCCAATGGGTTGTCCAGCATAGAGGACCGGACCAGAACTCAAGAGCTGGGGAAAAAAAGATGCACGATTAATTAAGTGAAAAGGGGAGACAACTGCTTCAGATGGAATAATCTCCCTTTGCAAATACCTTATTCTTCAGATACCTTTCCCCCTTCCTTACCAAGTATTGAACACTGGGAATTACATTGTTACATAGTTTCTTTTAATGGTTTTATCACACAGTTACTGCAGAATTTATAGCATCCATTTTTGGCACAACACAAAATCAATGAAAATCATAATTGAATACATGGATTAGTTTAATAAGTCTAAAGATGCAAAATACTTAGGAGTCTTAATAAATGAGAAACTATCATGGAATCCCCATGTCAATGAAGTTATTAAAAAATCAAACAAAACCTTAGGCTTTATAAAAAGGAACTTTAACAAATGTAATAGAGATATAAAACTAAAATGCTACCTCACTTTGGTGAGACCTGTACTAGAATATGCATCTTCTGTATGGGACCCATCCACCAAAGAAAACATTGATAAACTAGAACAAATTCAAAAAAGAGCTGCCAGATTCATTACTGGAGAATATTCGAAATTGACAAGAATAACACCATTAGTTAAATCATTAAACCTTGAAACACTAGAGGATAGAAGAACCAAGAGCAAAGTAGTAATCATACATAAAGCAATTAATTCTAATTTAGAAATACAACACAAAGATAACTTAATACAACCCTCAGATAGACATAAGGATAAAAACACCTTTCTTATTCCGTATGCAAGAACAAACACATACAAGTTTTCCTTCTTCCCGTCCGGAATTCGGGCGTGGAATGGGTTGCCTGAAGAATCCAGGAAAACCAACACTTTATCAACATTTAAATCTCTAATAAAAATGCAGGACTAAACACAAACCATAGATAAGCGTAGGACGCAATAATCTTCTGTATAGAAGGAGCGTCTGTAAACAGATAAGATAAGATAATAAGTCTTAAATAACAAGGACACTACAGTTTCAATTGTTAAGACATTTTTGCCCTGTTCAACACATAGAGTTTGACAGGTGTGGACAATGTGCCCTGTTCAGCACTTATGACCGTGTTACCTCTTGAACTGCTCCAGGTTCATTCAGTTGTTTGGGTCGCCAGTTGTTTTCACGTGGAATATCAGACGCTTGAATGAACTTCACAACACCTGGGATTTGCTGTTGGAAGAAATATATACGTGATTCTTTAATGACCCACAGTAAAATCCTGGTGGCTATGAAGCAAAATTGGATTTTAAAAAATAACACACCTCTGAGAAAATATTGCATTGCAGAATGATTAACTCTTCATTTTAAAAAAAAACTTGTGATTAAAGAGTGCAGATATAATCATAGCAAACTGAGGAAACAGTGGCACATTTGCTGACCGATTGCTCTGCAGCGATTGGGGATGCGGATGGGTCAGGCAGCAACAGCACTGCGGAAGAATTCTTGCATGGCAATGCTCTTATGTTGAGGCTTGCCGCTGGTATTGTAAGCCTGGCCATAAGAGTCAAACGTGACTCGGCCCTCCAATGAGAATGTCACATATAGCAAGCTATATCATCTTATCTGTTACAGATGCTCGTTTCTGACAGGAGATTATTGCATCCTACGACTAAGGCTTAATGACCAATTTTCCCTCAGCAGCTTCTGACCGTTCCTCGATAAGATTAAGTCATGTTTAGGCTTGAAATAAAATGATCAGACAATCAAAAAGTATTTCTCAACTCAACACCTCCTTTGAGCAAACAAAGCATAACTACAGTATCCCAAAAAGAAAAAACAGCTTTAGAAATAAATCAACAAGAACATGTTGTTTTTTTTATCTTCAGGTAACAGTGTTGGAAATGAAAGCACCTTATGTTTGTAAAACATTTAATTATCCCTTATTCCCTCAAAGTTAACTGTTTGTCAGTGACATCAAAGATATTTTAAAGCAATGTACTATACAGTCTCATTACAGACATCAAAGAGATGATCACTCACTAGTGCAGCTGATGGGTCAATGCTCTCAATTCTTGCATTTCCTGTGGTGCTAAGAATAGGAGCAGCAAAAAGCTGACCTTGAAATACAGGGAGGTCACTGACAAACTTGACTTCTCCAGTTGTCTGAAAATGATTTTAATAACTGGGACTTATTCTTCTCAAATAAAACACAAATCATTATTTATCCCCATTGTTATATTGTGTCCCTTTATAAATTAATATCTCTCATTTACAATGTATTAAAATCTTTTAAAATACCAATTTCAAATAAATAAAAATTTTAAAATTAATTTCAAGTTAGATCAGTGTTGCTCAATTATTTTCTGTCACGCCCCCCAATAGGAAGAAGAAAACATTTTGCGCCCCCCCCCCACCCCGCGCGACTGTAAATAGTATCATTTGTCTATAAAATTGTTATATGTACACCATTTCGCGCCCCCTCTGGGGACGCGCCCCACTATTTGAGAAACACTGAGTTAGAGGATCATTTGTATTCAATTTTATGGCATTTTAAAGTTAATTCTTTTGTTTTAAAGTTTGGCTTTTGAAGTAAGATTTGCCCTCCTTATGAAAATAAATCTAAACTCATCTTAACATTTGCCCTTGTATATTAGCCAAATGTTTTAATGAAGATATAATATTTTTTTAAACATAAACCTAATTTCATATAAGCCATAAAGGTTGGTCAACACATCAAATTTTGATCAAAATTTGTTAAATAACCAAGGAAAATTACATCACAATTTGCTTCACGCACTATTTTATTTGGCTAACTCATAATTTATTTTTAGCTATGTATAAAGATTTTGAAAGTTGTGACAAGACCAAGTTTAGCTGGAAAATTTGATGTGTGGACCGACACTACCGGCCTTGAAGCCTCCAGCCTAACTCTCCCCTATACCTGGGTTCCCTGGCATTAAAGAGAAAAAACAAACACACTGTGAAAAAATCAAAAGAATAAAACACATAAACCAAGTTCCACTTTCCTGTCAAGTGCTTGGTTCATCACACACTCGTCTTACATTGAATTTTCACAAACATTTCACATAAACACACAAAAATAAATTCAAAACATTGGGGCAGCCATTTGCAATGACTTTTATTTAGGTTACACGCCGATTGGTTAGCTATTTTTAGTACTTTCCTTGGGTTTTCCACAGGCTGACCCAAAAACCTAGAATGCGGTAACTCGTTATAAAGGAATTAAATAAATTACCTAATTCGGTAACTCGAGTCGGTAGTGTTAAGGTATAACTCTTAAACAACAGTTTATAGAACTAGAGTATTTAAAGAGACAGTAAGCCTCAGTTGAGTTTTCCATACCAAGTTGAAAGCAGTCAGTTTCGTCATGGCCTTGGACACAGGGTAGATCGTAGGGTCATCTAAACCTTAGGTCTGAGTGGCAGTCATCAGTGGTCTGTCCAGGCCTGGGCCACCGCTCACAAAACGGCTGCCAACCTTGTTCTTACACACACCCAGGAAGAACTTAAAGATGTAAACACAACAAAAAAACAACCAATGAAGTGTCACGAAAGAATAAGTGACAACATTATCTCTTACAATGTACAAGTGACGATATCCCCAGAAGCATTAATAGTTTTCCTGGGTTACTTAGGGGCTGTCCATAAAGTATGTCACGCTCCAGAGGGGGGGGGGAGGGGGTGTAAGAAAGTGTGACAGTTTGTGACAAGGGGGAGGGGGGTGTCTGGCCATGTGTGACGTCACGCTGTTTTACATTAAATTTTGATTATTTTGTTAATAAAAAATCAACATTTTTGTTCGAAAGTGTGACGTACTTTAGGGGGGAGGGGTCCCAGATGTGTGACAGTTTGTGACAGGGGGGAGGGGGAAAGTTAAAAATGGTCAAAAATAGCGTGACATACTTTATGGACGGCCCCTTACATCAAATTTTAATTATATGATGTCATTATTATGCCGATTTCCTGAAATATCAATCTAAGTGCATTTCTCAAAGAACAATAACTGCTTGATCAGTATGGCATTCTGTAATGTTCCTTTTCTTGCAAATGGTTTGTTTGGGACATACTCAGACTATTTGACCTCTGACCTCTTATTAACTACTGCTGCCTAGTTGAGACTATTTGACCTCTTATTAACTACTGCTGGCTAGTTGAGACTATTTGACCTCTTGTTAACTACTGCTGGCTAGTTGAGACTATTTGACCTCTTCTTAACTACTGCTGGCTAGTTGAGACTATTTGACCTCTTATTAACTACTGCTGGCTAGTTGAGACTATTTGACCTCTTATTAACTACTGCTGGCTAGTTGAGACTATTTGACCTCTTCTTAACTACTGCTGGCTAGTTGAGACTATTTGACCTCTTATTAACTACAGCTGGCTAGTTGAGACTATTTGACCTCTTCTTAACTACTGCTGGCCAGTTGAGACTAGTTGACCTCTTATTAACTACTGCTGGCTAGTTGAGACTATTTGACCTCTTCTTAACTACTGATGGCTAGTTGAGACTATTTGACCTCTTATTAACTACTGCTGGCTAGTTGAGACTATTTGACCTCTTCTTAACTACTGCTGGCCAGTTGAGACTAGTTGACCTCTTATTAACTACTGCTGGCTAGTTGAGACTATTTGACCTCTTATTAACTACTGCTGGCTAGTTGAGACTATTTGACCTCTTATTAACTACTGCTGGCTAGTTGAGACTATTTTACCTCTTATTAACTACTGCTGGCTAGCTGTAAAGTTGCTCAGAAATGATGACCCATTTGTTTTCTATTATGGCTTCCTTCATGTTCCTTTTACAAAATATTGATATGAATGAATGAATGAATTAATTAATTAATGATTGCTCTCCATGCTAGGCTAGCAAGCTCGTTGAGCTCAATTGATAGAAATCAAAAGACCACCACTGATTAAAAAATAGAAATTAAAATGATATTTTGTGTTAGTTTGGTTTGTTGGGTACACACCTTGCAACAGAACAAACGAGTCTCACCTTATAAAACTAACCGATAGCCAGGTTTTTTGCGGTACGTTGTGCTGGCTAAAAATGGGTCTGACTGAGGCACAATCTCAGAGGACAATAAAGCCAGTGCATCTGACAATTAATGATTAGGTATTACGGGAAAGTGTGCGTGGGGGAGGGGTGGGGAGGAGAATAATAAAGTTCTATAAAAATACAATCCTTTCCGAGAAGCCAGTAAGCAGGTTGTTATTTTTTTTATTAATGTTTTTAAAAAATTGCAGAAAAATTACCATTCGATGTTTCATTTTTTTCTTTTCTTAGAGTCTAATTTAAGCCAAGTTTGTAAAGACAAAAATTACTATGGACACAAAATAATTGCTATACACCAAGTAAAGTTAAAAGTAGGTCTACATTTAATTTGAACAAATTTCAGTACAGGAGATTTTCACTTTTTCATGGGAATATAGCCTCAAAATTGTAGCACAAATAAATACCTTTTAACACTGATGGGTCTCCAAGTTGTTTATTAATTAGAAAAGATTCTGTCTGCACAGCATGCACCTATGGGAATAAGAGAATATTTAAAAGATTAAGTCTGGACTGCATTGACCTATAGAAATAAGATTATATTTAAAAGAAAACTATCAAGCATAAAGATTATAAAGATTATAATTGTAACTATAAATGAACACAGATCACTCTGTTAAACCAGGCATTTTTTTCTCTCCTTGAATTCTTAAATGCTTATGTACAATCACAAGGTCTATTTATGTATACATTTTTTTAAGTGTAAAATTTTGAAGAAGCAATACCTAAAATTGATTTTTATCACCACTATTGGTAATCTATACACAAATCAACTTTCACATTACCAATGTGTCATTTATTCCTATTCCTTGAATCACAATAGATGGTTTGGATGTGACCAGGTAATTGTGACTCTCATCAATTTGAAAGTTGAACCCGCTGGTCACATGGGCTCGACTTTGCTGTGGAGAAAATGGTTTAATAATAAAAAAACAAACTAGGTATTGAGGAACATACTGACATGTATTTTAATTAAAATTATTTAAATTTTCAAAAGACTTAAAATAAGTAAATTACTGATTAACAGCAGAGAAGTCTTTATCATGTAATATTTGTTTTCATTGTTATCAAACTTGAAGATTTGAATAGCAGGAGGCACAAAACCAAAAGTTATAATACTTCTTTGAGCCAAAGGTTCTATCTTGCATTAGCCTGAAAATACCTGAAGCCTGTGTGAGGTCTTGAATGTCCTTATAGTCCTCGGAGCAGCTGAGCTGTACTTGGGCAGCTGCACCGAGGTGATGACCTTGCACTCCATGTCTGAGGCCAGGTAGTCCTGGAGGTTGTACGTCTTGTTGACACCGTCAGCATCAACTGTCGGCTGAATTGACGGCAAGGGAATTTAATACATTTCAACATGCTGTTTCAAGATTTAGTACAACCGTTAACTTCTGAAGTAACTTGAGGAATGATTGAGGTGATAGAGATTTTCCTGGAATAACAGTCAAATGTCAGTTGTCACAGCAAGGACAAAAAAAATATTTTTATACAGGTAAATACAGTCAAACCTCTCATAACGAGCACCTTTCATAACGAGTAATGTGCATAACGAGCAAAAAAAAATTTGAAAAAGTTTCTCCCTTAACGAGCGAAAAATTCGCATAACGAGTGATGCAGAAAGGGAAAGTCTCTTTTTCCTGGAAATTCATTTGTGAGCCGGCACTTTCGCCGACTTTCGCCCCAATGAATTATTCTGTGTTTTGCACTCGGTCTGTTACCATATTGTTTTTGTGTGTGATAAACCGTTTTTACAAATTTTGTATTCAGACAGGATTCGTAATTTTTTTATGTGCAAAGTGTAATTACCTGTGCTGAAATGTCTTCGAAAAAAAAACACAAGAAGACAATCATAAAAGAGAGAAAAAAATAACTGTTGAAATGAAACGTAAAACCATTGAAAAGCGAGAACAAGTTGTAAGCGTGGCTAATCTAGCGCACACTTACAATCGGCCAACATCAACGATCTGCACTATACTCAAGAACAATTAAGGAGATGGATGCTTCAAAGGGTGTTTCAAGAATGTCTACGAAATTGTGACGACAGATTTTCGTTAAATTTGGAAGCGTGGGCAAAAACAAATGTTTTTAGACAGTTTTCAAGTTAAAAAGAATAATTATGTGTCATAAATTCATATTTTTGTTTACGTTATTTGTTTCAAATCTAAATTGTATTCCAAGTTGTTTCAGTCTTTAACAATTCATAAGAAATTTTATTTGAATAAATGTTAATACAATTTTTTGAAAAATTAGTATTTTTTTTCAGCATGGAATGGATTATCATATTTTACATTGATTTGTATTGGAAAAATTGATTCGTATAATGAGTTTTTCCCTTAACGAGTAAGACTCTGGAACAAATTAAACTTGTTATGAGAGATTCTACTGTATTTTTAAGCAGTAAAAATTAATTAAGAATAGCAAAATAAAGATTAAATGCTTAATCCCTGTGACAAAAAATAGATCAAGACGTCTCCTTCTAAATTAGTCAATCAATAAAGCCTTAATTTATTTTTTGACCACACAATTCATTTGTGTATCTTGTATTTCCTTACTTCATTGAACAAGCTAACATTTGTCCCTCCTTCTGGTGTGCACCCTTCTCCCTGTGGATAGTTTCAGTAAAATAAAGAAATCGCAACAAAGAATGATAACTCCTACATGAGAGCACAAAAATAATGATCATCTAATCATTAGAAGTTTTTAAACTCTCCACAGGGACAGATCTTTATGATACCAGTGAATGGAGAGATTCTTTTATACAGGTTAATTATGGATGAAATTTAAGTTTTTCATTCCTCAAACCATTAATAAATTTTTTTAATCAAATTCAATAATCACTGCTACCCCTTTTATCATGCAAATGTAAGAAAACTATCTGATATTAATTATATCAGAATAGGTTTTGTAGGTGAAACAAAAATCTCACAATAACAAAACCCACATTACCAATGTTTAAAGTAGCACCCACAGTCTCCAGCATGGTGAAGATGTCAGAAGGAAAGTCTTGATGCAGGTGTTTCAATGCCAGGTTCCCTGCCCAGGTGCCAAGCTGGATTAGAAAAGTCAAATTAAAAAAACAACAAAAAAAACACACATTTACTGTTCATTAAACATTTAGAAAGTAATATATGTGTTATCAATCTGTCACAGCTGTTTTTGATAGGTGCAATCAGTAGCTTGGTCCCAGGAAAATAACATGAAATCCTTTTCAAGTGTTTCTTAATCATGTTACATGTTATATTGCTTCATGTTATATTTGCTTTATTCAACACTTCTCAATAAGCTATTATTTTCTAAAAATGTATTCACTTATTATGAATAAACTTTATCTTTAATCTTTCTTTTATTATGGTCACCTAAATGGTCTGATATATAATTTTTAAAGTGAGTGTTGATGATCGATCATAAAAAGTCAAATTGTTCATTACCTCCCTTTAGATTCTCATATAGCGGACTGAAAGGTTTGTTACATTAGAGAGAATAGACGTAACAACAAGACCAATAACAAGGCCTCAGGTTTATCTTTACCTTAGTAAATAACATTAGTATTAGGATGAAACATGGTATGATGAACTTCTTCTATTGGTTTTTTTAAATTCTGTCCTGTGAGGTTTTCTGTTTATGTTTTGTCAAATTCTTCTTAATTCAGATTATAATAAGGAGATGAAGGCAATGAAAGGAATTAAAATGGAATGATTCAATGCATCAGCACAGCTATTTTTGAATATATTAGTCCAAGTCACTGGCTCACTGGATGAATGTGTAGCGCTATGACGTCATTTTTTTAGCTTATATTTTAATACAAGGCGTGCATCGGAAGGCACGCAAAAAGGTGTGCAAAATAATTATAAATTAAAGACGTGCTGTAAAAAAAAATTATATAACGTCATTGTTTTAGCTTATATTTTAATTTGTTAATTTTTTAAAAAGGAACGATGTAAAAATAGGATTTGAGGATATATAATTATGAATTACTTTGTGTACATTTCAGCAAGTTTAATATTTCGTATTTATCAAACAAGGATAAGTTACTTGGGCTTTTGACCAAAAAAAGTAGGCGCCGTAAGCGCCCTACAGCTGCAGTGAGCGCCGTAGGCGCCTAACTATTATAAAATACTATTATAAAATACCCCTATTATAAAATACTTTGTGTACATTTCAGTAAGTTCAATATTAAGTATTTATCAAACAAGGATAAGTAGTTGGGCATTTGAAAAAAGTGGGTGCCGTAGGCCCCCCTAAATAAAGTGGGCGCCGTAGGCGCCACGGTGCCTCAGCACAACCTAGTTTATATAGATTAAAACAACATTTTACAGAAGACAGTAATTGCTTACATTACGTATGTTGTTAGAGACTGTGTACCCTAGTACAGTACAGTATTTACTAACATTACGTATACTGTTAGAGACTGTGTACCCTAGTACAGTACAGTATTTACTTACATTACGTATACTGTTAGAGACTGTGTACCCTAGTACAGTAAAGTATTTACTTACATTACGTATACTATTTGAAGCCGTGTACCCAAGGTGACTCTCAAAAACAGAGGCGAATGACAAACTGGCATCTGTGTTATTCCCAAACAGCTCTTCGAGGTTAGTGAGGGTCAAGTTGGCACCCAGTGTGATGTGGTCAGTCGGACTCAACTAGATTCAACGCATTAAAAGAATTGTGTGACTTCAAGCAAGAAAGACAAATGAGGTAGGATCACATTAAAATCACTACACCAGTGGAATTATTCAATGAATAAGTTTCCAGACTTACATCATGATCATTGTAACATGAAAAGATGAAGTTTAAGAAAAAATGCATTTTGGTCCCCCAGGCCTGAAGGAATGATCATTAGGAGTTCACTGCCCTATAGTATTTTAATATTGGCCGTCAAGGCTTTATATACAAATTTTGGTTAAGATCCATCAAATTTATACATTAGCTAACGTTTAAACTAATTTTTATATAGCTCATGTATGCAAAAAAAACGACTTTATTGGCCCCGGCACCCCATGGGTTTTAAATTTAGAAAAAAACTTGGCCATTTACCATCCCAGGAGCGTACTCAACAGTCTCTAAAAGTTTCATGACGATCAGGTGAATGGTTTAGTCAGCTATAAAGGACATGCACACACACACACACACTTTCATTTTTTATATATATAGAAGAAGAAATTTAGGGATTCAGGGCCCATCCCGTGCAAGGTGTCAATTTCAAAAACCTGTTCCTTTTAATTCAATTTCATCATGGATATATTTCTCAAGATCGTTATAACGTGAATGGGAAAATATCTTAAACATATACGAAAAAAGGTATTTAAGGCCTCCGGCCCCTAAGAAATTGACATTAGAAGTTCAGTGCCCTTACGTATTTTAATATGGGGTACAAAAGTTTTTTAATACAAAGTTTGGTTAAGATCCATTCATTTACTTAGTAGCAAACAGATAAACTAAATTTTATATAGCTCATATAAGCAAAAAAACGACATTAAGGGCCCTAGGGCCCACTTTGTGCAAGACATAAAGTTCAAAACACCTGTTCCTTTCAATATGGATAATAATGGATGCATTTATCATTATTTTTCAAGATCGTTAATAAATGAATGGGGAATTAATTTAAAAGTTTAAGAAAAAAGGCATTTTGGGCCCCTAGGCCCGAAGAAATGGACATTAGGAGTTTATTGCCCTATAGTACTTTAATATTGGCTGTCAAGTTTTTATATACAAAGTTTAGTTAAGATCCATCAATTAACACAGTAGCTGACACTTAAAATAATTTGTATATATAGCTCATATAAGGAAACATAACATTATGGGCTCCCGCACCCCATCAGTGTTAAATTTTGAAAAAAAAAGTAGCCAGTTACTATCCCGGGAGCATACTCAACAGTTTTGAAAAGTTTCATGACGATCGGATGAATGGTTTAGTCAGCTACAAAGAACATGTACACACACACACACACAGACATACTTTGATTTTTATATATATAGATGAAGGGTCCCGGGGCTATCAGTCCAACATATGATGTTCGAAAATGTGTTCATTTATATTAATTAAATAACAAATATATATATCTTTATTTTTAATATCGTGTAAAATTGAATGGGGAATACAATATTAAATTTTTAGAAAAAAAATACAGTTAGGGCCCCCACCCAAGTTGAGATGGACATTATGAGCTCAGTGCCCGATAGTAATTTAATATAGGCTCTTAAGTTTCTATATACATGTACCACGTTTGATCAAAATCCAGTTATTTTCTTATTATATAACGATTAAACTAATTTTTATATAGCTAATATAAGGAAAAAATACATTAAGTGTCCGCGGGGCCCATTCGGATCAAGAGGTACATTTCAAAAACCTCTTCATTTAAATTCAGATTCATCATGGATAGTTTCTCAAGATCGTTAAAAACTGAATGGGAAATAATATCTTAAAGAAAACCAAAAAAGACATTTGGGGTCCCCGGCCCCCGGCCCATTCGGTGTAATATGTACATTTTAAAATGCTGTTCATTTTATTTCAAGTTTACCTAGGATATATTTCTGAAGATCGTTAAGAATAAAATGGGAAATAACATCTTAAAATATATGAAAAAAAGACGTTAGGGGCCCCCGGAGAAATAAACAGTGAAAGTTCAGTGCCCTTTAGTATTTTAATTTGGGCTACCAAGTATTTGTATAAAAAATTTTGGTTAAAATCCATCCATTTACTCCGTAGCTAACGCATAAACTAATTTTTATAATCTCACATTAGCAAAAAACGATATCTAGGGCCCCCGGCCCCATTCAATGTAAAAGATTATTCTTTCAACCTATTTTCATTTCAATCAATTTCATAATGCATACATTTATTTATATTTCTAAAGATCTTAAAAAATTGAATGGTAAATAAAATATAAAACGTTTAGTAAAAAAAGACATTTGGGGCCCACTATCCCCGAGGGAAAGGACATTAGGATTTCAGTGCGCCATAGTAATATCCATATAGACTTTTAAGTTTTTATATACAAAGATCGTTAAAAAAGAATGGGAAATAATATCTTTAAAATATTTTTAATAAGACATGTGGGGCCCCCCAGCCCCTAAGAAATAAACATTATATGCTTAGTGCTCTTTGTTATTTGAATATGGACTTCCAAGGTTTTGTATAAAAAATTTGGTTCAGATCCATTCCATTATTCAGTAGCTAGCGCATAAACTAATTTTTATATAGCTCATATTAGCAAAAATGGACATTAAAGGGCCCCAGGACCCATTTAGTGCAAGATAAAAAGTTATTAACACCTATTTATTTCAATCAATTTTATAATCGATATATTTATCTATATTTCTCAGAATCTTTAATAATTAAATGGGGAATAAAATTGTAAACGTTTATGAAAAAATACATTTTGGGCCCCCAGCCCAGAAGAAATGGAAATTAGGAAATTGTTGCCCTATAGCATTTCAATATCCGCTACCAAGTTGTTACATACATGCAGTATTTCTTCCAATACTTTATTTTGAGTTATGCGCGTTGGGACTTATAGTCAAAAGCTCTGTTTTTACGAGTTAGTTATTTTAACTATAATGAATAGTATTTTTGACGCGATGCACATGTAATAGGTTCCCAGACAACTGAACACTCGACAAGTGAACACACGACAACCGAACACAAGACAACTGAACACACAAGGGAACACGCAGATAAGTGAACAAACAGACAAGTGAACACACGAACAAGTGACCACACTGATAACTGAACCAATAGACAAGTGAACATAGGACAAGTGAACACAAAAATACATCTATATATATAATTCTCTTCGTGGTCGGACCCTGCGAGGCAACAAGAAGCTGCATGTGCAACAGATACTAATTTTAGAAAGCAGCGCACCAAATTACTGCACCAATGCATCAAAAGGCGTGCAAATTAAATATGCGCTGTAAACAAAAATTATATGACTCATTGTATTGCTGATATTTTAATTTTGTAAAAAGGGAACACTGTAAAAAGAGGATTTGATGATGGTTAATTTTAACATCAAAAAACCCCTATTACAAAATACTTTGTGTGCATTTCAGAAAGTTTAATATTTCGTATTGATCAAACGAGGACAAGTTAGTTGGGCTTTTGAAAAAGGTCGGCCCTAAAAAAGTGCATTAAAGTGGTAAGAGAACTCTCCATGAGCAAGTCTGCGGCGTATGCTACGCCGCGGGGCGTCTAATAGTATATATCCTAGAATTTGTAAGACGGGTTGCTACCGTAGCCTATTTTAGTGAGAAGAGCCGCTCTGTAAATAATGACGCGCCGCTTTAAAGCTCCAGTCCGCCCCTGCTCCTAATTATTTTGCATCTTTAGTTAGGGTTAATTCATTTCCATGATTGAATTATTTTGAATTAAATTTTTCTATAATTTTAAGTATTGTGTGAGTGGTTGTTCCATGAAGGGTTGTTTAAGTATCATTCAGTACATGCGAAGAATCACCCAATGAACATTTTATCAAATTACAGCTGTAGAAAAATATTATAATTTATAATGGAATATTTATGGAAAACCAAAAGCGAGAAATAGGGTCACTTAAAATTATGAAAGCTCTTGTGAGGGTCAGTGCTGACAGGTTGATTGATTTTCCTTTCGGGTCTAGAAGGAGCATATTTTTTATTGCATCTCAATGAAGATCTTGGAATGTGTAAAGACCTAATTTTGCCTCATTTGTTACCACGTTTTTATTAACTCGCTTTCGTTCCTGTTTGTTGGTTGGTTTGTTCAAGATTTTTTCAAATCTGCCGACGTAAAATTGAACCTCTTCTGATGGTCCTATAGATCTGAAAATTTTACCACAGATAGATCTTGGATGACAATGCTTTGTATCAAAATTTCAGATCGATCGAATGTACCGTTATTAAATTATTGAACTTTTTAGTTTATCTATAGTCTATATATAAGTATCTGTACTTTTGTTGACATCCGTGAGTTCACCCCGTTACCACATCACAATGTTTTTAAAACGTTGGGCGAGCGCTTGTGAGGTGTTTGGTAAAACAAATAGAGGTGAAAAAATATTTTTTAAAACCAGGTTGTTATACGTTATAAGTTGACTAAAAAGAATAAAATAAATAGAAGTTAAAAAAAGATTTTTAAAAACCGCGTTTTTATAATAAGCAGACTAAAAAGAAGAAAATAAGTTAAAACTTATTAGTTCAAGTACTTCGATTTAGGCCGATGGTAGACACCACGTAGCGCGCAGTCTAAACTCAGTTGGGTGGATGACACGCATTACGCAGTCTAGATTGTGGAGGGTGGATGGCGCGCATTACTCAGCCTACACTGTTTATTTTGGTATACCCAGTCCACCTTAATAGCTTAAAATTTATTTTTAAAAAGATTTATGATTTTAAAATTAATTTGGTAAAAGCAAAGAGAACGGTGCGTTTGATAAATCATATTTTTGGTTGCTATATTAGGCTATATTTGTTGGGTTTTTTTCTATTTTAAAAAATAGTAATAGACAACTAAACCTAACCCAGACCCTGAAACTACAACCTTAAAAAAAAAGACTCAAACGAAACTCTTTTTCTATTTTAATTTAAAAAATAGACAACTAAACCTAACCCAGACCCTAAAACTGAAACTACAAACTTTTTTTTTAAAAAGACTCAAACGAAACTCCACAAGACATCTAGAGTTCAAGAATCTATTGTCCTAACCGTGAGACCACAGAAACTAATGAACCGTATGAATTTTTAAAAAATTTTTAAAGACCCGGATGAAAGAGTAAAATGTGACGTCACACACACATTTACGCGGTTTATACTTTCTCGGTGTAGGACACAGTGTATGCCGCGTAGGACGCGACAACCAAGCTTTACAGTGTATGCCCCGCATTGCGCGGTATCCACCCACTTTGTTCGAGGATTTAATATGACTAAAAACGTGGGGCGGGTGTTTGGTATAAAAATTAAAGATTTCTAATTTAGAAGGCAAAAGAGAGATCTATAAGTGAGAGAATGAGTGAACCGCATATGTTAAATCTCATAAGCGCCCACCCCACGTTTTTAGTCATATTAAATCGAAGTACTTGAACTAATAAGTTTTAACTTATTTTCTTCTTTTTAGTCCGCTTATAAAAACGTGGTTTTTAAAAATCTTTTTTTTAATTCTATTTATTCTCGGTCTACTTGGTTTCCTTTTGCCCGTAGGTTGTACTGTGAGGGTCTGTTGGGGTGGTCATGAGCTGTCAATGCGAAGTGCATAGCCGATGTATTACCCGATTACCCTAACAAGTGCTGACACTTGTCTCTTCTTTAATTATTATTATTTTTTTTACAAATTTAATTTTCAATAGTTCACTATATCAGCCATTGATATAATACCATATATTATTAGTTTGGCATTCAAAGTTTTTACCTGGCAACCACACACCAACCGTCAAAGACAACTTAAAAATTAGAATCTATTTGGTGAATGTAGATCGATAGATAGTGATAGACCATTTTTAATTTCAGGCTTTTCTTTCTATTTTTATAAAGGTGGAGTTATAAACGTTTATAGTGATAAGCCCTTAAGTTGCTAGCCTAAAGTGTCGGGCCATTTTCGTGAAGCTTTAGACAGGACAGGTAAACCAAATATTAATGTAATATTTGTACGAATTTCTGATCTAAATCTAACTTGTTCATTTGTCATTTATTTTCCACTTATATTGTTCGTATAACATATTTATGTTTATAATTATGTGTAAATTGTAAATCATATTGTTTTCTTATCCTCTGTTGTGTGATAAATACTGATACTGTTTGCGGTTTACAGTTACTTTTGTTTTCAGCCATTTTCAAGAAACAGGATGTTAGGTATTCATTCTGGACGATTTTAACCCTGTTATGGCCCACTTAAGAGACTTGAAAATTAACATGCCCATTTGAGATAAATTTGTACAGATAGATTTTTTATTTAAAATGTTACAAGGAATAGTTTTTTTTAGAAAATTCATTAACGCAACTAGACCAGTAATTGGTTTGTTGATCTGACGTGTCTAGCTCAAGAAAGTAATTTAACTCAGTAGCACTGGTTGCATCCAAAATAGCCTCATATCCAAGTAGGCCTACCTATATGCAAGTCATGAAAATACAGCTTAAAAATTACTGCCACCTCCAAAATTTCAAATTGAAAGTAATATTAATACTCTAATATTCTTGTTTCGGCTAACTTTAGCTGATGGCGCCCCCTCGACGTGGCCGTGGTAAAAGATTACAAATTATGATTGTTTTTAATTTCCCATTTGATTGACTTGAAATTTGAAAGCAAGTTGCATTAGTCCTACTAAAATTAAAAGGGCTAATAAACAAAGTTAATCATTAAATAATTATTTTTTTTGTGAATTTTAATTATTTTCCCTTTTTTTTTGAAAAATATTTTTTGTTTTAGTTTTATTGTTAAATTTTTCATATGTTTTGAAAACTCCATTAAAGTTTTAAATGTTCCAGTAATATCAAATTTAAAGCGTTTTCAATTGAAACTTTTATTCATTTTCACTACTTATTAAAAACAATTTCACATACACTATTAATGGCTTTTTATTTATATTACATAGTTACTAAACTTTCCTTTTAATGGGAAAGTAACTTATGTTAGCTTTTGATTATTTAATTATTTTTCTTCACTTATTTATTAATGTGAGTTATTAAAGGATGCATATTGCATATATCGTAAATGAAACACTATCTATATCTTGATAAATATTGATGTGCTGTACAGGCAACATTGTCTTCTACTTCTGGACACCTTTTGGGAAATCCAAGAAAGTTAGGTTGGCCAATGGACTATGCAAACAATATTCTTCAAAGTATAGACATTTTCTAATATTATTTAAATAAATAAAGTCCATTTATTATTTTCACAGCTCCCCGCCAGAACAGGGATGAGGACATTGGTGTTCACTTTAATCGTAGACAGAATAGAATACGCATGGTAAGGATGAAGTATTTCGTAACTTTTTATATTTTTTTCAATGCAACAATGGCCATATCTTGGATGTCTATTAAAGCTTATAAGTAGTTGTGTAATCTGTATATAATTAACTCATGTAATTGGCAAAGCAATGCTATTCAACATAAAGTAATTACCGTATTTATCGGCGTATAACACGCACAGACATATAACACGCACCTTCATTTTAAGAGGGAAATTTCAGGAAAGAATATAAATTATATCAGCGTATAACACGCTTACATCATTTGCCCCCTATTTTCAGGGGGGAAAAGTATGTGTTGTACGCCGATAAATATGGTAATTGATTTTGATCTAAACATATAGCCACACAACCTCCCCCCCCCCTTTTATTTTTCATTTTCACTAAAGAAACACTACAAAAAAAAACATTCCATTCCTGTAAAATGATATTGTTACCATCATGATGTAAAGTTTTGTTTATTTTCTCCAGGACGAAACAGTCCGGTGCTGCGCTAAAGTTGTGGGCACGAACAGGAGATGCAAACTGTCTACAGCTGACTTGAGTGGCCTGTGCAGGCTGCACAAGAGTAAGCCACAATGCGATTAACACTTACTGTTTGCGCCTGAATTATTTCAAATTAATCAAATTGATTACAAACCAAAGATCAGGAACAATAGAGAATGTTGAAAAGTTTGCATTTATTCTGGATAACCATCTTAACCACCAGTATTTCAGATAAAAGCATAAATAGATAATAGAACAATCTAACACCATACAAATTAACATTTATCATTCATTTACACATTTTTATTTATCTCTTGATTTTCTCAAATCTATAGGCTACAGCCAACGCATGCAGCGTTATTTGGACTAAGTCCCCAGCTCCTGCCAAGGATTACCTAAGTTATTTCATTAAATTGTAGCTTTTGAGTCAAATTTAAATAGTAGCAAAGAACAGTTATACATTTTTTAACCAACAAAATTTTTAACATGTGTATTGAAAAAAAGAAGAAAATTAAAAAGTAGTCTAAATAAATAAAGAATATTTATTTGTTGTTTTTTGTTTTGTTGTGAGATTTTGAGTGTTCAGTTGTCTCTAATAGTAATAGACAGTTTGTCTAGAGACAGTTGTTATTTTGTTTTTTTTAAATTAACTTTTAACCAATCAAGTGGGATTGAATTTACCAGCAGTGCTTGTGAGTTAACTATGACCACATTCTAGCCAATCATGTCATTGTGGATTCAGTATTGATAATTGATGCAATACTGGGTTTTCATACCTTGTTGCTGTATTAAGCAAGTATGAAATGAATGATTACCACAACAGTGATACTGACATGCTATTAAAGAGATTGCAATGAGGAAAAGCAGATAATTTCAAGACAGAAAAACCAATTTGTATTTCTGGAATAACCATTTATCAAAGTTAAAATTATTACTTTACAACAATAAAAACTATATTTTATTTATGGAGCGCCCCACCCACACACACACACACTTTCTCTATCCTTAGGTGCCATCCATTAATGACGTCGCCGGGGGGGTGGGGGAGAGGTCACACATAATACATACTTCAATGACAATAATGTGATATGAAGCATTCTCATTTTCCTATAGAAAGTACAGCTTTTATGGGGGGGGGGTTTGGTGGCATCATATTGGAGGGGGCAGTGACGTAGCTAGGACTTATGCCGCCCGGGTTTTTAAGAAGTGTGAAGTCAAATTTAAGCTCGCAACTTTAAAGTTAAATGTCAAAAAAATATTTGAAACAGGCTCATTTTCAAATAGAAAATACAGCTTTTATGCATATTCAAACAGGGGGTCTACGTTTTTGTGACTCATTGTTCTGGATAACCATCGCGCATATAAAAAATATACGGAAAAATTTAGAGAAAATAATTGAATGGATCGCTCCTTTTAAATCTGAATTTTCTGCTTGACGACACATTAAAAAATAATAATTTTATCACGGATCACGTCAGATGTGTGCTTTCGGATGAGCGTTTTACGGTTTATAAATAAATATTAACATGGCATTAGGAGTTTTTCGTCTTCTTACTTTTAGTAAAAGTTTGACCGTTGAGTTCGCTAGAACTAGAAGTGTCTCAACTGCTTTCGTTTTAGCATGCGTTAATTTATCAATACATGAAGAACAAATTAT
This sequence comes from Ampullaceana balthica, assembly GCA_944989445.1. NCBI lineage: Eukaryota > Metazoa > Mollusca > Gastropoda > Lymnaeidae > Ampullaceana > Ampullaceana balthica. The sequence goes on along the minus strand of CALYLW010001368.1, from coordinate 58,214 downwards.
TGCGGTTTGCATCTAAACTGACGGGGTTGGAAAGAAAATAAATTAATTTTTAAAAAATGTCCGTGATATTTAAAAATAAAATAAATATAATTAAACTAGGGCTAGGCCTATACCTCTACTATGGGGCCGTCCATAAAGTACGTAACGCTATTTTTGACCCCCCTCCCCCCCTGTCACAAATCTCTGGACCCCCCCCCCTTAAAGTACGTCACACTTTCGAATTTTTTTTAAAAAATTAACACCTAATTAAAATATTTAATTTAATACTTAAATTACACTTCACCATTAAACTGTATTAAAATATAAACTTTCCAATTAAAAGTAGGGATGTACCAGATTCAAAATTTTGAAATCTGACCGGAGCTGAATTTGGCCGGATTTATGAAGTGAAATCCGGCTGGTGCCGAAATCAGATTTCTTAAAATGGCCGGATTCCTGATTTGCCGGAGCCATTATGAATATATATATAAATTAGGAATCTACCGGCCAGCCGGATTTATAAAGTGAAACCTGCCGGAGTCGAAGCCAGGGCCGGATTTTTTTTTAATAGCCGGATTTGCCCGGAGCTGGAGCCGAAATCCCGTACACCCCTCACTTAAAAGAACTATCATATTATTAAAATGACTTTAATAGTAGAATAGTTAATTGGAAACAGTTGTCACAGTTATTCAATGAAATAGTAACTCAATCTAGATCAAATTTGAAAAGAAAAATTGCAAAAATTACACTTGACAATTGTATAATACACATAATTTCTCTGCTAACTTTTCATTTACAATGAGTGAGGTTAAGTTTTAGATAATCTTCCGATTATGCAATCTATTGAAACAGGATAATAAGTAGATTAGCGAAACTTGACCTCACCCACAGATTAAATAATACAAAGAAAACAAAACAATTTGACTTTTAAAAAAAAAGACTAGATTGACAAATTATGTGACCAACTCTTGTGCTATATTGAATCTGTTTATTATGGTCCTATGAATTATGTTTCATTCAAAAATATTCACTGGACATCATCTTACAACGGTGAAATGAAGTTTTCATCCATAGTTACGACTGACATCATTCTTTCACCATCATCGTTTCCTGGAAGAATAATTGCAGACAGATCAACTCGTCCTCATCTAGCCACTCAACAGCCTCTGTATGTGCATTTTCTTTTCTGGCAATAACTGCCATAGGTTCTCTTTGCCTTCTAGAAGTGATTCTCAAAGGACGGATGCTTTTTAAATCCCTTATATTAACTTCACCGTCGTCTCTGTTTCTCTGTCTCTCTCTCTGTCTGTCTTGGGCGGGCGGAAAAACAAAAGTCAAGAATGACCCTTTTCCCGTCATGCCATCGAGCTGAAATTTGGCACATGGACCCGTCTCACCTAAAAATGCATCGTATTAAAATTTCAGATCGATCGAACGTACCGTAATTAAATTAATGCATTTTTAGTTTATCCTTATATAACGTATGTAATTCAAATTCACGGGTTGTTGTTGTTTTTAAATCCCTTATATTAACTTCGCGGCCCGTCTCTCTCTCTCTCTCTCTCTCTCTCTCTCTCTCTCTGTCTTGGGCTCGGCGGGCGGAAAAACAGAAGTCAAAAATGACCCACTTCCCATGATCCGATCGAACTGAAATTTGGCACACGGACCCGTCTGACCTAACAATGCATCGTATCAAAATTTCAGATCGATCGAACGTACCGTAATTAAATTAATGCATTTTTAGTTTATCCTTATATGAGGTATGTAATTTAAATTCACGATTTGTTATTGTTTTTTTGCCACGTGAAATTTTGAGCTGACGCATTGAGGCGACCCAACGAAGCGACGGGCGCTTTTGTTTACATTTTACGTGTCACTCTGAGCTCGGTCAAGCGAATCGGTGACCAGACTTTTCCCCTCTCCCCCCCACCCACCCCTCCCCCCCACCCACCCCTCCCCCCCCACTAGGGTTATGATGCAAAGTTGAGTTAAGACAGATTCAGTCTGTAAATGTTTGAAAATAATCAATACTGTTAGTTATGTCTCATATATAAGGGATTTATAGTCAAAAACTTTGTTTTTACGGGTTTGTTTTATTTAAATCCCTTATATTAACTTCACGCGCCGTCTCGTCTCTCTCTCTCTGTCTGTCTTGGGCGGGCGGGCGGAAAAACAAAAGTCAAAAAATGACCCACTTCCCGTGATCCGATCGAGCTGAAATTTGGCACACGGACCCGTCTGACCTAACAATGCATCGTATCAAAATTTCAGATCGATCGATCGTACCGTAATTAAATTAATGCATTTTACACGCTTTTATTTAAGTCACAATGTTTGTATGTTGTATCCGTCCATCCATCAAATCTTGTAACGTAAAATTAAAACCACTTCTGATGGTCCTAGAGATCTCAAAATTTTACCACAGATGGATCTTGGATGACAATGCATTGTATCAAAATTTCAGATCGATCGAATGTACCGTAATTAAATTAATAAATTTTTAGTTTATCTCTATTTATCACTATTTAGAATGTATAGTCGTCCTCTAGAGTTGACCTCCAAGGCTCACTGGTTTCACTCCAGCCCTGGTTTACCGAATTCCCGTGTTTACATCAAGGTCAGGGGATATCAGCGCGTTTCAGTCTGTAAATGTTTGTAAATAAAAGCGTGTCCTTTTTAAAAAAAGATTTTTTTACATTTTACTTATTTAGTTTATCCTTATATGAGGTATGTAATCAAATTCACGGTTTGTTATTGTTTTTTTCCCACGTGAGAGTTTGAGTTGATGCGTTGACGTGACCCATCGACGTACCCGGGTGCTTTTTACGTGTCATGCTGAGCTCAGCTAGGGTTATGAAGCAAAGTTGAGTTAAGAGTTTGAAAATAAAAAATACTGTTAGTTATGTCTATATATATAAGGGATTTATAGTCAAAAACTTTGTTTTTTACGGGTTTGTTTTATTAAATCCCTTATATTAACTTCGCGGCCATCTCGCCATCTCTGTCTGTCTTGGGCGGGCGGGCGGGCGGAAAAACAAAAGTAAAAAATGACCCACTTACCGTGATTCGATCGAGCTGAAATTTGGCACACTGGCCCGTCTGACCTAACAATGCATCGTATCAAAATTTCAGATCGATCGATCTTACCGTAATTAAATTAATGCATTTTTAGTTTATCCTTATATGAGGTATGTAATTCAAATTCACTGTTTGTTATTGTTTTTTCTTTCCACGTGAAAGTTTGAGTTTTCATGTCCTGATATTTAACAATTCGAGTGAAGTATTGGCTGGTGCGAACATGATTGTCAAACCATACCTGATCCTTATATTTGTAATATTAGTGCTGCTGCATCCAATTCAGATTTATGAAGAACACATTCAGGAGATACGCATTTCATGCTATTTTGACATAAAACTAATTCTAATTTTTCAAAAAAAATTTGAAAATTATTTTTAAAGCTATTTAAATTCTACTAAAAAATATATAAATAAATTAGAAAAAAAATAATTCAAAAAATAATTGTGTGGACATCACACATGGCCTGACTCTCCCCCTGTCACAAAGTGTCACACTTTCTTAGCGTGACGTACTTTTATGGACGGCCCCTATTATATACTATGTACAGATACATCAATTTAAAAAAATACGAAAGTTTAAGTTAAGTTTAAGGGTAAGGACTTTGTGCTTTGGCAATACTAGTAAATAAGAATAATTTTCACGGCACGGCTACTTCTCTTTTAGTAATTTAAATAACAAAATTATTATTAACGAGCAACAAATTAACAAAGCCTGTCCAAGGACGTTCCGCCACCGTTCGGTGGCATGGTTGTAACTCCGCTCCAACAGCCGTTTCGACCGGCATTACATGTGCATCGCGTCAAAATACTATTCATTATAGTTAAAAAATAAATAACTCGTAAAAACAGGCTTTTGACTATAAGTCCCAACGCGCATAACTCAAAATAAAGTATTTGGGAAGAAATACTGCATGTATGTAACAACTTGGTAGCGGATATTGAAATGCTATAGGGCAACAATTTCCTAATGTCCATTTCTTCTGGGCTGGGGGGCCCAAAATGTATTTTTTCATAAACGTTTATTCCCCATTTAATTATTTCAGATTTTGAGAAATATAGATAAATATATCCATTATAAAATTGATTGAAATAAATAGGTGTTAATAACTTTTATATTGCACTAAATGGGCCCAGGGGCCCTTAATGTCCATTTTTGCTAATATGAGCTATATAAAAATTAGTTTATGCGCTAGCTACGGAATAATGGAATGGATCTGAACCAAATTTTTATACAAAACCTTGGAAGTCCATATTCAAATCACAAAGAGCACTAAGCATATAATGTTTATTTCTTAGGGGCTGGGGGCCCACATGTCTTTTTAAAAATATTTTAAAGATATTATTTCCCATTCTTTTTTAACGATCTTTGTATATAAAAACTTAAAAGTCTATATAGATAGGGGGCCGTCACAAATGACGTCACGCACCTAGGGGGGAGGGGGTCACATTTTTGTGACGAGCGTGAGAGGGAGGGAGGGGGTTGAAGAAATGTGACATCACATCAAAATGGTAACTTTAAATAAAACTTCCACTGAAATATTTGGTCGCTTACAATTTATTTAATGACTTTTTTTTCTTTTTTAAAAAAATCAGTGCTTCTCAATGTGCCGGTCGGTAGGCCATCAGACGCTGGTTGGCGTAAGCTATACAAGACACGAAAATTAAATCTAATTATAATCCTTAAGTTTGAGAATCCACAAGATAACATATGAAATTGTTACACTGCGTCGTTTGATGTTGACATCAAAGCATTTGTGATGTAACCGCAGCTCCGTTTGGTTCTCTCATGGCAGGAGTCGTCGATTTTTTTGGCCAAAATATACAAGTTTATGTGTGCGTTACAACCCCCAGACTCTAGGTCCTGCTCACATGACTCGGGGATTTGGGGGAGCGTCGTTAGCGAAAATGCTACTGGTGAGTTTTACAAGCATGACAAGTGTCTAAAACATGATCTGAATAGGATTATGTGTAGATATTTTCAGTCAAAACGACACGGAATATCCATTTTTCTTTAAAAGGGCAGTGGGGGAGGGAATCTATTTGATAAAATTAAAAACGTTTTAAGATTGATATAATTGTTCGATTGGTTTTTGGTCAAACGCCCCTGGCCATTCTAGTCTTCTAGATCAGTGCTTCTCAAAGTGGTGGTCCGTAGACCGATGCCAGTCCGTGGGCCATCCGCTGCCTGTCCGCAGATGTTCTCAAAAAAAAGGACCGAAAAAATTGTCAGTGCAGGGAAAATTGTGCACTGGTCCCTGGTGCAATGGAAAAAATTCCTGCCGGTCCGCCATACTAAAAAGTTTGACAAGCACTGTCCTATATATAATGGTTAATGAGCCCATTTAAAATTAGTCAACTATTCATTAACTTTATTGAATGCATCAAATTCTTGACATCGCAATTCGAGAGGAGCACGAAAACAACTATTCTTCTTTGCTCAGTTTTTAAGGCATTAATTTTAAACTATCACAGAAAGGATACTTGATACAGACAAGCCATGTGGATTAAGATTATTGTCACTCGTGTCAGTATAAATGAAAGTGGGTAGATTTAGGTGTCTTCGTATAGTACGTAGGTAAGAAATCTACATAGTTGTCAAATTTTAAAAAAATGCATTTTCTGGAAGGAACCGGTTCAATAATGGGCATATATTCCAAGCGTACACGTACACATGACGTATTTTAATATATCTATTGGATTGAAGTGGATGTTATATGTCCCAAATGAGTCTGCATTACCCCCAAGAATTCCCTTTTTGACCCCAGATGAGGTTATTTACCTCTGTTCGCCGACCTCTTTCTTGCAGGATGCCCGTCAGTCAATTGAGGTATTTTTAAAAAATACATTTTTAAATGTTATTTTTAAAATAATTTCTTTTTCTAAGCAAAGACGTTAACCATGATGATTAATAGTCAATGTTTAATTTGTATGCATTAAAATATAATAAGGATGTTAACACAGTTCGTTTTCTGAAGGCGGTTAAAACGTTTCTTAAAAAATGCTTCACGCGGGTTACGATATTACAATGTAGATCTCCACTAAATAAATAATAAATACTTAAATGACAATAAAAGTGATTTGAAACATACTTATTTTCAAATAGAAAAAATAAAGTGTTTTTTTTTGTTGTTTTTTTTTGGCGTCAAAGATTTGTTACGTATTTTTTAGAGTGGGGGGGGGGTCTAAGTTTTTTGTGACGAGGGGGGGGGAGAGGGTAAAAAATCGGCAAAAATTGCGTGACGTCATTTTATGGACGGCCCCATATTACTATGGCGCACTGAAATCCTAATGTCCTTTCCCTCGGGGATAGGGGGGCCCCAAATGTCTTTTTTTTTAACTAAATGTTTTATATTTTATTTACCATTCAATTTTTTAAGATCTTTAGAAATATAAATAAATGTATGCATTATGAAATTGATTGAAATGAAAATAGGTTGAAAGAATAATCTTTTACATTGAATGGGCCCGGGGGCCCTAGATATCGTTTTTTGCTAATGTGAGATATATAAAAATTAGTTTATGCGTTAGCTACGGAGTAAATGGATGGATTTTAACCAAAAATATTTATACAAATACTTGGTAGCCCAAATTAAAATACTAAAGGGCACTGAACTTTCACTGTTTATTTCTCCGGGGGCCCCTAACGTCTTTTTTCATATATTTTAAGATGTTATTTCCCATTTTATTCTTAACGATCTTCAGAAATATATCCTAGATGAACTTGAAATAAAATGAACAGCATTTTAAAATGTATATATTACACCGAATGGGCCGGGGGCGGGGCCCCAAATGTCTTTTTTGGTTTTCTTTAAGATATTATTTCCCATTCAGTTTTTAACGATCTTGAGAAACTATCCATGATGAATCTGAATTTAAATGAAGAGGTTTTTGAAATGTACCTCTTGATCCGAATGGGCCCCGCGGCCCACTTAATGTATTTTTTCCTTATATTAGCTATATAAAAATTAGTTTAATCGTTAGATAATGAGAAAATAACTGGATTTTGATCAAACGTGGTAGTATATAGAAACTTAAGAGCCTATATTAAATTACTATTGGGCACTGAGCTCATAATGTCCATCTCAACTTGGGTGGGGGCCCTAACTGTATTTTTTTTCTAAAAATTTAATATTGTATTCCCCATTCAATTTTACACGATATTAAAAAATAAAGATATATATATTTGTTATTAAATTAATATAAATGAACACATTTTCGAACGTCATATGTTGGACTGATAGACCCGGGACCCTTCATCTATATATATAAAAATCAAAGTATGTCTGTGTGTGTGTGTGTGTGTACATGTTCTTTGTAGCTGACTAAACCATTCATCCAATCGTCATGAAACTTTTCGAAACTGTTGAGTATGCTCCCGGGATGGTAACTGGCTACTTTTTTTTCAAAATTTAACACTGATGGGGCGCGGGAGCCCATAATGTTATGTTTCCTTATATGAGCTATATATACAAATTATTTTAAGCGTCAGCTACTGTGTTAATTGATGGATCTTAACTAAACTTTGTATATAAAAACTTGACAGCCAATATTAAAAGTATTATAGGGCAATAAACTCCTAATGTCCATTTCTTCGGGCCCTAGGGGCCCAAAATGCCTTTTTTCTTAAACTTTTAAAATTTAATTCCCCATTCATTTATTAACGATCTTGAAAAATAATGATAAATGCATCCATTATTATCCATATTGAAAGGAACAGGTGTTTTGAACTTTATGTCTTGCACAAAGTGGGCCCTAGGGCCCTTAATGTCGTTTTTTGCTTATATGAGCTATATAAAATTTAGTTTATCTGTTTGCTACTAAGTAAATGAATGGATCTTAACCAAACTTTGTATTAAAAAACTTTGTACCCCATATTAAAATACGTAAGGGCACTGAACTTCTAATGTCAATATCTTAGGGGCCGGAGGCCTTAAATACCTTTTTTCGTATATGTTTAAGATATTTTTCCCGTTCACGTTATAACGATCTTGAGAAATATATCCATGATGAAATTGAATTAAAAGGAACAGGTTTTTGAAATTGACACCTTGCACGGGATGGGCCCTGAATCCCTAAATTTCTTCTTCTATATATGGTCGAGTGGTAGCGCACTGGACTGTCATACCGATGGTCACGGGTTCGAATCCGTGTGAAGGCAAGGGTTTGTTCCCGGGGCCTAGGGCGTCCCTGAGTCACCCCGCTCCGAATGGGTACCTAACACTACATGTAGTTAGGCGGCTGGGTAATGCGTGGAACCCACAAAGCCGTGGCCTGTGATTGCTGCTTCACTTGCCAACAGATCATCTGATCAACTATCTTCTGCATAGAAGGAGCGTCTGTATAGATAAGATAAGAAGATAAGATATTAAAAATGAAAGTGTTTGTGTGGTGTGTGTGTGTGCATGTCCTTTATAGCTGACTAAACCATTCACCCGATCGTCATGAAACTTTTAGAGACTGTTGAGTACGCTCCTGGGATAGTAAATGGCCAAGTTTTTTTCTAAATTTAAAACCCATGGGGCGCCGGGGTCAATAAAGTCTTTTTTTGCACACATGAGCTATATAAAAATTAGTTTAAGCGTTAGCTAATGTATAAATTTTATGGATCTTAACCAAAATGTGTATATAAAGCCTTGACGGCCAATATTAAAATATATTATAGGGCAGTGAACTCCTAATGATCATTCCTTCAGGCCTGGGGGGACCAAAATGCCTTTTTTTCTTAAACGTGTAAGATTTTATTCCCCATTCAATTATTAGCAATCTTGAAAATAATGATAGATGTATCCATTATCATCCATATTGAAATGAACATGTGTTTTTAACTTTAAATCTTTGCCTGAATGGGCCCTGGGGCCCTTAATGTCGTTTTTGCTTATATGAGCTATATAAAAAGTAGTTTTTTTTCGTTAGCTACTGAGTAAATGAATGGCTCTTAACCAAACTTTGTATGCAAAAAACTTGGAAGCCCATTTTAAAATACTTAAGGGCACTGAACTTCTAATGTCAATTTCTTCGGGGCCGAGGGCCCCAAATGTCTTTTTTTCGTATATGTTTTTCCTATTCCCTTTCTAAAGACCTTGACAAATATATCCATTATGAAACGATTTAAAAGGAAGAGGTTTGTGAAATTGACATCTTGCACCGAATGGGCCTGGTGGCCCCTTAATGTCAGTTTTCCCCCTATATTAGCTATAAAAAAATTAGCTTCAGTGTTAGCTTATGAGAAAATAACTGGATTTTGACCAAACTTAGTATATAAAAACTTAAGAGGCTATATTAAATTATTATAGGGCACTCAACTCCTAATGTCATTACCTCTGAACTGCACGTTAATAATTATTGTATTCCCTATTCAATTTTACACGATATTGAGAAATATAGCTTGAGTGCAATGGCACTAAAGTCTAAAGATTTAAATTACATTATCCTTCATTTTGGGACCGGTGTAACAGGCCAGGTTAAACACCTGACCAGAATATACCCGGGTATAATCTGGCCTAGGCCAGAATATACCCCCGGGGTTAAACTGGCCTAGGCCAGAATATACCCCCTCAGGCCAGAATATACCCCTTTGACAACATGCGGACATATAGTAAAAAATGGATTAATGACTTTTTAGACTTTCTCTTCATGTTTTAGCTCTGTCAAAGAAATTAAACTCTTTTCTTAAGTAGCAAAATTGTTTTAATTAAAATAAAATAATAATTTTACAATATTTTACGATGAATGAAAGGAGCATTACATTTTATTTTAAAATGAAGATGTCGTTGTCTCGTTTTTAAAATATGAAATCTTATATAATTTTGACGATTCAAGTTCTAAAGTTACAGTGTAATGCCAATATTTATGAAATCAGCGTTTTTATTTGTTTAAATTTAAAATTAACATAATCAAGCACTACTCACTACAACTACATGATTAGTTTAAAACTATAATTTAAGACTGGTTTTATTTGTTGCTTTTCAATCGCGTGTTAACACTTTGGATTCCTTACCATTATCTTATCTTATCATTTAGAGATGCTCCTTCTATACAGAAGATTATTACGCCCTACGCTTATCATTGGTTTATATCTAGTTTTGAATTTGTATTAGTATTAGAGTTTTAAATGTTGATAGTGTTACTTTCAAATGTTGATAGTGATGTTTTTAAATGTTGATCTTGTTGGTTTAAATGTTGATAGTGTTGGTTTTAAATTTTGATAGTGTTAGTTTTTACTGTTGATAGAGTTGGTTTTAAATGTTGATATTGGTTTTCCTGGTTTCCTCAGCCAACCCATTCCCCACTTTGATTAAAGTTGTTATGTAGTTGTTATGTAGTTGTGATGTAGTTGTTATGTAGTTGTTATGTAGTTGTTATGTGGTTGTTATGTGGTTGTTATGTGGTTGTTATGTAGTTGTTATGTAGTTGTTATGTAGTTGTTATGTGGTTGCTATGTAGTTGTTATGTAGTTGTTATGTAGTTATGTAGTTGTTATGTGGTTGTTATGTGGTTGCTATGTAGTTGTTATGTAGTTGTTATGTAGTTGTTATGTAGTTGTTATGTGGTTGTTAGTTATGTGGTTGTTATGTAGTTGTTATGTAGTTGTTATGTAGTTGTTATGTGGTTGCTATGTAGTTGTTATGTAGTTGTTATGTAGTTATGTAGTTGTTATGTGGTTGCTATGTAGTTGTTATGTAGTTGTTATGTAGTTATGTAGTTGTTATGTGGTTGCTATGTAGTTGTTATGTAGTTGTTATGTAGTTGTTATGTAGTAGTTATGTGGTTGTTATGTGTTTGTTATGTAGTTGTTATGTAGTTGTTATGTAGTTATGTAGTTGTAATGTATTGCCAGTGTTCACGTGTTGAATTACTTTATCTATGAGGAGGATATGGTTGTCCTCTATTCCTGTCAGAATGTAACTTATGGCCCTGAAGTAACCTTCCCTTCCCCTTTTAATATGTACACCTTGGTTGTTCAAGATCTTGATTGCGGCCATAATATACAAACTTGTCAAAAGTAAGGCCAAGAGTTGTGCTAAGACGCTTTCTTCTTGAAATTGTTAGTGGGTTAAAAGTCCTAAACTGCATTTGTTTTGAGACAGGTTGTATCAAGATGATATCTATTTCTTCACATGTGCTTTCTTGTTCCTTTTGTTGTATGCTCCCATTGGCATTACCTTTAACAGAGTCATCAGGGAACTGATCGGGTGAATAAACTTGTTAATTGCTGTAAACATTTACATTACTGACATTGTCGGTGTTTCTTAGTATTTTGTCAGTCGATATATTCTTTAGCTATACTCTTCCCTTGTTTAATGATTCTACCACGAGGTAGGGACCAATCCATCAGGGTTCCATGATTTATATTTACGCCTTTCAAAAGAAATTAAGCTGGTTTATAATAAAATTAAAATGCGCGACAAGATCAGAGGTTCTTTTGAATACAGATTAAACGGAACGCAATCCGTGCTTCATAACAATAGATAAATGCATAGAAAGCGGACAATCCAACATTGGCGAAATCCAATAAGGATGACCGTACTGTTTTAAGAGTAACACGGGTAAAAATGAATTGCACTGATTTAAAAAATAACAATAATTTGCGCTACTGGAATAAAGGTTTATTTTGAATGTCTTAAGACGCCGCAAAGGCAAACCGAGCTACAGATAAAGGTTCGGAAATACGATAAGCAACATGGGGTGAAGTCAAACGATGTTTCCCACACTTTAGTCGGCCTATTCTTTTAACTATTTTGCAGATCAGTGTATATTCTGACAGATTTTTTTTTAAAGGGAAAGCGCCATGATATGTTTAATTAAAAAAAAACAAAATGAAGATAGCCCTAAACCGTGGTTGCCAGTAACATTTAAAATGTATGCGAGGAAAAAAAATAATTCATGCATAATTTAATTCAATACTTTTTAAAAAATCTTTATTGCCATACTCAAAATAATTAAACATAATGATTTTATTAATGCGCGAGGTACTCGAAAAAAATGTTCGCAAGTGTTTGAAAAGCTATAACTATAGTCCTAATTGCGCTTAAATTACTTTTTTTTTAAACAATTCATGTATTTTTTGAATTATACAACTATAATTTTTTTTTAAAAACGCTGATTCCATCTAGACTCGTGTAGACTGTAACTTTAGTTACAAAGCTACCGTCCTATCAGACATCGTAATAAAAGAAATTATTTTATTACTGTTATTTTATTGTTATTAAAACATCTTTCCTACCTAAGAAATGAGTTTAACTTCTCTGACATAGCTAAAACTCTAATAGAATGTCTATATAGTCATTCAGTCATTTTTTACTATATATCCTCATGTTGTCAAAGGGGTATATTCTGGCCTGGAGGGGTATAATCTGGCCTAGGCCAGTTTAACCCCCGGGCAGTGGCGTCACTAGGGGGGCGGGGGGGGGGCGGGCCGCCCCGGGTGACACCCATCAGGGGGTGACACCCGAGCCTAAAATTTTACTGTGTACGATTTTATGTCAGAAAACAAAAGATGACATTTTTTAATCTAGAAAGAAATTAAGAAATACAATGAAATACGTTAAACGCGAACATTCTTATTAAAAAAATATCAGTTAACTAGCAATAATAAAACAGTCCCAACACACGAACAACATTAAAACAAATTAGGAAAAAAAGAAAAGAAATAGTCGCAGCAGAGAGATCTTTAAAAAAGGCTGGAATGAAAGAGGCAGTGTCTTCTGTTTTAAAAGATATAAAGCCATTTGGGCTTGGACACACCGACATCATGAACGAATCCCACCTCACGACTCCCTCCACCACAGTGGGGGGGGGGATACGATTTTTATTTTCTTTGTTGATGTTTTTCTTGAGGAAAATTATGATTTCAATGTCTTTGAGTTAATATTTTTTATATATATATTTATTAAAGGCGTGAAAGCATAGATATGCATGTTTATATACAGATAGTCCTCCGGTTACGACGGTCCCATCCCGACTTACGCTGTTTAGTGCTTATGAACGCGCCCCCGTAAAGAATAGTATAACGCGTTATTTCGTATCTAAAAAAAAATTCATTTGCAACGAATTCTTTTCTCTATTTGAAATAACAAAAATTATTGAAAAATATGTTTGATTATTATTTCAACCTACAACTTTCGTTTGCGAATTTTTCAAATGGCGATGTTTTCAATCAAGTCAATAAAGCTGAGTAAGCTTACAAGTTCCTTTTCAATGCACATTAGAGAGAGCATATTCAGCCTTTTTCGTCTCATGCAAATTCTAACTCATTAAATATTCTTTTCAACTTTGAAAGGGATCGCTCTCAGCTGCAGTTTGATGTCATCATTGAAAGATAGATGCGAAGTGCGATGCGTACCTTTGTAAAGGACTGTGTGAAATATACCTCATTCAAAAGCAGCAAAATTTTTTAGCTCTGCGCAAGTTTTTTGAGTTTCGCTTTGTGCTAATTCCTTTTCCTTACTCTGAGCCTTGGGCTGGACAATAACGTTTTTAAGAGTTCTGAAAATTGGACTAATTCTGAAGGTAAGCAGTCTTCGAAATCACTCATGAACCTACCTGTGGAAGAAAATCAGAAGCCCCGAGCCTAGTGCTCTTTATGGGTCTTCCCGGAAGACCCCCTTAGCCATCTGGCCACCAAAGGGACGTAACAGCTGAGGAACCCCCCCCCCAAAAAAAAAGCGGTCGCTTCTGTAGCGGCCACCTGGGCATCCAGGACATACAGTCGAAGATGCCTCCCACTAAGTTGCCCTCACAACGAGGTGGTGGAATTTCCTACTACGACCCGCTACCACTTTGGCGCCATCCCGGCAAAGCACAAGAGTCTCCATGGTTAGGACCGCTGCAGACCGGGGATCATCAAAGACCTACCTAGGGTGCACCCCCACTGGAAGGTTTCCTCAGAGCTGGCGTCCAATGCGTTCTTCGCGGCACTTTTTGCTAATCCGTACTGGCGCTATTGGCCCTAAACCGGCACCGCTCGATGGCGTTGCTAGTAAATTGAGGGGGACGAAACGGTTGCTTCGGATTTACCAGACCCCTTCTTCGTGAATGTTCATTCTCTTTTGGGTCGAGCCGTTAGGCTCTTAGGACCCGGTTCATTTTATCGCAAGCGAGCCTCATCAAGCGGGCATCACCGTAGAGATAATCCTCTGCAGGTACCGTTACTTCTCCCTCCAAATCCCCTCACAGCTCGGGGCACTCTTCGAGTACGTGGGCCACCATCTCCTCCGGGTGGCCACACAGCCGACAGGCCAGTTCCCTTCTAGTGTTAAACTTGTACAAGTAGCTTCGTATGGGACAATGTTCAGTTCTCATTCTAGTTATGAGCGTCTGATTGCTACGTCAAATTTTCCACCAGGAGTCGCTTTTGCCCGGTCGCTGCATGTACTGGAATACTTTTCTGACCGTGCTTCCAGACGCCCAGCCCTGAAGCCATTTCTCTCGGTAATGGTCCTTAAGCCACGATCTGACCCCCAGCTGGGTCATCGGGCGATCTGTTTGGGCTGAGCTGAACCTTCTCTCGCCAACTTATCGACCCTGTCTGAATGAGGCTCGCCACTGTGCCCAGTGATGTACTGAAGGACTACTTTTCCGCCTCGTGTTAGGATTTCACCTACTGTTTCCAAAATGACACTAACCGTTTTCGTCTCCAGAGAGGATCGAGCCACAGTCTCGAGCGAAAACCGTGAGTCGGTGAAGACTACGACGGTCGGGAAAACCTTACTTCTTGCTAGACGTCGGCGTACTTCCTTCAAACCCTTGCAGATCGCCTCCAGTTCGGCGTGCGTGATTACTGTATGCGGCTCCGCCACGGCCCTGGACAGTTCGATACTGTCAGGTCCAGGTTGAGGGTAGTTGAATTAGTACTCCGTATCCACTTCTGCTATCCTTGAAACGTGAGCCGTCCGTGAAGAAACGTAGTTACAGGCAAGTCAAAGCTTCATGTGGTCCTCGAGCAGGGACCAGTCGCATTCGTTCAGAGTGCTTGGGTTATGGGGACTGAGTCTTCTATTTCGTTAGACCGTTATCCATGAAGGATGGTCTTTTTCGAAATCACTTGAATGTTCTTCCATTAACATGGCTGCTGCCCATCGGGTGGCGAAAGTAATGAGGCTCAGTTAGGTTTGTAGGATAGCCAAATTTCTCATGGATGTATTTATATGCACCTAACCAATGTTGTAGGGCTTAAGAAAGTTTGTCAATGATTACCAGATATACCTCAATCTTGAATTTTTTCTCCAGGAGAATACTGTTTTGTTGATGTCACCTTTATCAAACTGACGCTTTCTTTTTTGTATGATAGTATTGAAGATTGTTTTACACTGTTTTTACCACGGACTTTTCCTTTCCTTTGTCTTCATAGGAAATAAAATTAAGAATGCTATTTTTTAACAAACTCAATGAGAGACTTCCTTTCTAAAATTGTTTCCCAAATTTCAAGTAAAATAGCGACTTCCAGTTGTTCAATTTCCTTTAGAAATTCTTCTTCTTCAAGTCGGCAGTCACGTGGCTGATTTTCATTCGTTGCTAATTCTTCCAGTGCTGCGATATTCTCATGGTATGAGCTATTAACAGACCTTACAGCATAATGTCAGGCTGACCATCTTGTGTCAGACAAGTCTTTGTTAGCATGTATCAGTTTCATTTGTTTTTGAAGTACCTGTCAACGATGAGTAGATGCAACAAGTCGGGTATAAAGATTTTGCAGAAGACAAAAAAATCTGACCGCAGTAGGACAACCTGCTGCTCTTTTCCCAACCAAATTAAAGGAATGAGCTGTGCACGTCACATAATATATTATCTTATCTATACAGACGCTCCTTCTATGCAGAAGATAGTTGCGTCCACAGACCATGACAGATGATCTGTTGGCAAGTGATGCAGCATTCACAAGCCACGGCTTTGTGGGTTCCACGCATTACCCAGCCGCCTAACACATGTAGTGTTAGGTACCCATTCGGAGCGGGGTGACTCAGGGACGCCCTAGGCCCCGGGAACAAACCCTTGCCTTCACACGGATTCGAACCCGTGACCATCGGTTCGACAGTCCAGTGCGCTGCCACTCGACCACCGCGTCCCCCGAGCTACTAATGAGCTACAATGCACTTCTCACGAAGAATAGCTTGGTTTCCGTTATACTTCCTACTCATTTGCAGCATTGCCGTATGCCTGTCCAAGGCATTTTCAGGGATTCGTACAAACATAATGGCCTGCATCTTTATTATACACTATAATTCATAAACAGTTTGGGGGCCCTTAAATTATTGGGAGCTTTAGCCCGTTCAGCACCCCCCTTTTAATCCGCCATGTCCAGGTATCTGTGACGATGTGGTACGAGGAGGGGGTGTTTAAGAAATGTGACGTCACATCAAAAACGCGAAACTTTAAATAAATGTTCCACTTAAATATTTGATTGTTTCCCATTTATTTAATTACGTTTTCAATGACTTCACGCGTGTTACGATATTACAGTGCAGACTTACCCCAAATACATATTAATGACAAAAAATAATTTGCAACATGCTAATTTTTATTGAGAAAATACGGCTTGGGGAGGGTTGTCAAAGCTTTGTGACGTAATATTGTAAGAAAGGGGTGGGGTCTAAGTTTTTGTGACAAAGTATGACGCTGGGGGAGGGTGGGGTAAAAATCGGCAACCTCGCGTGACGTCATTTATGAACGTGAAGGGGTGACACCATGAGCTACCGCCCCGGGGTGACACCAACCCTAGTGACGCCTCTGCCCCCGGGGTATATTCTGACCTAGGCCAGTTTATACCCGGGTATATTCTGGTCGGGGGTTTAATCTGGCCTGTTACACCGGGGCCCTAAATATCGTTTCTTGTTTTGTAAGCTTTTTATCAGTTTGCTATGAAACTTTGACTTTTTTTTCACACTTCCGCGAAGGTTTCTGGCAGAATTTTTTTTAAACATTCCAATTCCACTTTAATTGGTTTCTTTAAATTTATTCATTTTTACTGAGATCGTTGCAACGCACGATGGGTCTGCTAATAAACTATAAAAATAATTAGGGCTGTTATCGATTAATTTAAATTTAATCGTTAACTTTTGAAAAATTATCGATTAATTAATCGATAATTTCGATTAAAACCAAAAATAGAAATTTATGACGTCATTAAACTGAACATTTCTCACGGACATTGAAAATTAAGAATATTTTGAACTAAATTTCATGACAATGTGTTGATACTTGATTTGTGATGAAGGTGGTACGTCAGCGATGTATTTGATCCTTTAAAAGAGAATTGTTTATGGCAGTGGACACAGAAAATGTTTTCACCATCTTCGACTTTGCCATCCGCAGTTAGCTTAAAAACAACATATTTGCTCAACTTTCTAGTTATATGTTTAAATTTAACTGCGCTGATGCTGTCAGCAGGGCCGTCTTAACGCATAGGCCCGTTGGGCATTTGCCCGGGGGCCCACGAGCATATGGGCCCCATGGGAATATGTTTATTTATATATATTATGTATATTCATTTTTTATTCCTGCGGGGGAAGGGCCCAACACTATATTTTTGCCCGGGGGCCCAAAATGGTGTAAAGACGGCTCTGGCTGTCAGACATTTTATAATTGACGTCTGCCGGTCAACATACATTAATAAAATAAATTTTAATATTACGCGGGAGATGTTTGTACGTAAAAAAATATATATAAATTATTATTAATTATTAATAATTTATTATTTATTACTAAAAATTTTTAAAAAAATATTATAAATATTTTCTTAAATTTTAATCGAATTTTTATCGATTAAAATTATTTTAATCGATATTTAATCGATAAAATTTTTAACGATTAATCTAGAGATTAATCGATAATTTCCGAAGCCCTATATAAAATAAAAAATAATAATAATTTATTTAATTATCATATTATAATATATAAATAGTATGAAATATTGGTGTAAGTTCCTATACATATACATACATTTATATTTTTTCCATTAAACTTTCTCAAAATACTTTTTGCGAATGCGAAATAAATATTGTCGAAAAAGTAAAAGGTGTTAAACACATGTGATGATTCATTTAAGTGGATGGAAAATTAAAAGTACTGTGGCACCTCGTTACGTTTAAATTTTCAGGGTTTGAAAAATTTATAAAAGAATTTTCAGGATTCAAGAAATTTCAACAAAGGGATTTCAGGGTTCACAGCTTCCAGTGAGTGGCACCCTTGTGAAAGACTGTAGATATGTGTACACATGTGGTAAAGGCTGTAGATCTCTGTACACATGTGGTAAACGATGTAGATATTTCTACACATGTGGTAATGACTGTAGATATCTCTACACACGTGGTAAAGGCCGTAGATATTTCTACACATGTGGTAAATCCTGTAGATCTCTGTACACATGTGGTTAATAAAGGGTGTAAATATCTCTACACATTTTGTAAAGGCTGTAGATATTTCTACACATGTGGTAATGACTGTAGATATCTCTACACACGTGGTAAAGGCCATAGATATTTCTACACATGTGGTAAATCCTGTAGATCTCTGTACACATGTGGTTAATAAAGGGTGTAAATATCTCTACACATTTTGTAAAGGCTGTAGATATTTCTACACATGTGGAATAAGATGGTAGATATCGATAAACATGTGGTAAATAATCTAGATATTTCTACAAGTTTTCTAAAGGCTGTAGATATCTGTACACATGAGGTAAAGGTTGTAGATCTCTGTACACATGTGGTAAATCCTGTAGATCTCTTTTTTCACATGTGATAAAGACTGTATATTGTTTCTACACATGTGGTAAAGGGGCCGTCCATAAATGACATCACGCACCTAGGGGGGGGGGAGGGGGTCACACTTTTGTGACGATGCGTGACGAGGGGGAGGGAGTGGGGTTGAAGAAGTGTGACGTAAAATCAAAAGGGTAACTATAAATAAAACTTCCACTGAAATATTTAGTCGCTTACAATTTTTTTAATGACTTTTTAAAAAATTAAATAAAAAATAATAATTTTTTGTTTAAATCAGTGCTTCTCAATGTGCCAGTCGGTAGGCCAGCAGACGCTGGTTAGCGTAAGCTATCAAGAAATGAAAATTAAAACTAATTATGATCCTTAAATTTGAGAACCCACAAGATAACGTATGAAATTGCGTCGATTGAGCAGCTCCGTTTGGTTCTATTACGGCATGAGTCGGCGAACATTTTTGCCCGTTACCCCAAAATATACAAGTTTATGTGTGCGTTACCCCCCCCCCTTCCCCAACCCCCAGACTCTAGGTCCTGCTCACATGACTCGGGGATTTAGGGGAGCGTCGTTAGACCCCCTCCTCCGAAAATGCTACTGGTGAGTTTTACAAGCATAACAAGTGTCTAAAAAATGATCTGAATAGGATTATGTGTAGATATTTTAAGTCAAAACAACACGGAATATCCTTTTTCTTTAAAAAAAAAGGGGGGGATCTATTGATAGTATTGTGGAGAACCTGTATCCTCGTGTGTGCCTAACACTCTACTTTCACTCCATTCTTAGTTACTAGTCACACTTGTCTTCTCATAATCAAACAGCAAACTCCAAGACTGCATGAACACTTATGATTACTTTATTGCTTCATTCATTGACTCCAACATACACTCTAATCTAACTTCACATAGGTAAAGACAAACTGTCCTAAGTCAATTCTACTCTCCATGTCTATCATCTACAGTCTACCAACTCCTCTCTCCTCCCCAGTCTCTTCCCTCTCCTCCTGAGTGCGTCCCCTCTAATACCCCTGAGACTCCGCCCCTAAAATTCCATTGTCCGAAGTCATCAGTCAATCATCTAGGGGGGGGGCGTAACCGTCTTTAGTGAACCCCTACCACTTGTCTACCCTGCATTTAACCCTAACATTCTTGGCTGGCCCCATACGCGTCTCCAACGAGTTTCTGATTGGTTAAAAGTTACTTAGTTTATGCTAATCTACAAACTTTCCCACTAAGTTATTTAGGTCGCTGAAATACAATATTGTTTCTACCCCGACTTAGACCATGGGTCACTCATAGGACAACTCCCCCACCCCTTGTGAATTTCCGCCATCCTGTACATCTCAGTGACACTTTGGGTTATTCCACTGTCTTGCCCCCCAAAGTTGAAATACAATCCCTGAGAGATAGCCGTAGACCTGTCCCCTGGGTAACCTGTCCCAATCGCCCGTACGCGGTTCTCTACACTATCTCCTGCTTACAAGAACATGTCGTCCTCGACATGACGTAACATCTCGGCATATGTTTGTCTTAAGTTGGCTTCGAGTGACTAAGACCCTCTGTCAAAACAATTCAAAACAAATACACCGAGACGCTCTTGTGTTACCGCCACCACCACATTACCTCTTCACCAATCCTAAAATTACTCCCTGAAATCTGAGCTGTGTCAAACCTTCAAACCTCTATTCGTCTTATCAGTCAAGTCTCGTTGTTAACATGTAAATTCAATCAAAGATCATTGAAATCAACATTTTAAAACATAGGTATGGAAAACTTTACAAAATTGACATGTAAAAACTAAAAACACATAATTGATAACATTTCGTACACTTCTCAAAATACATCCGCATTTTACAAATAATGCATGAAACACATAATTGACAAAGTTACATAAGCGTCTCGACCAAGTTCAAATTCATCATTTTCCTACAACCATATTCATGATGAAATTAAACCGACATTGGAAAAATCAGATAATAGCATCTGACAAAGAACAAACATAGTCATTTCATTATAAAGTAATAAAATTAGACAACCACGCAAATAGTCATTTCATCATCGTGGGTTAAAACATAAAACAAACAAGCACAAATAGTCAATTCATCATCATTGTTCATGGACTAGCAATACACAAACAAAACACAATTGGTCAATTCATCATCATCAAATAATAGCATAAGACGGCAAAACATATTCAATCAATTCATCAGTCTCAAAATTCCAGTAATAGGCAGTACCAGCATTACACACTACCAAAAAATCATCTCATCAATCTGTAAGAGATAAGAAAGCACAACACAATAATAAATCATTTCATAATTATCAAAATCATGTAACTCGCCTTAGTTGGCTTAAAGCGCATAACCATAGTTACCTTGACCCATAGAAAATCATAGAAATTATGTAATGAGACAAAAAAAATACTGTCAATGTTAAAGAAAAACAATAAGGAAAAAAATGCACATGGTAATGAAAAATAATCTTTCTACTTAACTTTTGTACATCATAAACACAATTCATAAAACATTCCCCCAGAGCAATGCTAATAAAAACACAACTTCATAAAGTTGTACCTCATTACTTCATCAGCAGAAGTGCATCTATTTCAAAGATTCAATCTGCTAATTATACCTTCCAAATTTGACAGACAAAAAAAAATATCAACCAACAAAATGTGTCTCAATCTGTACAACGTTAATTCATAATAATAAATCAAAATTTTGACACCCAAGAAAATGAACCACAAAATGTTTAAATTCAAGCATGTTACGCATTTCGACAGATGAATTACATTACGAACAAAAAAAATCTTGGTACATCATGAACATAATTGATAGAACAAATCAATAAACCCTGCTGTAATCAGAACTGAAATAAAACAAAACTAAGACAGGCGAACTCTTGGAAGCTAGGTAGTTGTCCCCATTAATTTATCTCCGAGACAATTAGTTCCGTAAAATCCAATTAGAAACAATGTCTCGCACGTCAATTGAGTCTGTGCACCACGCGTGTGTCACAATTTTTCATCTGACACTGTGATGATGTCTCCAAGTTCAAAAACGTATTCCACCACAGGCCGACTGAGACATTTCTCAGGCAACGCAGATTACCACAGAAAGGTGAATATGCTGCAATAGTTCCCGCACAAACATTACGTCATGAGAGATGTATCCCGTGCTGACATGGCTGTGTGTTCTGTACACACAGGTAACATCAGAAGATGGACATCCCAGTCCTTTTGATTTCTACATCGAAAGCTGACCTCATTTTAATCCGTACAGAATTTAAACGTTCCGCCTGACCATTCACGGCAGGGTGAAAAGATGAGATTCATGACTTGGTTGAAGTATAACAGATTCATGACTGGTTTAAATAATTTGATCCTTGATCAGGATGCAACTCAAAGCGGAGCCCGAAAATAGAGAAAACATTTCTTACCAACGTAGCAGCTGTAGTTTAGGCAGAAAAATCTGGAAGTGCGTCATAATTGTAAGCGTCCATGACTTGAGAATGTATCCCTTTATCAGTCACTGGCCGCAAGCCAATAAAATCAGTACTCACTCATTGTTAAATAGATCCCGTTAGAACTGACCGAATCTTTGACGACTGTTCGCATGTGAACGTTTCATGCGCTGACAGGTACACTTCTAAAATTGGCAATAGAAGTTGCCCAGTTAGAGTTCCCGCTGTACGTTGAATCGATCTTTTGCCTCCATCGTTGTAAATCTGTTTTCAGGACTCAGCATACTGGTAGGTGAACTTGGCGAATTCACTACATGTTGTTCAAGGCTACTTCTTCTCGGTTACCATCTCTTCAGAGGCGCTGCAAGATTCAATCCCACCGCTGCCACCATTGTGGAGAACCTGTATCCTCGTGTGTGCCTAACACTCTACTTTCACTCCATTCTTAGTTACTAGTCACACTTGTCTTCTCATAATCAAACAGCAAACTCCAAGACTGCATGAACACTTATGATTACTTTATTGCTTCATTCATTGACTCCAACATATACTCTAATCTAACTTCACATAGGTAAAGACAAACTGTCCTAAGTCAATTCTACTCTCCATGTCTATCATCTACAGTCTACCAACTCCTCTCTCCTCCCCAGTCTCTTCCCTCTCCTCCTGAGTGCGTCCCCTCTAATACCCCTGAGACTCCGCCCCTAAAATTCCATTGTCCGAAGTCATCAGTCAATCATCTAGCGTAACCGTCTTTAGTGAACCCCTACCACTTGTCTACCCTGCATTTAACCCTAACATTCTTGGCTGGCCCCCATACGCGTCTCCAACGAGTTTCTGATTGGTTAAAAGTTACTTAGTTTATGCTAATCTACAAACTTTCCCACTAAGTTATTTAGGTCGCTGAAATACAATATTGTTTCTACCCCGACTTAGACCATGGGTCACTCATAGGACAACTCCCCCACCCCTTGTGAATTTCCGCCATCCTGTACATCTCAGTGACACTTTGGGTTATTCCACTGTCTTGCCCCCAAAGTTGAAATACAATCCCTGTGAGATAGCCGTAGACCTGTCCCCTGGGTAACCTGTCCCAATCGCCCGTACGCGGTTCTCTACAGTATTATAAACTTTTTTGATATAATTGATCGATTGGTTTTTGGTCAAACGCCCCTGGTCATTCTAGATATAATGATAATGAGCCCATTTAAAATTATTCAAGTATTCATTAACTTTATTGAATGCATCAAATTCTTGACATAGCAATTCGAGAGAAGCAAAAAACTTTTCTTCTCAGCTCAGTTTTTAAGGCATTAATTTAAATATCACAGAAAGGATTCTTGATACAGTCAAGTCATGTGAATTAAGATTGTCACTCATGTCCATATAAATGAAAGTAGGGTGGATTTACGTGTATTCGTATTGTATGTAGGTAAGAATTCTACATAGTTGTCACATTTTTAAATATGCATTTTCTGGAAGGAACCGGTTCAATAATGGGCATATGTTCCAAGCGTTCACGTACTCATGACGTATTTTAATATATCTAGTGGATTGTAGTGGATGTTATATGCTATGACGGATTAAGGGGGGGCTGAACGGGCTAAAGCCAGGGGCCCCCGATGATTTAGGGCCCCCAAACTTAGCATATTTTATAATAAATGTGGACAAATGTATACATGAATTGCTGAAAATATGATAAATTAATAAAATCTCATCTATTAAAATTATCTCTTTTCCGACACGATAGTCTTAGCAGTCAAAAAACCTTATTTGATAGGCTCAATAACAGAAATTATTAAAGAATATTATATATATATTTTAACTTGCCAACCATAGTTGAGGTCTCGTGGCCGAATGAGAAGTACTAAGGCAAGCGGTGGTGGGATCGATTTGCGGTGTGAAATTTTTTTTTCATGTGTTTTTTAATTTTATAAATTGTCTTTTACACTCAATTTTAGGATACCGGCAAAATGTTATTTCTTCGAATTCGGTTTTTTCATGAATAATCAATTTGGATGAATATTTACAAGTTACAGTCTTATATTAGCTGCTAGCAATCATTTTATCTAAAGGTACACTGGCTGGATAGGGCCCCAGTTTGAATTGCAGCCAGGGACCCCGTGCAGTCTTAATCCGCCCCTGGTTATATGTCCCAAATGAGTCTGCATTACCCCCAAGAATTCCCTTTTGACCCCGGATGAGGTTATTTACCCATGTTTGCCGACCTCTTTCTTCGTCAGTCAATTGAGGGATTTTTAAAAAATACATTTTCAAAATATTATTTTTTAATAATTTTTTTTCTAAACAAAGATGTTAACCGTGATGATTAATAGTCAATGTTTAATTTGTATGTATTAAAATAAAATATAATATAAGGATGCTAACACAGTTCATTTTCTGAAGGCCGGTTAAAAGTTTTTAAAAAATGCTTCACGCGAGTTACGATATTACAATGTAGATCTTCACTAAATAAATAATAAATATTTAAATGACAATAAAAATGACATCAAACATACTTATTTTCAAATAGAAAATAAGGTTGGTTTTTTTAAAATTATTTTTTTTAATAATGGAGGGTCAAAGCTTTGTGACGTATTTTTAGAGGGGGTCTAACTTTTTGTGACGACGTGTGACGAAAAGGGAAAGGGGTTAAAAATCAGCCAAAATCGCGTGACGTCATTTATGGACGGCCCCAAAGGCTGTAAACATTTCTACACATGTGGTAAAGGCTGTAGACTTTTTATAAAACATGTAGTAAAGGCTGTAGCTTTCTGTACACATGTAGTAAAGGCTGTACATCTCAGTACACATGTGGAAAAGAGTGTAGATCTCTGTACACATTTGGTAAAGGCTGTGGATATCTGTACAGATATTGTAAAGACTGTAGATATTTCTACACATGTGGTAAGGGCTGTAGCTCTCTGAACACATATGGTAAAGGCTGTAGATTTCTGTACACATTTAGTAAAGACTGTAGATCTCTCTACACATGTGGTAAATCCTGTAGATCGATTTTTTCACATGTGATAAAGACTGTTCAGACTGTATATTGTTTCTATACATGTGGTAAAGGTTGTAAACATTTCTACACATGTGGTTAAGACTGTAAATATCTCTATACATGTGCATGGGCGTAGGGAAGGGGGCAAGGGGGAGCATTCCCCCCCCCTACATTTGAGAAAAAAAAAGTCATAAAGTTGTTACAATAAAACTGAAATAAATTTCCTGAAAAATTATTACATGGAAGACAGTTTACATTTATCAAACATAAAAAGAATTATATCTGCAAGTATAACTGAATACATTATTGATTGTTCTAAATATTCCAGTTGTTTAACAATTTCTGTAACATTTTCAGCAAAAATCCGCAAGCTTTTATATTTATGTGACCATCTAGTTTCACATAGCAAAGGAACATTTAGAATAAGTTTTCTTTGCTGATTACTTTCTCGGAAAAACACTATAATTGACTTAATTGGTCCTATTGTGTTTCGTACAACATTTACATTTTTTAAATCGTTCACAACAAGATTTAGTTTATATGAGCTGAAATGTACAAATGCTGCTTTTGGGTATTTTTTTTCGAAATATTGCTTGGACTCCTCCTTCTTTACCTACCATTATAGAACATCCGTATTATCCTTGACCAACAAACTTTGTCATATTTAATCAAAATTATAATGAATTAGTAATGATGGTGTTGGTTAAACCTTCAGCTGTTGTATTGACAATTGGAATATATCCCATGAATTCTTCTGTGACCATCATTTTCCCATTTTGTTCTTTTACAAATCTAACACCAAGTGACATCTGCTCAATGCCTGAAATGTCATTTGTCTCGTCGGCAAGTATATAAAATGCAACTGAAATATTTGCTTCACGAACAATGTCTTCAGGCAAGACAGACCCACAAATTTCGATTATAGTGTTTTGCGTAGTTGCTGAGATACATTCGGCGGTTACCCGTCAAAACGGCCCCGACATAACGGCCCCGGTCAAAACGGCCCCAACAAATTGTTAACATTTTTTAACAAAAATTGTTTTTTTGTTTTGTTTTTTTTTGCATTTTAAGCTTTCGTCAACTTTTTTACCATTAAAAAGGGGGTAAAATTGTAAAATTATTTCTTGTGATGTTATTATATTGTTTCTTGTCAACAAACAACCGTTATTGGTACCATTTCGCCTAAAGGCTTTTAAATTCACTTTTGTGGTGTTATTATTATTGTTTATTGTTATCTAAACCTGACACTGAATAGGTGAGTAAAAATACGATTATATTTGATTGTTAATTTTATTATTAGTCCATCTATTAGTCCAGGGCCGTTTTGTCGGGGCCGTTATATCGGAGCCCAATTGTCGGGGCCGTTTTGTCCGGGGCCGTTTTGTCGGCGAACCATACTCAGTGCTACAAGAACCAATTGATAAGCGATTACCAAGAACTTCATCTGCAGATTCTACACGAAACTCTAACAGTTCATACAAATTACCAGAATTTGATTTTGTTCCACGAAGTGCTAAAACATGCATGCAGCAAAATAGGATTGTAGAAATGATGGGACCCAGTTTGTTGCGATTTTCTTGATTTAAATTTGTCTTCTAAATGATGAGTCCAACTGCTCATCTATAGAAACTGCTTTGGCTTCCAATAAAGCAAATAAAATTGCTTGCATCTTCATGAGAGCCTTTGTTCCATAATGTGCTTTGAAGGTTGCTACGTGCATCTTCGTTGAAATCTTTATATTTTGTACATGGTTTGATGACAAACACCCACTGAACTCATAGAATTACTTTTTGCAGAATCAACACGCAATAATTGCAAAAGGCACCTATTAACATTTGCGAGTATACAAGCCACGGTGAATAGTCTGATAACCATGCATATCTAAAAACTTAAAACTCTGTTTCCTTCACTGTCAGCTCTAAAATCATATTTTTAATCAAGGGTCCAACAATCACGAATCAGCTGCAATTTCAACTTATTTGAAAGGTCGTATGTCCAGACATACCTTCCAATATCTAATTTAGGAAATTAATAAGTGTCAGCGACAATCAAATTAGAAACAGTTGCTTCGGTTGTGTCCGACTGTTGAACGTGTACTGATGTCCTCAATGCCAATGATAAGTCAGATGCTGCAGACGCCCCAAAATCTTCTAATAACGGCATTTCGGAATCAAGCGATTGGTCTACTTTTCGATTTTTTTTTAGCCTGTAAAAATATTTCTGATATCCATCCTTGGTAATCCTGCAGTTTCTACACGTATATTATTTCACAGCAAAATTCAATTTTCTCGTGAGAACTTAAATTTTAATTTATTAAATGCATTAATAAATGCTGTATTTTAGCTATTACAGCACTAATTTGTATGTCACTTATTAATTTCTAAGGCTTTTTTCGACCCTTATTTTATACTGAACTTGAATTTAATTGAAAATTGTACCAGTTTGGCATTGTCAGTTAAAATAAAAAAGTGGTGTTTTTTGCCCCCCCCCCTGGAAAAATTCCTAGCGACGCACATGTTTGTATCACATTCCCATATGACCTTGAATGAATCGCTGTATAATCTCCTGCCTATTAGCGCTATTAAATTCGGACTTAAATTGGAGATAACCCATGTTAGTAAACTCTTTGTGAAGTTTAGATCACGTGTCACTATATTCTCTATGATGTTTATATGTCGCCATACTCTGCTAGATGCTAAGACATCATGTAACTTTACTCATCTAAACTTTATATAAAGTATCTATATATATAATTCTCTTCGTGGTCGGACCCTGCGAGACAAGCTGCAAGTATGTTCAACAGATACTAATTTTAGAAAGCAGCGCACCAAATAACTGCACCAATGCATCAAAAGGTGTGCAAATTAAATATGCGCTGTAAAAAAAATAAAATATATGACGTCATTGTTTTCGCTGATATTTTAATTTTGTAAAAAGGGAACACTGTAAAAAGAGGATTTGATGATGGTTAATTATAACATCAAAAAACAAACCCCTATTATAAAATACTTTGTGTGCATTTCAGAAAGTTTAATATTTCGTAATTGATCAAACAAGGACAAGTTAGTTGGGCTTTTGAAAAAGGTCGGCGCCGTTGGCGCCCTAAAAAGGTGCATTAAAGGGGTAAAAGAACTCTCCATGAGCAAGTCTGCGGCGTATGCTACGCCGCGGGGCGTCTAGTAATGATATAAAATCTAAACTTCATTGAGAGTATACTGACATTGCGCCATTGCGCCCACGATATTATTTTTTTAGAAAACATAACTTGTCCTTTTTTAGTGCATTGGAATAAATTCCTGTTTTCAACAATTATTTTTTTACCCATTTATAAACAAAAACAAAAACAGTTCCTTACTGGGATACAGCGCTATACTATATAAATTATCAATTTATTATTATTATTAAATCACAAAAGGAATTTTTCATTGCGAGTGGGGTCGTGACTTATGTTCCCTTAAGATTCGTTGTTCCATGTGAAAAAAAAACAACAAAAATAAACAAACTTATGCCCAAAGCTGCACAGCATCCATTTTTTTGCGCAAACTTTGATATCCCACAAACACAGATATTTCATTTTACGTATTGAAATTTGCTATGCAGTACTTCTTGACTGCTACGCGGGCCTACGCGGTGTTGGTCAGATGTCTACTCGGCCGCGTAGCCACGCAGCTTAAATGGAGCATTGGTTGTGACATATTTACAAAATAAATTTAAAGGTTCTCAGTTACTACAGGTCTGGCTACCCTTGTTCTATACCATCATTTCTATCACATATGTAGAAGGAGGACCATGGGTGTTAGTGTTAGCAAGAAGGAGATGGGGGAATACCTACCTCAAATACTTTGAGAATTTAAATAAGCACAAAGTTTTTTTTATAAATAAAAATTATACACTACATTATTCCTTTTTCTGAAATAATGACATTTATATCATGATAAAGTTGTAGTTGAAAGGGGGCTGGTGTCACAAAATAAAGTCCCGACCCCACCCCACTCCCACCAAAAAAAAAGTATCCACCGGAGAGTTTGTTTTAAAACGAATTTAGTGAATGTAAAGGAAGGTTTAAATATAATTATAAATGTTAAAATTTTAATTTTAGGGATTTTTAGCTGAAAAAAGTTGATTTTTTAAAATAATACAATGTTATTCAGTGTTAATATCTTTTTATATAATTCTCCCCATTGTTCCTCTAATAGTCTAATGTAAATTTTTTTTTAAATTGGAGTGGGGGGTGATTGTCTGGAGTTAAAAGAGCTTTTCAGAAACTCCCTCCTTTAAATATTGTTTATTTTTAAAATAATTTTTACGCCAGTAAAAAGTATTTTTGAGTTTATAATTTGAAAACCAAAACAGAATTAAAAATAAAAATAAGATCTTGTGATAAGTCATGTGACCAGTCATGTGATACCGTTAAACTTTTCACTTTCCATTTGTATATTAACAACAAACAGTTCATTCGATAAATCGTAACCATTTTAAATTCCTGACCAAACAATCCTTAAACTTAAATATTTTTAGGTGAAGTTCCGCACATTCAATTATAATATGTAACGATTTGTACTTTTTAGTAAATGGTTTAATTTCAATTGTGAGTTGGCTTAGAATTATAATTGTAAACATTCGATGCAATCCCTCTGACTCTGACTCACTGTCTTTGACTCTGTCAATGATGAGCCAATGAATCAATGTCTGTACTTAACCATACTACTACTACTACTATCATTGCCAATACTCAATGACTGTCAATTAGCGTCAATTAACTCAATGTACTGTACTACTACTCTACTGTACTTTTTCTACTACTGATACTGAAGTGACTTTACTTTACTATTTACTTAACTTAAAATTAATACTACTACTAAGTTCTACTAAGACTACTACTACTACAACTTAAGTTACACATACCTTTAACTAATTTTTGTTTACTAATAATGTTTACTTTGCATATTACATACTAATAATAATAACTAATAATGACTACTAGACTTTAACTGTCTTAACTAGTCCTACTCATGAAAACTACTACTAAATATTATTTAATTAATACTTGTAGGCCTAATTAATTATAATTTACGTGCATGGAAATGCCGAAGGCAAAGGCGAAGGTCCAAAGCCAACACACTAACACAAACCCGAGTCTCACTCTTCGCTGACCTTTACTTAATTTATGAAATCCTTAAATTTTTTAAACTTAGTTTTAGGACACCTATGCCCTAGCCCTATTTATATTTACTGATTACTGAATTTACTGCTAGGCTCATTCTTGTTTTATTAGTATAAGTTAAGAATAAGCGTTCATTTACATTCATTACATCATTTATTATTATTAGCAAAGGCTAATCAGATTATGATAGTGATCGAAAATAAATGTTAATTTATTACAGTCGGACCTCGCTAAGTCCAACTGCCCTAAGTCGAAAACCTCCCTATATCCAATTAATTGTTAGGTCCCTGCCTAATTCCATAAGACTAATGTATTTTAGATCTCCTTAACTCAAAGACTTTGTTCTTCCAACTCTATTAGTCAAATTTTCCAAGGCGTTTGGGTTATTATTCTGGGGCGACATATCAGAACATGTGTTCCATAGAGCCATGTTAACGGACGCAAATTCTTATCTTAATGCATTCCACAAGGGATTAAGCGACCCTTGCAAGTAGGATGTCTATTTTGCGTCCCTTTG
The DNA here is from genome assembly GCA_944989445.1 of Ampullaceana balthica. Taxonomy (NCBI): domain Eukaryota; kingdom Metazoa; phylum Mollusca; class Gastropoda; family Lymnaeidae; genus Ampullaceana; species Ampullaceana balthica. The sequence goes on along the minus strand of CALYLW010001368.1, from coordinate 27,298 downwards.
CTGCATGCTATGACTCTTTTTAAAAGGAAAATTCTTACTCCCCCCCCCATCCCTCTGTGGAGGGAGTAAAGTGTGCTTTTTAAGTGGTGTTGGTATGTCAAAGCTAAGTTGGCTTCCTTTTATATGAAACATCAGAAACCACCTCTCCTTCCTGTCAAGCCTTCTCTCAGCTATGGCTGTTCCACGCCCCTTTTCCCCCTAAATATCAACATTGTTCTTTATTAATCTGCGCCTATTACACCATTTTCCCTTACTCAAAAACTCTGTAAGTCAATTATTTTTTTTCAGGTCCCTTTGAGTTGGACTTAGCGAGGTCTGACTGTATTATTAAATTTATTATATATGAATAGGCAGGTAATATTTGATATTAATATATATTAACTTTTAGTTTTAGCTCTGTTTTAATATAAGGCTGAGACCAAAGTCAAAGACTTAAGTTGGTGTGCTAAAGTCAAATGCTTAAGATTATATGAGTTAATTATATTCATATAAATATAATTATGCCTATAAAATAATTGAAAGATTCATAAAAGAAGGAAATTTGTTTAGTATAGTCTGCCAGAAATTAGTCTGTATACTAAAAATATAGTATACTGATCGCCCTTTCAGTAAGCTGTCAAGAACGTCACAGTTGCATCCAGACTTTCAGTATCAATAATCACTGGCACTCATTTACTGTGATCCACAAACATTAACAATATTTGACATGTGATTATTGACACTGCATACATCTTCTGCAGACACACGCGTTCTCTCTGTTCCAACAACACGCACCAAAACATTTGGTGAAAGGTCGTTCTTTTTTTGTGCAGCCAAACAATGGAATTCTCTACCATTACACATACGTAGTATTCAAACAACCAAGTCCTTCAAGACTGCACTTAAGACACATCTTTTCAAAATTTATTTTCAAAATTGATGAAACAACATTTCTTGCAAATGATAAACGTAGCTTATGTATAATGTACTGTAATTTTTTTGTGTTTGTTGTGATATGAAAGTTAATTTAATACTTATAGGTATGTTATTTCTTTCATGTAAAGCGCTGTGAGCCCAGTTCCTTACTGGGATACAGCGCTATATAAATAATCAATTTATTTATTATTTATCTACATTTTAAAATTCCTGCAAAAAATTGCATTCTCATTCTGAAAGGAAAAAAAATTAACTTAAGCTTATCATAGCACACTGATTGACTCTGTATTAATTCTCTCTTTAGACATTTTTTGAAAATGTACTTGAGACATTCTTGTGGTACATTCATCCTCATCATTGTGTTTTTTGCTGGATCAAATGTCTACACTGCTCCTGCTTCAAAAGGTTTGAAAAATCAAATTTCAAGATTAACATCACCCAGTGAAGGGACCAAAGTGTCCTTGGACAACACATCAGCCAAAACTGAATGTCCTTGCAGTGATCCTAAATGGTGTGAGCCCATCACAGATGTGCCTGAGAAAGAAGTAGGCCCTATGTATATATTTTTTTTAATGATAATTTTATAACTAATTTTTATAAACAAAAATTATCTAAGTCGGAGGAAACATCACATTCATGAATATAATAACAGCTCGTCATATCTAGTTGGAAATACAACACAACAATAATTAAGTGTAACACTCAGATAGACATTAGGGATAAAAACACTTTCCTTTCTTGTTCCATATCCAAGAATAAACACATACAAAGCCTCCTTCTTCCTGTCTGTCGTTTGTGAAATGGGTTGCCTGAACAAAACAGGAAAATTAGCACAATATCAACATCCAAAACTCTAATAAAAATGCAAGACTAGGCATGAAGCATAGGATGCAAAAATCTTCTGGATATA